>JAODUP010000138.1:577500-1094287 GCA_025642065.1 Paralvinella palmiformis | reverse complement strand
TATGGCGATAATACTGCTCACAACATAATGATAATCTCGTTTTAGCTTAATGTTTACGTAGCGGTTTGCGCTTAATGTGAAAGTTCCCAAATCTCCAAAATAGTAGATGAATGCTCATAGAACATTTATTTGAAACAAGGCTGTATTAATTAATGTTGCATTAGATTAGCATTCTGCTATATGGTGTTCTGCAATATGCCACTTAGAACATGGCATACATGCCGATTTCTGTTTCTAGCCGATACCAATTCCAAAATATAAACACAAACTGAGGTCAAAGCCATGTTATCATTATTTTGCAATCCCCATTAATGCGTATATTATATTAAATGAGAAAATGATCCACTGCCTACATGGCTTTTGTAGAACTATGTGGATCAACTTCTGCCAAAAATCAAAAAGTCAAAAGCTGAGTCTGTGATCCCATTGTGTTGGCTGTGTATGATCCACCATAACCTCGTGAGATTTAGGTTGAATAAGGAATATATAAACAATAACTGTTCTTTTTCCAACCTTTCTTTTCATTTCCAAACTTATTGAAAAGGTAGTAGCAAGGCATATTGAAGAGCACGTAGAACACAATCACATCCATGACAATTATCCGTTTGCTTTAATTAGAGGTCATTCAACAGAAGCTGCTCTATTGAAAGTGCACATTGACATGACTGAGGCTCTTGATGAAGGATCCATGACTGCATTAATTATGCTTTTGATGAAATATGTGGATACTGATAACAGCCATAATCAATAGGTTAATGGGTGAGTCAATGATGCAATTGTGTTTCAAACGAACCACCATAACCCCGCTGCTTAAGAGATCTGGGTTGGATAATGAAGAGTTATCGTCCTATTTCTAACCTTCCTTCCAACTTTAAGCTTATTGAAAAGGTAAGTAGCAAGGCGTATAGAAGGACGCAATGATCTCAATGACAGTTATCAGTCCGCTTATCGTACAAGTCATTCAACAGAAACTGTTCTCTTGAAATTACGCAATCATATTGCTGAGGCTCTTGGTGAATGATCCATGACTGCATTAATTATGCTAGATTTAAGTGCAGCCATTCAGGTATGTAATCGATAATCCCATACTGCTCAAGCGTTTACAATTCTGCTTTGACATAAAAGAAATGGCTTTGCTTTAGTAATGTCGTACCTAGGCAACAGAACTCAGTGTATTTCACTCTCGGATAAAACATTTACTAGATGTACATCTTTACTTTTCTGTAACACAGAAATATGTTTTAGGACCAAAGAATTTCTGTATGTTTTACTTTCGTTTCGTATGTGAAATATTCTAGGGCTTATATTTGATGATTATCTATGAATGAAGAGGCAGGCGAATTCTAGATTTAAATCCTGTTATTCCCAAATAGAAAACGTAGAACATACAGACATGCAGGACTTTAGTCCATGTCCTGATGATTTATTAACTGGACTATGGCAATACAATACCATAATAATACACCTCTCTTTCTATCTGAAAAATTGCCTACAGCGACTCCAGAAATGTGTTGTACCTCTGGTGATACAAGTTAAAGGTAGCATAAACAATCAGATTGTAAACGTAAGGTTATAAGTGTTATAATTTCGTAATTTGTATAGTTACAAAAGTACTTGTCATTGCGTACTTAATTCACCGATTAATGTTTCCGTCAGGCATGGATGAAATTCAGCAGAATGTAACGTATATTATTATTATATACCATATTTATATAGCACTCTTTTCATAAACTATATCGAGTTCAAAAGTGATCAATACTGTTGATGCTATTTAGAAGTCAATAAAAATGGCAAATGTTCTTGAGGTTAGTTTGAACAAATTCAATTCAATAATATACCAGAAACTCTTAGGTGAGTGAGTGAGTGAGTGAGTGTGTGAATGAGTCAGTGAGTAAGTGAGTCAGTGGACAGAACTGTCATACTGTCTGCATACGCCTGCTTTTGAATCAGCACTACATTTAACTTACTTACTAAAGCATTTCAGTATTACAGTTAGGGCTTTAGATAAACATCAAATGATAAAGGAAATAAATCTTATGTATAAACAGAAATACTTGAAAATATACATACAAAAATATACAGGTATGTTTCTTTATGTGCTTGCCTCCGCCAAGTACAATATGAATATGATCGACCAATGAGGTATCCGGTAATCTACGGAAAATAAAGCACTCGGTTGGTGACTAACTGGTTGAAAGAAAAATAACCGAAATTTCTCAATTGTGCATCAAAATATAATTGCAAACGGCACATTTATATTCTTTATATCTAAGATACACGATTCAAAGCCCATTTACTTTCGGAAAAATATAGACAAACAATACCCACCTATGGGCTATCTATATTATTTAAATGTTCTTTACTAACCATTCGTTAAAACTTACAACAAGGTCCAATTTCAGAAGATAACCTGCACAAGAATTAATAAAAATCAATCTTTGCTTATATTATTATTAATGGTTCATTATAATTTAATGGAAAAGGGGGATTTCAAATAAGTCACACAATGTTAATATTTTGAATTTTCATCGTGTAACGTAAGAAAATAAATTTCATCTAAGTTCTCAATTATTTATATACTTAGTCCAACATTAAAGATAAATTATTAAATCAGATTACAAATAACCCCATAATAATATATCCGAGAGCTGGATGATCTGAACTTCATGTGTATACAAAATACTAATAATATTATTTTAATTCAAGTAACCTCATTTTAAGATATCCGAGAACAGGTTTATCCGAACTTCTTGTGTATAAAAATTAAGAATACTACTACTACTACTACTACTACTACTACTACTACTACTACTACTACTACTACTACTACTATAATAATAATAATAATAATATTTAATGAACCCATGTTAAGGAGATCATTTGACAAAATTATTGAAACTTTATTTTCAGTATCTAACGCAATTACCAGTCTTGAATAATTAGTAGTATGATACATCATTAATGTTGATTGTTTTCAGTGGGGTGTGATATCATTTTAATTCTAGAATATCAAGGACATATGACGAAAAATAGAAGAAGGATTATTTAAAGAAGAGATATTAAAGACAATAATGGCTGCAGGTAAATTAATTATATTAAAAATGAATTTTTACGATATATTTTACAAATACCTTGTATAAAGAATGAGATGCGTTTCATTTTACAGGGTGTTTGATATGTTTACCTTTTAATTTCTTTTATTTTCATCATTCTCTTTGTGCATCTGTGTACATGTATGTGTTAACACATTAGATAAATTAGATAAAAACGGATTATAGTAATTATAATGTCAGTATAATGTTTGTATATCGGGTTATGGGAAGGATTCATTGTTAATTTTATATTAAATTGGATTAATAGTCTAGTTTCTTATGCGTTCCTCTGTTTTCTTTCTATTTTTGGAACTGAACAAATATAGTTTCTATATCTCGTAGATGGTATGCAGAGAAGCGATTTCAATGGCTATACATACATTTTGAAGAACAACTAATCCATTTAAACTGAAAACCATTAGCTTTATAATATATATATATATATATATATATATATATATATATATATACAGCATTGCCTGAAGTCAGATATATCCAAGAACAAAGATTGTTGTCTAAAGTTTCAAACATTATCATCGTTATAATCTTGGTTACTGTACATAATCATTTTTACACTGTCTAGTACACTTACAGAGATCGATATGTGCTAGTTTTTTTAACATGCAAGAACATCTTAAATCACTCTCCTCTGCTCTGAAATATCGCACCATTTTAGTGATGACCACGGCGGATAGTCAAACACCAGTCCGCATTGATGTCAGTTGATCATCCTTGTCTTTGTAGTATTTATTCATGATCGGATTGAATGAAACTTGATGGCCAAGGTTTGTATGATCTTCCACAAAATAGTAAATGTACCCTGAAAACATGCTGTTTGGGGGCACCAAGTGTAAATCGCAACTTCTCGTGTCAGATCAATGTTAATTTTTGATTATCTCAAATTTAATTCCTTATACTGCCCGACCACCTATATCAATTATCAGGTGAACACGTTTCTTGTGACTTCTTTCTATTACATGCATCATTAATTTAATTATCATGAGAGTGTCAGATAAATTACATAATCTACTAACTACCTACACTCATATAGTGTGTTATGTTAGATGCTACCTGGTTAATTAAATCAACCACGTTTTCAACTGTAACCTTTACTACTCTATACATTGATGGGGCTGGTTATCATTTGTCTGTGCTACGAAGCATGTATGGCGTGACCTGAACACTATTATGGTCACATCATTTTTACTACTACCATGTCGGCAGTGCCACGAGGTAACGATGTGGAAGTAATGTATTCTGCGCCAAAACGATGCTGGTCAATTGGTACCGTCCCGAAGATTAGGTTCATATCACATACTGTTGTCTGTTGTACAGAAGAAGGTTAGCAGTATTGATTGATGGAGAGTTCGCGAAAATTAATAATATACTAGAGGACTGTACAATAGATACTTTGAAGATGGATGATGATGATGATGATTGGTGTTTTACGACCACTTTTGTGCATATGGTAGGCTAAATGGGCCGAGCGACCTCTAAAGGTAATGAAGCGAAGTCAAAGATGAAACAACCTTCAGATATGCCCACGCTGAGATAGTGATATGTGGTCTAACACGCTATTACTAGACCACGGAAGATGGAGGCTGTTCTCTTCTATAATGTCACCATTAAAGTCTAATGTCGTTGATCAGCCATTAATGTCATTAAGAACTGGTAATTCTTGCCAACCTTTTAAAGAGTCTGTATTGATCTCTATCTAATCAGTAACAAAAACGAGATAGTTTTCTTGCATCTTCGAATGCCAAGGATATTGAAGTCCAATATGGCAAGGGTTTCTGGTTAAAAACATGTTCCATCTTTTGAGGGAAGATGTTAAAAAGAAGAAAAAAACACACAATCATATTGAGCGACTCCACCAGACCTAGAGCTGGTTAACATTTTCCATGTTCAAACTAGAAATGAAGTATATCTTTCAATATTAAGCATCAAGAACATCTATGTGAATATGGTCGATGGAGCGTGACATGACATGACCAAATAGGTTTTAAATGAATATTTAGCAGAGATGATTCTGAACTACAGATGTAATTCAACCAAAACATTTGACTTCTGGCTGAACTAGAAGCAACACGATGAATATATAATGCTTTAATGACAGTATAGCCATGATGTGAATGCTAAACCGAAGAGACGTACAACAGGATTTCTTCTCACCCAACACTTAATGTTTTGTTTTATTAAAACCAACTATGTCCTGCTGCTAAGGAAGATATCTGTACGCATCGTGAAGGGACGACATATACATCAACCCATTATAAGGTCTCCTACGTTCAGCGGAGGCAAAAGCTTTATCATATTCCCTGCCTTCTTCGGGATGTTTTCAAGAGATGCTGTTAGGGATATGGATCTTGATATTCTTGTCATTACAGAGAATTGGCTTGGCTGACTGGTAATGTTTCAGACCAAAACGTTTTAGTGACGTGACTCAGGCTGGATATTTATTCCATCATGCAGCTTGGATTCACAAGAAAGGTAGGGAGTCGGCATTCTTCTCCGTGATTCTTTGAAGTATGAAACCCTTTTGAAAATTACCAACTGACTTTTGTATCTGGGGGATAGGTGTTCGTGTAGCTATTATCTACCGATTACACCTCACTAAGAATAATGGCCTGAAAGCAGCAGATTTCTTCAAGGAACTTTCGGAATTTGTTGACTCTCTTGCTATCAACAGTGGCCAACTGTTGATTTAGCTGATTTTAATATATAGTGGGATTGCCAGAGGAATGCAGATACCAAACAACTGGCTGACATTCTTAGATCGCCCAATCTCAGGCAGCATGGGCAAGAAAGACCACACAGACATGGTCACATCTTAGATCTTGTCATCTTTCGTGATTATGACTTTTTGATTAAGTGTGTGTCTGTGTCTTCCATGCTGGCTGATCATTTCCTAATTAACATTAACGTGTCTTTATAGAAATAATCTGTTTCAGCTAAAGTTATTTCATACAGACAATATAAGTCTATCGACAAAGAGGCTTTTCTTACTGATTTGCTGGTCTCTTCTCTGGTATTGAATCCACCGGATGATGTGGATTATCTGGTCGATCTCTATAATAGTGCACTAATAGACATTGTAGATGAGCATGCATCTTTAAGGACAAATGAAATGCCAAGAAGACCAATGCTTCCATGGCATAATAAGAACACACAAGTTGCAATGAGATGCAGAAGGTATTGTGAGCGGCGGTAGATCAGGACCAGTTTGTGTGTTCATTATGAAATGTTCAATGTCAGTAAAGGTCTAGTTAAAAATACCCTCCCCTCTGTTAAATCTGAATATTAAAATAAAAAGACCAAAGCATCCAAAGGAAACCAAAGGACTGTTTTCAGTGTTGTGAATAAAGTATTAGATAAAACTGAAACTAGCCTTCCAAATATTATCAACTCAGATAAAGATATGGCCCATTGTTTAAATAACTTCTGTCAAAAATATGGAATATAAATAGTGGGTTCCCTTCTAGCACCTTATCACAGGGTAAGCCATTGTCAGAAGAGTCGGTATGTCCATGATGGGTACATTTGAGACTTTTACAGAGACTGATATTAGACAGTTGCTGAAAAGGTCATCTAATACTTTCTGTGCAGTTGATCCTATGCCTAAATGGCTTGTGAAAGATTGTCTGGATGTTCTGATAATCCCAATTACAAATATAGTTAATAAATAATTCTCTCAAGGTCCATGAAAGCTGCCCTTGTAAAACCTTTAATACAAAATCATAGTTTGGACTGTGATATTCTAAACAATTACAGACACTTTTCAGTTGTTTTCGATCTAAACAAATATTTAATAAATAATAACCTTAATAAATCACTACAGTCTGCCTATAAATGTGGTCACAGCACTGAAACAGGCTTGGTTCCGGTGAAAAATGACATTATGATGTCAATTGATCAAAGTAAGCCAGTAATACTTGTTCCGTTGGATCTGTTTGTTGCAGTTGATACAGGTGATCATAATGTACTGTTCTCTAGGTTAATGGACATGTTTAGTCTGTCAGATAAAGTACTTGAATGGTTTCGATCCTATCTGGAACAACGCTCCCACAGAGTGTCTGTTCATGGTATTTTATCTGAGAGTTTTTGTTATAGGGTGTACCACAGGGTTTAGTTCTTGGTCCTCTAGTTTTCACAATGTATATCTGTCTTTTTGAGAACATTGCACAGCGATATGGGGTTAAATATCACTTGCATGCTGATGACACACAGCTGTATATATAACTGGATCCTGACAAAGATTTACATTTATCCTCTTATATATTTGGCATCACCAAATTGTGTTAAATCCCTACAAACACCAGCATTACAGATGGGTGCATTATCGATTACCTCTAATGGGTCAGTAACAGATCTGGGGCTTATTTTTGACCAATGTATTAAGATGTATGAACATGTCACATCAGTATGCCAAGTTGCCCACTACCATCTTAAGAACAGCCACTGTTTAAACCCATTCTTGAGACAAGAAACACTTGTTACTGTATCCCATACCTTTGTTACATCTTGTATAGACAATTGTAACTCCCTGTTATATGGAATTTCTAATTATAACATCAATCGCCTTCCGCAAATTCAAAATGTTGCTGCTCGCATAGTGACAAATACTCGAAAATATGTTCATATCGCCCCAATTCTTGAAAACCTACATTGGCTACCTGTTAGACAGCGTATCCATTTCAAGATTTTATTAATAATATATTAATGATATGGCGCCAGAATACCTGTGTGAACTGGTGTCCATTAGAAAGTAATTCCGAAAACTCAGGTCATCCAGTCAGATACTATTGCAGGTGCCAGTGTTTGGGCTCAAGTCATATGGTGATTGTGCATTTAGTCTTGCAGTCCCCACTTTGTAGCATAGATTGTTGGCAGATATTAGAAATGCGTCTCTTAAAATTTTAAATCCGTTTTAAAAACACACCTGTTCAATTTCGCTTTCACAGATAAATAATTATATGGTTTTTATAGACATATTATTTGGGGTATTATTAAATTACATATTATTTGTACAGCGCCTTTGAATGGCTCCTGCTTGTAAGAGCGCTTTATTAAATATAAAATATTATTAATATTATTATTACCTGGTTCAAGTGTTTTTTTACTGGCATCATAAAGACCCTGATATCACTATCTTATGGTATAGAAGTAACAGAAGATGTGCATACGAGATTGGCGATGTCTGTGTGTGCTGCCTATGGTTTCAAGGGAATTCGGATTAAAAACCATACCGAAACTGAGATGGTATTTGTTCTGGAAGGGCGTGAGAGCGAGAAGTTGCGATTTACACTTGGTGCCCCCAAACAGCATGTTTTCAGGGTACATTTACTATTTTGTGGAAGATCATACAAACCTTGGCCATCAAGTTTCATTCAATCCGATCATGAATAAATACTACAAAGACAAGGATGATCAACTGACATCAATGCGGACTGGTGTTTGACTATCCGCCGTGGTCATCACTAAAATGATGCGATATTTCAGAGCAGAGGAGAGTGATTTAAGATGTTCTTGCATGTTAAAAAAACTAGCACATATCGATCTCTGTAAGTGTACTAGACAGTGTAAAAATGATTATGTACAGTAACCAAGATTATAACGATGATAATGTTTGAAACTTTAGACAACAATCTTTGTTCTTGGATATATCTGACTTCAGGCAATGCTGTATATATATATATATATATATATATATATATATATATATATATATATATATATATATATATATATATATATTATAAAGCTAATGGTTTTCAGTTTAAATGGATTAGTTGTTCTTCAAAATGTATGTATAGCCATTGAAATCGCTTCTCTGCATACCATCTACGAGATATAGAAACTATATTTGTTCAGTTCCAAAAACAGAAAGAAAACAGAGGAATGCATAAGAAACTAGACTATTAATCCAATTTAATATAAAATTAACAATGAATCCTTCCCATAACCCGATATACAAACATTATACTGACATTATAATTACTATAATCCGTTTTTATCTAATTTATCTAATGTGTTAACACATACATGTACACAGATGCACAAAGAGAATGATGAAAGAAAAAGGTAAACATATCAAACACCCTGTAAAATGAAACGCATCTCATTCTTTATACAAGGTATTTGTAAAATATATCGTAAAAATTCATTTTTAATATAATTAATTTACCTGCAGCCATTATTGTCTTTAATATCTCTTCTTTAAATAATCCTTCTTCTATTTTTCGTCATATGTCCTTGATATTCTAGAATTAAAATGATATCACACCCCACTGAAAACAATCAACATTAATGATGTATCATACTACTAATTATTCAAGACTGGTAATTGCGTTAGATACTGAAAATAAAGTTTCAATAATTTTGTCAAATGATCTCCTTAACATGGGTTCATTAAATATTATTATTATTATTATTATTATAGTAGTAGTAGTATTCTTAATTTTTATACACAAGAAGTTCGGATAAACCTGTTCTCGGATATCTTAAAATGAGGTTACTTGAATTAAAATAATATTATTAGTATTTTGTATACACATGAAGTTCAGATCATCCAGCTCTCGGATATATTATTATGGGGTTATTTGTAATCTGATTTAATAATTTATCTTTAATGTTGGACTAAGTATATAAATAATTGAGAACTTAGATGAGATTTATTTTCTTACGTTACACGATGAAAATTCAAAATATTAACATTGTGTGACTTATTTGAAATCCCCCTTTTCCATTAAATTATAATGAACCATTAATAATAATATAAGCAAAGATTGATTTTTATTAATTCTTGTGCAGGTTATCTTCTGAAATTGGACCTTGTTGTAAGTTTTAACGAATGGTTAGTAAAGAACATTTAAATAATATAGATAGCCCATAGGTGGGTATTGTTTGTCTATATTTTTCCGAAAGTAAATGGGCTTTGAATCGTGTATCTTAGATATAAAGAATATAAATGTGCCGTTTGCAATTATATTTTGATGCACAATTGAGAAATTTCGGTTATTTTTCTTTCAACCAGTTAGTCACCAACCGAGTGCTTTATTTTCCGTAGATTACCGGATACCTCATTGGTCGATCATATTCATATTGTACTTGGCGGAGGCAAGCACATAAAGAAACATACCTGTATATTTTTGTATGTATATTTTCAAGTATTTCTGTTTATACATAAGATTTATTTCCTTTATCATTTGATGTTTATCTAAAGCCCTAACTGTAATACTGAAATGCTTTAGTAAGTAAGTTAAATGTAGTGCTGATTCAAAAGCAGGCGTATGCAGACAGTATGACAGTTCTGTCCACTGACTCACTTACTCACTGACTCATTCACACACTCACTCACTCACTCACTCACCTAAGAGTTTCTGGTATATTATTGAATTGAATTTGTTCAAACTAACCTCAAGAACATTTGCCATTTTTATTGACTTCTAAATAGCATCAACAGTATTGATCACTTTTGAACTCGATATAGTTTATGAAAAGAGTGCTATATAAATATGGTATATAATAATAATATACGTTACATTCTGCTGAATTTCATCCATGCCTGACGGAAACATTAATCGGTGAATTAAGTACGCAATGACAAGTACTTTTGTAACTATACAAATTACGAAATTATAACACTTATAACCTTACGTTTACAATCTGATTGTTTATGCTACCTTTAACTTGTATCACCAGAGGTACAACACATTTCTGGAGTCGCTGTAGGCAATTTTTCAGATAGAAAGAGAGGTGTATTATTATGGTATTGTATTGCCATAGTCCAGTTAATAAATCATCAGGACATGGACTAAAGTCCTGCATGTCTGTATGTTCTACGTTTTCTATTTGGGAATAACAGGATTTAAATCTAGAATTCGCCTGCCTCTTCATTCATAGATAATCATCAAATATAAGCCCTAGAATATTTCACATACGAAACGAAAGTAAAACATACAGAAATTCTTTGGTCCTAAAACATATTTCTGTGTTACAGAAAAGTAAAGATGTACATCTAGTAAATGTTTTATCCGAGAGTGAAATACACTGAGTTCTGTTGCCTAGGTACGACATTACTAAAGCAAAGCCATTTCTTTTATGTCAAAGCAGAATTGTAAACGCTTGAGCAGTATGGGATTATCGATTACATACCTGAATGGCTGCACTTAAATCTAGCATAATTAATGCAGTCATGGATCATTCACCAAGAGCCTCAGCAATATGATTGCGTAATTTCAAGAGAACAGTTTCTGTTGAATGACTTGTACGATAAGCGGACTGATAACTGTCATTGAGATCATTGCGTCCTTCTATACGCCTTGCTACTTACCTTTTCAATAAGCTTAAAGTTGGAAGGAAGGTTAGAAATAGGACGATAACTCTTCATTATCCAACCCAGATCTCTTAAGCAGCGGGGTTATGGTGGTTCGTTTGAAACACAATTGCATCATTGACTCACCCATTAACCTATTGATTATGGCTATTATCAGTATCCACATATTTCATCAAAAGCATAATTAATGCAGTCATGGATCCTTCATCAAGAGCCTCAGTCATGTCAATGTGCACTTTCAATAGAGCAGCTTCTGTTGAATGACCTCTAATTAAAGCAAACGGATAATTGTCATGGATGTGATTGTGTTCTACGTGCTCTTCAATATGCCTTGCTACTACCTTTTCAATAAGTTTGGAAATGAAAAGAAAGGTTGGAAAAAGAAAAGTTATTGTTTATATATTCCTTATTCAACCTAAATCTCACGAGGTTATGGTGGATCATACACAGCCAACACAATGGGATCACAGACTCAGCTTTTGACTTTTTGATTTTTGGCAGAGGTTGATCCACATAGTTCTACAAAAGCCATGTAGGCAGTGGATCATTTTCTCATTTAATATAATACACACATTAATGGGGATTGCAAAATAATGATAACATGGCCTTTGACCTCAGTTTGTGTTTATATTTTGGAATTGGTATCGGCTAGAAACAGAAATCGGCATGTATGCCATGTTCTAAGTGGCATATTGCAGAACACCATATAGCAGAATGCTAATCTAATGCAACATTAATTAATACAGCCTTGTTTCAAATAAATGTTCTATGAGCATTCATCTACTATTTTGGAGATTTGGGAACTTTCACATTAAGCGCAAACCGCTACGTAAACATTAAGCTAAAACGAGATTATCATTATGTTGTGAGCAGTATTATCGCCATACATGACGGAAACGTTTATTATTGAATAATTATACATAAGACTCTATATAACTAGTTTATTCGACAATCAATTCGGCAAATCAGAAACAAAATTTCAAATATAAAGGTATGTAATTATGTAACACATAGAGTAGATTACTGACCTTAACAATTGATTAATGCAGCAGTTACATCATAAGACGTCACCTCGTGATTATTGTATTCCGAAATCGCAGCCGAACTGAAACCCACATCGATAAGAAAATTTAAAATTAAAATAAGAATAACGTGAAAATAAAGGCAAACCGGAATTATGGTGTGATTGTCGCATATTCAGCCATGCGTGACGGAAACGTTTATTATTATTATTAAATAACCGTACACACGATTCTAGATACGTAGTTTATTCGAGAATCAATTTGGCAAATCACACAGAAAATTTCAAATATAAAAGTATCTAATTTAGGCAATGATTATAGTTGGCAGGGTTACGCTCCCTAGTTTTGGAAAATATGTGATAGCAGTATCAGCCTTTTTTCCTGATATCCATCTAGGTGATATATAGACCTTCCCATGAGACCAACTCCATCTGTAGGCTTTAGCCACGCTTCACTAAAGAGTTATCACGTCAAATCTTCCACACAATTCTTCTTTAATATGATCAAGTTATCATCACATCTTTGGATGTGTTATGTATAATGCTCGATTTCGCAGCGCTCGATTTCGTTGTAACGGCTTTGCAAGATACCACTTGGTGATGGTGCGTGTTTTGGCACGAAAGAGCTAAAAAACGTTTTCCAGTTAAGCCACGAGACTGAGTCGTAGTTGCTCAAAGTTACGCTTGTTACAAATCCTTACAAAATGTGACAATGGCGACGAGGATTGTCCAATAATGGCTGGATGAACTCTCAGGTACGAAGAGCACAACGAGGAAAGGGAATCATTCGAAAATTACCTGGAAAGATTCGAATTTTTTGTAACAACTAACGCAGTATCAGCCGGTTTGATGCTAAGCAGTGTCGGTGCACAGGCTTTCATAAAAATCAAGAGCCAGCTGAAACCAGAAAACATGACCGACAAAATATACCATGAGGTGGTGGCGGCGGCCCCTGCTTTGTACAAACAGCAACTGGCAGTGATAGGTCGTCGAAATCAATACATGAACAGAAACCGAAAACCGTCTGAATCTGTATCACAGTACGCTGTGGCCGTACAACTACAAAGAAGCTGTGGCTGAATAACTCGCAGCCAACTGTTCATTCGAATTTATTGCCTCATCGTCAGGGGAAATGGTACTGCCAGTACTAACCAGGTTGATAATGTCAACTGGGTGCAGGCAGACCTTGGGTAGGAAGAAATACATGTACAGTACCAACAAATGTACAATTTCCAGTGGTAATGTTTTCAATAGCAAAAAGGTCCTGCTACCGCTGTGGTGGAAATCAGCATGAACAAATATGCAAATACATCAATAAAAGGTGTCACTGGTTTAACAAGACCGGACACATTCCTCGGATGTGCCAGACAAAACAGAAATCAAGGCACAAAAGTGCAGCCCATGTGAGACGTTGAGGTTGTTTGGTGTTTACTCAACCGATGCTGATATAAACGATGTATCCGGATGCAAGGGCATCAATGTGAAAGTTACATTGGACAGTGAGATTGTCCCTATGCTGTTGGGCACAGGGGGGTGCGGTCACCATTATCCCAGAAGGCACATACAGAAACGTCCTCTATAAATACCCCCTACAAGCGTCAAACATCACCCTGAAGTCGTATACAGGCGATGCGATTCAAATTGCTTGGAAAGTATACATTCCAGTGACGTACGGAAAACAACGGTTCATGCTGCCAGTCGTGGTGACATGTAGTGAGCGACCAGCTCTGCTCGGAAGAGACTGGTTGCAAAAGGTTAAACTGGACTGGACATTCTGGTGACGGGAAACATTGAACAGGATCATCTGAAAACACTGGAAGAAGTGTTGCAGAGGTTGGATAAGCACAACGTGAGATTGAAGTCAGAAGTGACGTATCTTGGACACACAGTCAGTGCGAATGGAATCCAGCCTATCCAGAACAAGATAGAAACCATCATCAAACAGGCACCGCCTTCAGCTAACCTAACGGAATTTAAAGGTTTCCTGGTTGCCTTGCAAAACTACGCCAAGTTTGTTTCAAACCTGTCCACTGTCTTGCATCCTCCACACGATCGACTAAAGGCTGGCGTGGAGTGGTCGTGGGACATTGCTTGCGATGAATCATGTAACCAATGCAAAAGGTTGTTGTCTAGCGAGACGGAAACAAGGCACTCATTCGTGCCACGGATGCAGGCTAATATGGAGTAGGAGCTGTGATCAGCCATCAGTTGCCAGATGGGGTGGATAAACGATGTTGAGTGCCGCAGAGCGAAACTACTCCCAGGTCGAACGTGAGGCACTGGGAATCATCTATGGTGTGAAGAAGTTCCATCAATACCTCATGGGACGACGATTCACCATTATATTAGATCATCGTCCATTTGAACCCAAAACGAGTATATTGTCCATGGCCGCAGCTGGGCACTGCTACTATCTGGGTACCGTACAACATCGAGTACATTCCTTCAAAGTAAAATGCTAACGCGAATATGCTGAACAGACTGCCGGTAGAAGAACCCGATTGTGCGAATCCAGACGAGATCCCATCTGTGTACATGTTGACCGTCAACGAATTGCCGGTAACCTCAGATCAGATAGCGGAAGCTACACACAAGGACACTGCCAGAGATGACGAACTGTATCCATTCTTCTTTCGAAAGGATGAACTATCCCCTGAAGATGGATGCATCGTTTGGAGCAGAAGAGTTGTCTTTCCATCGACATACGCTGAATATCTGCTTCATGGGTTGCACACAATACATCCGGGAATTGTGAGGATGAAATCCCACCCGCCGCACCTCTCAGTCCATGGCTATGGGCCATCCGGCCACGGCAGAGAGTACATGTTAACTTTGCAGAAAAGAACGGAAAGATGTTCTTGGTTTTGGCAGATAGTCACTCAAAATAGTTGAGGTCTTCATTATGAACAAGACCACAGCAGAAAGCACGGTAACAAAGTTGCGAAAACTGTTTGCTGCATACGGATTGCCTGAATCGGTAGTTTGAGATATTCTTGAAGTTAAACGATGTGAAACATGTGTTGGGTCCGCCCTACCATCCGGCATCAAATGGTTTGGCGGAGATGAATGGGCAGACATTCAAAAACATGCTGGCATAGGCAAACCCCCGAATTCCCCTGCAACATCGGATTTCTGACATTCTGTTTCAATACAGGAACACATCACCGTTACAAATCCTTACAAAACATGACAGGATACTCCGTATATTTGGGTGGCAGATTGATAGCCGTTAGCCCACAGTTCCAACAGGACGGGGTTCAGCTTTATATCACCACCTCTGACCAGCAGCATTTCAATTAGTAGCAACAGTATGAAATATCCAGCACCGCAATCCAGCAAAACAAACGCGCACCACAGTGTCTGTGAAAACGTGTTAGCTAACGTGGTATATTTGCTACACGTATTTCCCTTGTTTGACAGCCGACAATTAAAAAGCCCTATACGGGCTCGATATATCGCTACGGACACCGCCATTGTATAGTTTTAGAAAATACCCACTCAGTTGTCTGAACCATGCCACTAAATATGCTAACATAATTAGGCCGGCCATATAATCCACGTGACATGTCATCACGGCTATTGACATAGTCATAGATATATCGATTTTGCGAAACTTAACAGTTTTGATAATTAATTAATGACATAGCTAATTCGCCAAATAAATATTAAAGAACAATTATGCATTAAAACTTTTGTAATTTTGCACACGATAACACTCGTCACTCAGCCACCCAACACTATCAGAATAATAGTACCATAATAATGGTGATAATTTTACACTTAAACAAATTGATTAAAAGAAACTCGAGAGTAAGCCGCCAGTGTCCAGACACACCATCCGTTATAGAACATTGGTGTTATTATAGTAATAAATGCAGTCAAATAACAATGATATCTACTGTATATGACACTCAGTACAAAACGCAAATTAATTAACCGTTAACGGTTTGGCCAGACAACGTATCAGCGGGTCACTCTCCCATGCTCTCAAATAATTCTAATAACCTTTTGGATGTTAATAACATGGTCAATGAATTCGGGTTTTGTTGTTCGAGGAGAATCCCCAGGCTGTCGCTTATTCGGCACAACTTCTACGTTGGAGTGGTTGAGAAATCTCCTCCCCCACCACTCACAGGGGAGCAGTACGGAAAGATGGAGCCGAAATACCCTGAGGGTGGTCACTGCCAGAGTGTTTTACATCCTCGGGAGGGTTTTAACGTCCCTTTATTTTAAATAGTTCAGTGGAGACGGCAGCGCCATTTAACGTGGTCAGCCATCCACGATGTTGTGAGCCGAGAAATTAATCTCTGGAAAGTTTCGACCTCTTACGACAACACATATTTCATGGAACTGTTTATATAGTAATTATAACATCTACTAGAATGTAAATAAGTAGAAGTAATAGGTTCAGCTAAGATGATTGGTTGCCACGTTTATTATACTAGTCTAAAGTACCATGAATTGTTGTTGCAATGAATTTGTATTCTATGCAAAACAGAGTATGCGTGTTTTACCCACCCCTGAGTTAAAATAAGGTTCGAATAGTCCCCCATTTGGGACTAAATTGGGTTAAACATGGATTAAGCTCGCTTTCGGGTATAATTCCTCACTGAGTGATAACGTAGACCGGACAAAATATGAGATATACTCATTTAAAGTACATACACATGATAAACAACAGTATGTACGCACACATCACATATATAATAACAACGCATTACAATTCTTACCAGTCCAGTTTTTTCTATAAATGCAGACATGTGAGACTGGAGAAAGAATTTAGTAGGTAGAAGCAGACATGTAATGCCATTATGATCATTTCAAGCCAGAAGAAACGGTGACAGGTATAGCCTTAATTTTGGGACACCGCCTGATATGTTCAATAAAACGCATAACGTTACTTACAGCACTGTCCACCAGACTAACAAGAATATCATCCTATACATTCATGTTATTCCAAGAACTCTTTATCATGTGTTTCTAAGTTAAACAGGTATAAATGCGCGGACCAATAGATTCCGACCTGATTAAAACGCCAGTTTAACTAGGGCTAATACGGACAAAAGTGGGGTTTAACCTGTTAGGATGGGCTAAATTAAATTAATCCAGCTTAAACACCAACTTTGAATCAATATATGCCAGGTATGGTGAATAATTATAGTTTTCCCTTTACATTTAACACCAGATACTCTAGCTAATATATACCTCGCTTAGATCCATTGCCGTATTAAATTTGAGCGCCTTCCTTAGTTGAATATGATCGAATATGATCGATTGTATCATCATATGCAACCACCCATGTAATAGACGGCATAAAAGAACAATTTATGTTACATAGGTGCTAACAGTGTAATTTGTAGCATCTGATATGCTACAACTGTGAAATCTACTATAAGTTAAGACAAACAATTAATTGATTTAACATTTTGATGGCTTATATAGCTTTGGTTTAGCCAGTTTAATGGTATTTAGTACTTACAAACTTATGTTCCAATGTGTTAAAGCCTTCTCGGCTTAATGAGTAATAAAGAGTAAAGGTGTCGGTAGAGTGAGGTAAATACTAAAAATAATGACAGGAAATAATTAGTTGACATTGACTACGCGTGTTTATTTATTAACCACCTTGTCACAGATAACACACACACACAAACAAACAAACACGCACACACGTACGCACGCACATAGATATATACACGCACACACGCACGCACACCTGCGCGCAAACACATGTATATATTAATAGGAATTAAGACACCCAGTGCACATTTTTGTATTTAATATATTGATAATTATTTTACAATCATTGACAAACAACAGAATCATCACAAGCAACAGAATATTTCCTGCAAAAGTATTATATTTACGATAATATATTTGTGTGAAATGTACAATTTTCTTTAACATATAATCTAATCAATCTCTTCTGTAAAAAAAATAATGTTTATTAATATATCTCAAAATCTATTTCCTTCTACTTTATATACAATTAATATAATGTAGTATCGCTGTATTAAAGCATCCATTATATACAAGGTGTTTCACTCTTACTCTTCAAAATATTATTTTTAATATTTTTGGCAGGGAAAGTATCACCTTGACTACATATGTCAACTGAGACAAAAGCCTGTGGTTTATAAAGGATAACCCCCCCCCCACCACCACTAAGATAATTTCTCCCCATTTCATAGGCGAAATTCCAGGGACTTATCAAATATTATTTAGAATTCTTTTCATGATAAAGTTAAGGATTACCCCATATCTATGGTTCTTAGATGATATAAGAATACACACACGCTTATTTTATGGAATAACAACAACAATAGACCTTTCTGTCTCAGTTTTTCCCATTTACTGTCTAATTTGCAAGAAATTGGATCGTACGATTGCCTTATTAAGTTTAATAAGAATATCTCGGATTTCATCCTCCTCCTTATCAAACTCATTATATAAAGAGTGGAAAGACAGAACTTTTGCTGATTCAGCTAAAAACCATTTCTTTATCTCTGACGATGATATGTGATGTTCTTTAGGATCGTAGATTCTAACGTGATCTGGACGTCTGGAAGTTGCGTTATACGGTTTATGCCATACGGGTCCATCGATGAGAATTAGTTTGGATATTGATTTCTTCGTGCTTTCAGGTACCAACGGATGTTCAAGGAATACGCTTTCTCTGTACGCCCCCAACGCCGGCAAATAATAATTGAAACGTCTCACAGCGAAGTGCATGGCAAAGTGACACATCTGTCCGGGTAATGGCTTGTAACCTTTGGCTCCACGACAATGAAACTTTGGTAATATAACTGTTCTATTTAAGATTTGACCAATAATGAGTGCTGCTTTAAGCGACACCAATTCCATCTCAATTGTAGTATCTATTCCATGTTTATTTACATTAAAATCCACTGGATTGTCATACTTGATATACTTTCGATTTGTATCACTGTAATACAAGTGTTCATCCACTAGCCATAGACCATACTCCTTAAATCTGTATATTTTCGCTTCGACTGATGAGATATAATTGTTATGCATTATTACACACTTCTTGCAGGGATTATCTCCGACAAACATTCGATGACCTGCATTAAAGAATTTGTTTCCAAGCGGAAATATATCCGTAGGAAGGTATTGTATTCTGGTTATTTTACCTAGTCTCCTTACAGCGTTGTTGACATAATCCTGGTCATTTCTGGTAGGTTTCTTCGGGATTATCTTGTTAATCTCTTCAAACAGTCTGATACCTCCGATTGTATTCCTGACTAAGAAAAATCCGGAATTTACGCTATTTCCACTCGGATCAAGTTGTGATATGAAATCAAAGTCCCGATATTTCGTGAAAAATGGAAGTGGATTTTGAAAGAAAACAATATCCAAGTCGACCAGCAAAATATCGAGTCCACATTTCAATGAATCGAGGACAATTTTCGGTTTAAGACACGTATTGATGTTATAATCAGGACTACCATAAACACTTGCTCGCTTGGCCTTCTTCGAGTTCATGTAGTGAATGCAATGTGCTCCAAATGGTTTCAGCTTCTCACATCCCAGGTTATCAGTAGCAATAAACAAGTAATTGTCGATGTTCAGTTTTTTGAATGACGTCAGGTACAAGTTCAGTGCCATTGATGCATAGGTTACATCGAATGTTGCCACAGCAATAACACCATTTAAGGCGTACCTCTGCACGTTCTGGACAAAAGATTCATTTTCAATAGGGGTTTTCGTAATTATTTCGTGACGGAATTCACTGTTATTGATTGGCTTAATGATTAAGTTCTTCTTGTTGAATCCAAGCCAAATTATTATGACCACGACACATACTGTAATCAGTAACGTCTTTCTTCCTGCAAAAAATAAAACGTAAAATGTGTGATGCTTTCAGGTGTTGTTTTAATTTTAGACTAACAATCACAAGAAACATTTGAATCAGTGGGACAAAATGATAGAACCTTTTATGAATTGGATTTTAAATTTCGAAACAAAAATGATATATGGTCATGATAGTGTATATTCATTGGATTCTACCTTTCATTTAGCTAATTAAGTAGTATTGCGGATAATTAGATCAACGTAACATGTGATTAGTTTCAATACGGTATTGAATTTGAAAACAAAATATTGCTCATTATTATGTCGCCTTATTAGATGATCTTCAATTTATATCCTTTTTTAAGTGACGTTACCTTTTTTATTATATGTATTGTTCACGACATTGTTACAACATTATCCTTAAAACAATATGGAAAACTATCTTAATAATCCTATTTCTATTACTTTTCTATTTCGTTCTAAATCAATACATTTTTGGAAACGATAAGACATACTTAATCCAACAATAATATTGGTTAAATTAAAATTACTTCATAAACTATTTGTTACGATTACATGGATAGTGATAAGAATTGGTTAGAATTGCGACTACATTGTAAAGTAATCATCATTCTAATCATGAATATAATGTATATCACTACTGAAAAGGGGTTATTTGTAAAATTATATTGATTAATCAAGCTGATAAATGTTTTGTTTCTATTTATATGAGATATTCGAAGACACCATTTTTTCAAAACGGGTGTAGGAAATAATGGCACTGGAAAAGTGGCACCGAAAGAAATGGAACTATGCAAATTTGGAAAATATGGCACTTTATTTCTATTTTCTGTATAGTTGCTTAATAAAACTTAAAGGTACTTTTGAATAGACAGTTTATTCACGCAATATTCCTACACACATGTATATTAATGTATAGCATCACTCAACCATTTGGGTTTGCTTAAAAAAGTACATTATTATATACTGTTGTATCAGATGGATAATGGTTATGATCTGCAACTAACTTTGGATCATCATTAATCAAGATTCTGGTTAGAGTTACTTTGCAATTAGTAGTACGTTGCACACATCGCCACCTTATGTTACGAAGCTTAGTTATTTGTTTAGTGTAAATGAAACCATTGACGATTAACTTCTGACCACCTTTGTTGCTAGTTTTGACTTCCCTCATGAACAAAGTCAAACTTTCTAATGAAAGCTAATGATATTTTCATTGGTATTTATAAGAAATACATCTGCTTGCAATAGAACTGCTTAGTTTTTCAAAAAAAATGCCATGACACCAATCAATCAATCAATCAAGTTTATTTCGGACACCAAGGGAATTCTGTCTGGCAGTTAATCCAAGGATGTGGGAAGCTACTCCTTCAGATGTGCTATTATGAATTGTTTTTGTAAGCAGGACTTAATTGACTATGTTATACTGATCAAACACCAAGGGAATTATGTCTGGCAGTTAATACAAGGATGTGGAAAACCACTGCTTCAGAGGTGCAATTATCAATTGTTTCCGGTACCATTTTTCCAGTGCTACTATTTCCGTATTTAGGACAGAAAACATCCCCTCTACTACTAAAAGGTCTTTAAACTCTTTTAGACGATAATGGAATACCGAGCTAATTCACCGCAAACTTTCCAAGGGCAATATGTTGTTAAAATATCAACGTACAACATACATTGATATCATTTTACTACTTTATAATAATAACTTCTTTAATATTTCAATATTCATTGCTGAGCAAAGAATCAAGTAATAAATTTGCCATGAATGTTCACGTATCTATAAGGAGAATACATTGAAATTATAGAATATAATAAGTGTCAGCTCAATTTTTACTTTAGATTATCGCACATTTAATCCCCCACACTCCCTGAATACGTATATCAACTATTACTTGAACAAGTTTCTTGTGAATTCTTTGGTTGACTAGTATCATTTCTTTCATTTCCATGGCGGTGTAGCAAATACATTACAGAATCTACCAACTACCTACACACATACAGTGTTTTAATTAGATCAGCCATTATTTTAATTGTAAACTCTGTTACTATAAAAATAGATGTGCTGGTTGGGCATATCTGAAGGTTGTTTCGTCTTTCACTTCGTCTCATTACCTATGGAGGTCGCTCGGCCCATTTAGCCTACGTTGTGTACAAAAGTGGCCGTAAAACATCAATCATCATCACCATCATCATCATCATCATCGTGTATGATAAGCCTTGACCAAGGACGCGTCCATGGTCTAGCAGTAGCGTGTTGGACCACAGGTCACCGTGTTAGAATATCCACGTAGGCATATCTGAAGGTTGTTTCATTTTTTACTTTGCTTCATTGCCTTTGGAAGTCGCTCGGCCCATTTAGCTTACCATGTGCACAAAAGTGGCCGTAAAACATCAATCATCATCATCATCATTATGATAAGCCCTGACCAAAAAGGGTGATTTTTATACTCGAGAATAGATACTACAGTGGCATTAAAGCACGTCCAGACCCCAACGTCATTACGAAAATAGTGCGATGACAAAAGTTAGGTATGAATCGATCTCTATATGTTCACAACACAGTGTGCAAATGAAGAAGATCTACACAATAAACAAAATTCGAACAGTAATGATGACTGAAATATTTGACGCGAATCTTTGTCCTGGCATATATCTGGTGACTGGCATTTAAGTATTTTTCATGGAACAGTGTAAATTATATAAATATTATCCGGAATATATGGATTCTTAGGAAAGAAGTGTTTACGTTATTAAATATGTTATTATTGATGAAAACTGTGACCTTGTATTTTGTTGATATGATATTTATATAATAAACTAATAGCTAATAAATAACTCATAGAATTAATTTTCAGAATAGTTGAGAATTATTTTTGCTCTATTCCAAAAATATCTAGGTCTCCTAATCTAAAAAAAAATACAACAAGAAACAATCAGATTAAAAAAGGATCTTGACTTTATTAGATTTAGGTCCAATATAGAAAATAATCCTCGACCTAAGCCAGATATCCAAAGAATAGAAACATTTTATAATTATGATAATTCGTTTCTTTATGTTACTTATGTTGATATAACCGTTTGTAAAGTTTTTATGAGGCGATAATTGATGATACCTAAAGTGTACAAACCATATATGAGTTGTTTTATTTTATTTTGATCATGATTATTTATGTGAATTATACACTGCCACACGATTGCAGATGTGCTCGTATGTATATTCACAGAGAAAAATATTGTTTTAAATAACAACAAAGCAAACATGCACACATCCTTTAAAAAGAAACCCACATTGGCCATTATATGAGTTATATGTATATATATAATAATATTTTGTAAGAATGAATTTTTAACATCGCTAATTTACCTGCTGCCAACATCTTCTTCAATATCTGTAATGTCCGTGATATTCTGGAAAGAAAGGATATTATACGCCATTAAAAAGCATTAACAGTCCTGATGTGATATACTAGTGATTGTTCAATAATTACATACGACAATATAAGATACTTGATACTATTATCATTTAGCTTACAGACTAAATTTAGATCAAAGTATTCTCGGATTTCTTACAATGAGCCCATTTGTAATGTGATTTAGTTATGTATCTTTCATGTTTGAATAAGTATATACATTTTGAAAATAGAATATACTTGGAGATTTAGATGTATTTATGTGACGTGATGAAAAATTGCATCTTTTTAGATTCAGAATAATAACATTGTGTGGACTATTTGAAAAACCTATATATAATGTTGTTATTATAAAATGTTGTTGACTATTTAATTCTGGACCATTCAAAAGAGAGTCTCCCTAAAATGGTCAGATCGCGAAAGATGTCCAATAGATTTAATTTTCTAAAAATTAATAAATAAATAAATTGTCTATCAGCGATGTAAGATATAGTAGTTTGGAATAACTCGATGTAACGATTTTGGCAAGGCTACAGGAAGTTATTTCACAGATAACAATAGGTTTTGCTTTCTAAAGAAATAAGCTTTTCCATGTAAATCAATAATTACTACATCTGGTTAAAATAAACAAATACAAATGGAAGAAATGTTTGATCTGTCAGCATATATATATATATATATATATATATATATATATATGCCTGGATGAAGGAACTAGATTCTCTCACGAAACACTATGTAAGAAGATTATGTAAACATTAAAGGGACAGTTCGCAATCAGAAAAATCTCCTAAATATATAATGCTTAGAACAGTAACCCAAAACTCCACAATGATAATCACGAACTATATCTGATATCATAGATATAGAAAAATAATCCAAATTACTGGTGGGCCTCCATTACGGCTGCAGTGGAAGCCAGATTCGAAGGCGGGAAGGCTAAAACTCAAATGCTCTGACGTCATATGAGCACTCTCTAGACTGATGCGGATTATAGTTGCTCTTGAGCGTTAATTTCTCAGCCATTCAGGAAATTGTGATATACATTTCAAATTTTAATCAGCTAAAATACCATTCAAATTTTGGGCAGAATGGCAACAAAGAGATTCCTTCTCGGAACCCATTGGTTCACAGAGTTCACACAGACACCAGTCAGTGTTCCGGTTCTTCTCGAGGTTTCTTCGACGATTCCACTTTCTTCGAAACAATCAGAATCCTCTTCCTCTTCTAATTTTCCTTCCGGCTTAATCTGATATGATTCGTGATATTATTGTAACAAGATAATTGCGTTATGTTCTGAAATAATTCTTTGCTCACACGTGTTTACATGCTTTTGTACGGGCTCTACAGACTTCCGGTCAAACTGTTGTGTTCAAGTGAGGTCAGCATTCAGGAGCTTCCGGTCTCCGTCTAGCTTCAAAAAGGCGGCGCCTACTGGCCATTAAAAGTCGATTAATCAATACTTTGAACTGGATTATTTAATGCGTGGGTAATCGTTTACACATTTTGACATATTTTATGATAATTGTGGGTATAGCTGTATTAGTCCTGAAATGATGGTGGACTATCCCTTTAATATTCACCAATTGCCCACTACTTGACTTCAATTGAAGATGATCAGATAATCCTACGAAATCGTTATTGATGTAAATAATCTCAATTGTTAACTTTTACGAAGGAAATCCAGATTTTAAAATATTTTTTTCCAAATACAAAGAAAGATAATTTTCTTTTGTGATCGCATTTATTTCACCGACTAAGATTTTAATAAAGATATTATCATCTCGTTATGTACATTTATTTTAAGGATACGTTAAAATCAAGTTATGTTGTTGTCAGTCTTTTTATTCTATCTACACGTGGCGATGAAAGGTATTCAAGGGATGTCAACAAGTTCCATAATTTGGCTATTACCTAGATTAAATGATGGTTCCGTGCAATGTTTGGTTTTCTAAATGAACCAAATACTTGTTATGATGACTCATCATTCCTGTAATGACGTGAAATAGATAATAAAATGAAGAACCGCCCCTCCCCAAACTAATAAATTATAGATTATATTAATAAAATACTTCAAAATCAAATACATATGTCTGTTATCTACCAAATCATATCGGCACTCTAGAAATATCCAAAGAGGTTATTTTTTCGGTTAGCACAAATCTTCAGACTTTATCTAAAGCCATACATGTGTCTTGCTGATTATGTTGTATCGCAAGGTATTGATGTATTAGCTTTCATAGGAACGTGGCTTGGAACTGACGCTGACCAGCTCTTCATAAATGAGTTGATTCCTGCATGTTATGAGTTTAATCACACTCCTCAAATAAATGGCAGAAGCGATAGTGGTATAGACATACACTAGAAATCCGAACTGGCTGCTATGATGAGTCAGTCAGATGCAACAGAGGTATATAGCCATTTTGAAACGGTTACAATTAAATTTACATTGTTCTTCGTCCCCCTATTTCTAAATGAATGGATTTTATTCTTTGATGTATGGTCTAAATACGTAGATAATATAGCCATTATCCCATATGATGTTATAAATGGAGAGTTATATTTATATGTGGATAATAAGTGTGGATGGTTGAAGATGGTAGGTTTTCTGGTATACTGAATTGGCTCATCATGTCAGTGGTGCTACTCTCAAAGGAGGCCACACACTAGATTTCGTTCATCTCTAATGATTCGAGCTCCATCCTAGTAGGAGTTCATCCTCTGTATTATCCTTGTTTAAGTAGCAACAAATGTAAATGCTTTGGCAATAATCTGACTGTTGTTAATATGGACACCTCCTATTGCATAGGAAGAAATATCACATAGAGAAAGTATCGTGGCTTAAATAGTAACTACTTTATGGGGGTTATACAGCAGCTAAATCCTTATAACAAAAGTGTCCAATCGCTACAATAAGCAGACTGATAACTGTCGTTGAGATCACTGTGTTCTAAGTGTTCTTCTATACGCCTAGATATTATCTTTACAATAAGCTTAGAGATGAAAGGAAAGTTAGAAATAGGACGATAATTCTTCGTGCCTTCCTTATCCTATCATGATCTCTTAAGCAGCGGGGTTATGGTGGCTTGTTTCAAACACAATGTCATCATTGACTAATCCATTGACCTATTGATAACGGTTGTTATCAGTGGTAGAAGTTGATCCACACATTTCTTCAAAAGCCAAGTGGGGAGTGGATCCAAGTCACATGACTTGTTCAGAGACTTCATTATTATCCCCTTGACCCCAACCTCAGAAGTCGGTCGAAGCATTTCGAGCATATTTCCATTAAACAAATATCCGGATCAATGGAAATATTCCTGGTAGTATTTGGGGTATCAGAAATGATCTTATTCCTGATGATTTTAGTTTTCTTGGTGAAATAATTTCTGAACTTGTCTGCCAGGAGTTCAGCAGAGGTAAAATGTGGAAGATTTACATTTTAGTTACTTCCCATAAAGTTCTTAGTTAATTTGAAGAGTTTCTTTTGATCTTTTCCGCATTATTTTATCTTTGTGGAATAGAAACACTTCTGCTCCGCGAAGGGTTGTGTATTCATTTTTCTACAGAGATCCCTGTATAATTCAAACTGCACCATTAAGGAGGTTCGGCGCCAGATTATCTCTGTTTTCTTATCTGTATATCACAGGCTGTATTCATCTAGGAGCATACGTTTCATTATACCAAATTAACACTCTGTAATCTATAAATATAAGGCTAATAAAGAGAAATACTCGTAGAAAAGAAAATGTTGATGGAAAAATATAAATAGTAATAATGCAACAACAATAGTGAATTACTAGTTGTAGCCATTCCTAAACGCTGTACAGTAATATCCCAGTACGTGAGTTTGGTTAACGGTCAACATTTTCTATCGGTAAAACAACATTAAACAGGTAAGTTTGTTTTTATAAGAATTTGAATTTTTCCAGAGATGACACAATTTTAATTTCCCTTGACCACCTAATCTACAAAGTTATAACTGCTACAGTAAACAACTTATATCCATATAAACTGAACAGAGACACAAATGCCGGTCAAGTCAAGGTGATAAGATAAATTTTCGAGTATTTTTCTCGGCAGATATCCAATATAACATAGCGATACAGTTTTTGGACAGATTTGCACTTTTCAGGTTATGACCCAAACCTAATGATAATAATTTTATAATAATATATACATGTATTTAATAAAGCGCCTATACAAGCAGGAGCCATTCAAAGGCACTGTACACGTAATATATTTTATAATATTACATCAAATAATAAGTCTATAAACCCTATAAAAGACTTAAACTTTCAAGAGACGACACATTTCTAATATCTGCCAACAACCTATTCAACAAAGTAAGGGCTGCAAGACTAAACGCGCAATTATCATATGACTTGAGCGGAGACACTGGCACCAGCAATAGTATCTGACTGAATGACATGAGTTTTTGGGATGACTTATTAAGGGACACCTGTTCACACAGGTATTCTAGCGCCATATCATTAATAGATTTATCATTTAATAATAAAATCTTGAAATGGATACGCTGTCTAACAGGTAGCCAATGTAGCATTTGAAGAATAGGGGTGATATGATCAAAGTTTTGAGTATTTGTTACTATGGGAGCTGCACTATTCTGAATTCGCTGAAGGCAATTGATGTTATTTATAATCAGGTATGCCATATAACAGAGAGTTACAATAGTCTATGCGAAATGAAACAAAGGCATGGACCACAGTTACGAATGTTTCTTGTGTCAAGAATGTTTTTAAACAGTGGATGCTCTTAAGATGGTAATAGACAACTCGGCATACTGATGTGACAAGTTCATACATGTTAATACATTGGTGAACAAAATCTTTACATTCTTTACTGACCAATTTGGAGTAACCGAAGATGCACCCATCTGTAATGCTGGTGTTTTTAGGGATTAAGGACAGACTAAGGATGTCCATTAACCTAGAGAAATTGGTCAGTAAAGAATGTAAAGATTTCTGTTCACCAATGTATTAACATGTATGAACTTGTCACATCAGTATGCCGAGTTGTCTATTACCATCTTAAGAGCATCCACTGTTTAAAAACATTCTTGACACAAGAAACATTCGTAACTGTGGTCCATGCCTTTGTTTCATTTCGCATAGACTATTTATTAATGATTTTAATCTCGCTCGACCACCTAATCTACAAAGTGATAACAGCTGCAGTAAACAGAGAACATGAACCCGTATTATGTACCTGTTTTATGTACCCATATCAGACTGGGTGACTTGAGATTTGGAGATGACTTTCGAATGGGCAAGAGTTCACACAGGTATTCAGGAGTTATATTATTAATTGATTTAATGTGTGTTTGTTAGCAAAATCTTGAAATTATAGTTTTTGAAGAATTGAGGTGATAAGTTCAATTTTAGAGAATGCATAGCTAAGTGAGCTGCACCATTCTGAATTCGCTGAATGAGATCGATGTTATCAGCAGATATCCCATATAACATGGAGTTACAGTAATGTTTATGAAATGTAACAAAGACATGGTGCCAATAGTGTTTAACTCACCCACTC
This sequence comes from Paralvinella palmiformis, assembly GCA_025642065.1. Classification (NCBI taxonomy): domain Eukaryota; kingdom Metazoa; phylum Annelida; class Polychaeta; order Terebellida; family Alvinellidae; genus Paralvinella; species Paralvinella palmiformis. The sequence goes on along the minus strand of JAODUP010000138.1, from coordinate 1,065,037 downwards.
ACTCACGGACATATTTACTCTCTCACTCTCTCTCTCTCTCTCTCTCACTCTCTCTCTCTCTCTCTCTCAATCAATCAATCAATCAATCAACCACTCATTGACTCACTACTAATTCAGTAACTAACTAACTCACTTACTCACTAAATAACTAAATAGCTAACTCACTAACACCGTAATTGACTTACTAACTCACTCACTCACTCACTCACTCACTAAGTTACTAACCAACTCAATAACTCACACATTCACTCACTCACCCCTTCACTCACTCATACAACCACCAAACTACACACCTTACAGGTTGTAGTAAATAATTCAATTCAATTTGTTCAAACTAATTTCAAGAACGTTTTCAACTTTTTTTATTTCTAAATAGCACAAACACAATTAAGATACATGGCGATTATATAATGCATGCATTAGTAATAAATTATGTGTGTGTGTGTGTGTGTGTGTGTGTGTGTGTGTGGTGTGTGTGTGTGTGTGTGTGTGTGTGTGTGTGTGTGTGTGTGTGTGTGTGTGTGTGTGTGTGTGTGTGTGTGTGTGTGTGTGTGTGTTTTAGGGTACATATAAAGAGGCAACAGGCACCGAGCATTAACATATCAAAACATCCTTTGTGCGTAATGAAGATTCATAATATTGATAATCGTTCTGGCATAGGCCGCATTCTACTGCATTTCAGCCATCCGTGACGGAAACGTTATTGATTGATTAATAAGTACTCCTGACTCAGAAATAGAAACACTATATCGCAGCTCGCAGATGTCAGTCTTTAATAGCAATTATGCTAAACCGTTTTAATAGTAGTCGCTTCATGACGCCTACCCGTTGTAAAAACTGATCCTTGAAGAGAGTGACAATTGGGTTATATAGTTTATATAGTATTGCTTTGAAGAAAGATACAACAATTGAAAAATAGCTATAAATAGGGCTGGTTAGATAATTAATCTAAACATTCTCACTACTGCCGTGATCTGACTTGGGTGTTCTACTCCCATACTCCACGGCTGTAGGTGATTCGCTTTTTGTTTTTGCTTGGCGGCTTAGGGACTGGTGAGACATTACACATGTCTCAGCAAGAAAAGTCGCCACTCTGGATTCAGTCCCCTGAAGAAACGTCCAGAGTTTGAATTTACGACTCGAGATTATCTGTGCCTGTGCTTTATTATACACAGCTAAAACACACACACACACACATATATATTTATATATATATATACACGTACATACGCACAGACACTCGCACTCACACGCTTATACACACTCGCTCTCTATCTATCTATCTATCTATCTATATATATATATATATATATAATATATATAAATATATATATATATATATCCTCTATTTCTCTCTCTCCCTCTCCCTCTCGCTAAAAGGGTTAATTTGTATATAATGGAAATATGAATGTATGCTATATGGGATTTCCAAAACTCTAAGAGCTCTCTTCCATTGATAGTTACGTTAGTTAACGAATATCTAAATACTAGGAGTATATTTTTAATCGACATGGCCTAGTCATGAAATATTGAATATATGATCAAGAACAGACATGTTCTTTGTTAAGAACGGTAGTTGCCTTACGATGAATAGTAATATTGATCAGCTGTCAGGTATGGGCTGCGCGATAACACATTTCAGAGATGCGTACTAGATACGTTAATCATCGAATCAAATTCTCTAATCAAATTAATATTTTCAACTACAATACCTATACAATTATGATATTTAGTATCTTAAGCTTAGTATTTGACAACTATATATCATACAGACTAAAAAACTGACCTTAATGCTGATTAATGCCGCAGTTATGTCATGACATGCCACCTTCTGAGTATAATATTTGAAATACGCAGCCGAACTAAAAACCACAAAGATAAGAATATTGTATACAAAATAGCAATAACCGTTATATTGCGTATTTCTAATTGAGCTGATTTATAAAATTCTATCAATTATACTTAGAATTAGTATCCATCATAGCCTGGAGTCATTATAATAAAACATACATGTATAAATTCATGATTTTTCTAAAATAATCAGAATTTTGTTTTTTCTGTTGATCAATTTGTGTCTTAGGTAGGTTTACATAGGCAATGATCTTTCTTGGATGAAGTCTATCTAAGGGATTACAATTGGCCCAGATGGACTGAAACTGACAATTTGAAAAGCCATGAATTATGCTCGTTACTCAACTGCTTGATATTCATTACAGTTTGGAGTTATTATAATAAAACTATATACTGATAAATTCATGATGCATATATAACCTAAATCTGTAACATATTTTGATTGTATTCCATAATACAATAATATAATAATAAATGTGGAAATAAATGTTATAAAGCTTTCCACAAAATATGTGCTATACATATATTGTCTAGCGTAAGAAGTAGTATAAACAACAGTTATTATTTATTAGGTTTAGAATATATTGAGTCATTGCCTTTTCCCATGTTGAACGTTTGATATATAAAGGTGCTTTTATAACATTCTGGGCCTTTCTTTTATAGTTGTCCAAATCAATCTCATTATACCAGAAGCTGAAACACAACCTTTCTCACAACACTATCTTACAACGAAGTGCACGACAAAGTGGCACATATACCCAGGCAATAGTTTGTAATATTTGGCTCGGTGAAATTGTAACCTTGGCAATATAACATTTTGCTCATAGAGGATATAACATTTCTTAAAGGTAAGAATTTATGAGGAAATTGAGAGACCAGTATTGCATAGGCTGTCTTCCTATTGACCCCTGAACAAATACATATAATCACAAATATTTTAATGAAAGTGATGTGTCTGTGTTTTTGCCAGTAAAGAGATACGTACCCAAGGATTTGCCTGTACTACATATATTTATAACGATAATAAGTGGATTGATCAAAGTACAGGGCAACCCAACGACATACTAGATTCAGCCATAAGCAATAAGTCACAGTGAAATCAGTACATCATTAATTTAGTTATTGTTTAATTTTAGTAGGAAACAACAAGTGATGATTTGATGAGTCTTTTTAATTGACCCGGGAGGTAATCCCCGAAGCTAGGTTTGACCATTTGTTCCATATTTGAGGTAATGCATATAATGAGAGGTTACTACTGAAACATGACGGAGATCGCTGAATATAGATTTATATTTGATTGACGCGTCTCATGATTAATTTGAACATCTTTATTCAATGGGAAAACATGAACATAATCAAACATGAATAGAGAGTATATGTACTGATATAAATTGTCTAGTTTCAATATTTAAGAAGAACGAAATAATGGGCCGGTATGACTGTGTAAAGCAGCTTTATTTATGATGTGGATTTCCGGTTTCTTGAGTATTTTGTTTTCTTGAGTAGAGTTTGCTTGGTATTTCGTCATACAAACATCCCATAGGAAAGATGAGGGTGAATTATGGCGAAGTAGAAATTCTTTAGTGTGGCATGAGATGATGTGTTTAATTTATTTGATAGCAAACATAGCTCGAGAAATTTTACTGTTTACTTGAGATAAATGTTTTTTCCATGAGTGATGTTCATCTATTGAGATTCTTAGAAACTTAATAGATGATTCTACACAATCATTACCAATCATATTATTTGGGGTATTATTATATTACATATTATTTGTACAGCGCATTTGAATGACTCCTGCTAGTAAGTGCGCTTTATTAAATATACATTATTATAATATTATTATTATTCAGGGGGATTCCATTGATTAGTATATACTTATTTGCAAAAGTACAATATTTATGTTTAGGTCTGATGACTATATATTTAGTTTTCTTTGCGTTAAGAGATAACTTGTTAGCACAAAACCACATATAAAGTTTGTTAATCTCTGTATTAGTAATACCATAAAGAGTTCATAAATCAGAGTTAGATACGTAGAATATTGTGTCATCCGCAAAAAGATAAGATATTACTTCCACATGAGCTACTAATGTCATTTGCATAGACTAGACTAAGTAGGACACCCAGGATTGATCCTTGGGGGACACCACAAGTTATGGTTTTACGAGAGAAACTAAATTTCCCAATAGATCAACGTACTGAGAGCTATTTGAAAGATTGAAAGATAATTCTCGAACCAAATGTTGACAACTGCTCGGATACCGTAAATATCTAACTTGTTGAGTAAATTTCGTGATTTATCACATACTAATAATCATAATAATAGTAATAGTCTACACGAAATATAACATATAAGGTATGGACTACAGTTATAAGTGTTTCTTGTGTCAAGAATGATTTTAAACAGTGGATGTTCTTAATATTCTTGTAGGCAACTCGGCATACTTATGTGACAATTTCATACATGTTAATACACTGATGAAAAATAACCACTAGATTTTTTACTAACCCATTATGGGTAAACATCTGTAACGCTGGCGTTGTTTGGGATTTAATATAATGTGGTAATGCCAAATAATATTTGTTTATTACCATTTAGTTTTAGAAGATTTTGAGTCATCCATGGCCGAATATCAGTAATACAATTCTTCAAGAAAGAGGTGAAATTTAACTCATTATCAGGATCCAGTGATATATACAGCAGTGTGTCATCAGCATACAAGTGATATTTAACCCCATATCGCTGCACAATGATTCCCAGTGGACGGGTAAACATTGTGAAAATCAGATGACAATGGTATCACTGACTCAACTATTGTCTTAGGAAGAAGTTGATCCACGTTGTTCTTCAAAAGCCATGTAGGCAGTGGATCTAACTGATATGACTTGTTCTGGGATAATTGTTGTTTTCCACATGAAAACATTGCTAAACTTGTCCACAAAAGGAGTTCACAAGAGGTAAAATGTAGAAGATTTATATTTGAGTTACTTTCCATAAAGTTGCTAGTTAATTTGAAGAATTTGTTTGACCTTTTCCACTTTCCTCTACCTTTGTGGAATAAAAGCACTTCTCTTTAAATAGAAGTGTATTTGTGTTTTACAAAACTCTCTGTATATTTCAAAGTGCAGCATTAAGCAAGTTCGGTTGGTTTTGGTGTTCGGGGAGAATCCCCAGGCTGTCGCTTAATTAGCACAGCCTCTATGTTTGAGTGGTTGAGAAACCTCCTGCCCCACCACTCACAGGGGAGCGGTACGGAAAGATGGAGCCGAAATACCCTGAGGGTGGTCACTGCCAGAGTGTTTTACGTCCTCAGGGGGTTTTTAACGTCCCCCTTTATTTAGCAAGTTCGGTCCCAGGTTCTCTGCTTTTACCCGAGTTTTCTTAGCATTTCTAAGCTTATCAGAGTATCAAAATGTTCCGGGTGTCAACGTGCTGAGTTTTGAGCAAGAGGGCGGATGGTGATTAATGTTGTTTTAGAGACCTTTGTTATAGGCTTCTAACAACTCATCAACTGATATTTCACATTCACTCAGGTTTTGAGGCGACTATAAATCATCAAAATATTCTTTATTTATGCCTTTCTGGGCATGATTTTTCTTCCTGTGCAATCAGACTTGTCCATATTAATGACGAACTGTTAAGCCAGATGATCGCAGAACGATTTACATTTATTCCAACTGAGAAAAGGATTGCATAGACTATTGACTAACCTCCTTTGTAGGTTGCACCATTGACATGCGGAGTCCATCCATGTGAAGCTAATATACTGCGAAATCTGTATAAATCTAAATAATCAGTTATCATAGTGGCTACGTCCTCTAAGTATTTAGACCATTCAACGAGGAGTAATTAATTTCTAAAGCCATTTGTTTATAAGGAAAGGGGACGATATATAATACAAACCTTAACCGTAACCTTATCTATATTTATGGTACAGTCCAAGTTTTCAAAATGGGTATATATTTTGGTTGGTATAACTTACTCACCGTGACAGTCAATCCCGATTGGTAGAGTATGCCAATACCACCACCGAGCCTGCTCCTTTTTCGAGGAATATGATTAAACTTTTAACCCGCAGGAATCAACCCATTTATCTGATCAATGTCAGTTCCAAGCCAAGTTTCGGTAAGCGAAAATAAATCAATGCCATGCGATACAACGTAATCAGTCAAAGTTGTGGCTTTAATCCTCAATGATTGGACATTCGGACAACATGCTGATCAAGGAACCTCAACTTTCCCATCATCGTTTTAGGACTATATTACATACAGGTTACGAAAATTAATATTCCTTGGTAAATTCCTAGCCTGTCTACGACGAGGGTGCACAATAACTGTAATGTCGCGATAGCGCGGTTAGTTAGAGCGGTCACGGGTTCGAGACTCCGTGAGCTGCAATGCCGTCATATGGCCGCAGGTTCACTCATGCATAAAAAATGAGAACCTGACAGGAAGCGATGGGTATGTGTTTGAGTAATTATTTGCGCCTATAATGGCAGCATGCGTTGTATGCTCCCTGGGAGTTGAGATGTGTTTTTAGAAGAGACTTAAAATTCCCAAGAGACGACGCATTTCTAATATTTGCCTAGGGAGTTACAATAGTCTATACGAGATGTAACAAAGGCATGAACTACAGTTACAAGTGATTCTTGTGTCAAGAATGCTTTTAAACAGTGGATGTTCTTAAGATGGTAGTAGGCAGCTCGGCATACTGATGTGACATGTTCATGCATCTTAATACATTGGTCAAAAATAACCCCTAGATTTGTTAAAAAGGCCGTTAAAAAACTTTGTCACGCAATCAAAGTACTCCATTTTCCTTCCAGGCAGTTTCAGCTAGGAGATACATTTTTCGTTGAAGGTCATCACGTATTTTCTGGTGATATCCGTGCACTGAGTGCGTAATCGTTCATAATAGTCATATTATATCACTGCAAGCGATGACATATCGATTTAAAGAGTACGGTCTATGGTCAGTGGATCAAAATGGCTACTATAGCGACAAAGATCGGAAATAGATTTTAGAGACCATGCATCAAGTTTATTTCTTTTTGTGTATTTGAGCAATATAGTTGGTAAACTCTTACGACATCAATTTAAAGAGTAAAGGAAGGAGAATTAAGGAATAATTATTCATCGACACCAAGGTGTCCTTTGGCATGGCTAATTTGGTCTTCACTCGAAACAACAATTAGAATATAACAGCTGACCAATTCTAGAGTACGGTAACTAATTGATTATATATGTATGCTTTTGTATGTCGTGTGGGTGTGTGTTTTCACAGTTATCAAAAGCTTCAAATTTATTCCCTAGCATCAAAATTAACAACATAAGCTTGGAATGCATGTTTATATATATGCACACGCACACAATAAGAAGAAAGAGAACAAAATCATTAATTCGTTCTGTACATTCCCTTGACCATGAATCTCAGTCGCCAGGTCAGGGTGACCCACTCTGGCGGTTGCCACTGTGCAAGTGGATGTGTAGAGTAGACAAGATGAAACAACCGTGGCGTCGTGAAGGACCAGCAGTGGAAGAGACGGGGAAAGTGGTGAAGAGCGAGTCGATTGGTTTGTTAGTCGTGTTATATAAATCTAATATTAGAGAGTTAATTTACTATTCTTGCTATAATTGAACAGTTGGAGAATACTCATATTAAATGGATAGCTATGCAATGATAAAAATCATAATGATAAAATAATTTAGACAGACCCTCCTCGAAAAACTAGCTTTATAATTAAATCCTCTCACAAACTCGGCACGAGATGCAGCAGTGGTAATATGTGGGGAAGGGGTTCCCTTGTATAATTGGGCGGGAGTGATAGGCTATCGTTCAAATTAAAGAGGGCATAGCAAGGCTTTAATGGATCTGGGTTATATTAATGTTGTGACAACCCTAATGATTCTACCAAGCTTCAGTTAAGTGCACGATCTCTAGTTTGCGGAATAAAACGAAGTGATTTCTTTTCCAGGTAGACTGGAGAAATGATTAAGAGCCTAGTTCTGCGGGGCGTTAAAGTGTATAATTAATATAACTCAAAGGGAACAGTTCACCTTCATTTCAAAATTTCACGACTAATACAAATATACTCACATAAAATTTTAAATAATGTCAAAACGTGAACACGATCAACCACGTATTAAAAATAATCCAGTTCAAAGTCCTGGTAAATCGACTATTAATGGTCTGTGGGCGCCGCCATTTTAAAACCAGACACAGACCGGTTTCTCCTCAGATTTATGTAAATAAAACGACGACGTCAGTTAGTAGTAGTTGGGCTGATCGCGGGGGTGACTAAGCCAGACCTGGCATTGGAGGAAGCCGTAATGGCCACCCTCCAGTAATTAGGATTGTTTCGTCATATTTCTGATATCAGGTAGAATTCGTAATTATCGTTGTGGGAATTGGGGTTACTTTTATAAGCATTACACATTGAAATCGTCGTTATTATCTGAGGGTGAACTGTTCCATGGGTGTCTTGTTTTTCCGCGGCTGGTGGGAGGACGTTTGCAGGAAGTCTAGTCGGTGTATCACTTTAATCTTTGGGCAAAACAACAACAACGATCACACCAGTAACATATAGCTGTCGTTAACAGTACGTGCTTAATCTAGAAGTTCTCTAATTGCATACCAGATGGAAAAACTACTACACGGAATACGTTTCCATCTGTTTAAAACCATATCCATCTTTGTTCAGAGACTTCGGGGCAAAAACAGTAATTCGGGTATCTGACCACTCTTTACATTTGTTCCATTCCCCGATTTCTCCGACCTCGAGAAGGTGAACGTAACATCCATTACACTGACGGGTTGGGCATCGCCACCCTGCCCGTAATATGCAATAGGACCTTTCATGATCACGAGAATTGTATACGAAGTACTTGGCGTCAGATCGACGCCATCATCACCGATGTAGATGGGAAATGGGCTTTCTGTGCCATCCGAGTGAAGCGTGTGTTCAACTTGTTTAAGTAAAGTGTCCGGATTGAGCCAGAGTTCCAGATTGACCAGGTGTTTGGCCGGTTCACGACCTCCGAACACCGATACGCCGAGTAGGGATACCGGCCGGTTGACGGTGAACGAGATGGCGTCGCCGGGTCCGTTACACGTCCACCAGCCGGCATTCCTGCCCAAACACCTATATCGGACGCACTTCTGCATTCTTGGGAATACGTTGAAGCCGATTTGGGTCAGATGCTCGGACCGTTTACCGGTCAGCATCTGATGATACATCATCGATTTTTCGGTGTCGGTCAAGATTCCCAAATCACCGACGATCCTGGCAAACAGTTCGGGCTTCATCGAAAGGAACCGGATCTGGTGCAGATTATCCGACAACTGCGCGCGCAACTCGTCGTCGGTCACCGGGCGATCTTGTTTCTGGGCTCGCGTCGTAGCCCACCGAAGCATGGCAACGAATATGTCACACTCCGAATCAACGTACAAAATATCGCACCTAAGTATTCTTGATATGGCTGCCGGAGACAAATTCAGAAAACTGGGACTGTTCATCAGTAATCCACAACGAGGGGCTATATATTGGATGCACTTGTCGGTGAGATCCATCTCGTCATAGAGGATACTGTGGTTCAGTATTATACAAACTGTGTCAACAGATATCGTGTCCTGAAGAAAGTTCATGCAACGCTCAGCCAGAGGATAAAGCATGTATTTCTTGGCAGCATAGAGAACTGGTAATACATTGTCTGCAGTTATATCCACGTGCTCGTAGTACAGATACCTGCAAAAAAACAGAAAACAAGTCCATAATGAAACTGACACAACGACATGTCACTTATTGTATAACATCAAAAGTTAACGGTGTCAAATCACATGCAAAATAACAGTACTAGAGCTCAAGTACTATAAGCACTTAACTATGTACGTGGTTCCCACAGGCAATGAAATATTATTTTCCAGGACAAAATTGCCATTTTCTAGGACAAAGTATACAAGATTTAAAGGTACTATATCAAAATATGTGCAAAAAGCATATCATATTTATTCAATGTTTGATCGATTATTGGCATTTTTATGGTACAGCCTCCTCACCCATTCTAGCTGTCTGATCCACCAAAATTTATTTAAATTTGAACCGACATGCGATGTGAAGATTAGGTACCAGTACTTTTTACGTCGACAATCAAACTTTTCGTCTACAGACATAATATTTATCCACACAGAGTTTTTCGTTATAAGTGGATTTATTTCACAGACAATATGTTTTCCATGACATTTCCAGATTTTGTAAAATTCAAGGACATTTCCAGGACTTGGAAAACGAATTTGTTATTTTTCAGGTTTTCCAGGACGCGTGAGAACCCTGCATGTTATATATATATATATATATATATATATATATGTGTGTGTGTGTGTGCGTGCCAAAATTTTAAAATGGGAGAGTAATAATTTTCACCCATACCGGTATATATACGACAATAATTTTGTATGTTTAATTATATCCAAACATCATAGGAATGTGATATAATTACAGATTGTGTTCCCAAACAATTAAGAAAACATTTAAAACTAGTAACTTTCATTTCAATATAAACCAGTAGCAATGGACTCATGTAAGCAGTGCCATTTCACAGCTCGATACTGACGCGTTTTACTTGATAGACATATTGTATGAATATATTGGAGCTGAAAAAAACTCTGCTAGACGTGGCAGCAAAACACATCGAGTCTTCCGTCTTATGTGTGTGAAGGAACGCGTGAATGAGATCGTAGAATTGCTGCCGTCCGAAATATCGCTTTTACGTGTGGAATCTTCTGCATTTTCCAGTATGTTGAGCAGCACACAAACTACACGTCCCGAGTTGTTACTGAAGTATCTGAAACAATAGTTTCTCCTAATAATTATAACTGTCCATGTCCTAAGTTAACCAATCAAGCTGGCTACTACTAAATAAAATATCCCGATAATAGCTTGGGTGTGTTTTTCTCGCTAGCAGCTTCAACAGGTTTAATTTCAACCAGTGACAACTTTAAAACTAATTTTTACACAATTGTTGACATGTCATTATTTTCTTTATCACATCATAACATTTTAACCTCTCTTGTCAATATAAGCTGATTTCAGTACATAATTAATACATCATATCAAAGCCCCACAAATGCATACCCTAGTCATCCTTATATAAGGAAATAGTTATGTGGCTAAATGAATATTATCAGGGGGGTCAAGTGACAAGCGCCTCTCAGAAAATATGAGGAAAGGAATTTTTGGTGCCAAAAAATAGTAACAAAATAGAATTTTCCAATGGAAAATAGACATAAAATAGGATTTATTTTAGTGTTTGATAGCCCAGCCACACCCAACAGCCATCCTGATCCACCACCACCTTTATTTACAACGTACAGTAAAGCCCAAAATACTAAGCGACTTTGTAATTTGGTATTTCAATTCTCCCTTAATCGTATTGTACTAAGAAAAGATTAGCTGGTAGAAAGACAAATCTAAAATAGATCAGCTCCGATCCATTAGGATTGGTATTGCGTTTTGGTCAGAGTATGCAATCATGTTTAACAAAAAGTAAACGCTTTAATTTAACACAATTGTGTCTAAGGTATTTAACGGGCGCCTCCATGGTCTAGCGGTAGCGTTTTGGGCCACAGATCACTAGCACCCGTGTTCAAATCTCGGCGTGGGCATATTTGAAGGTTGTTTTATCTTTGACTTCGTTTCATTGCCTTTGGAGGTCGCTCGGCCCATTTACCCTACCATGTGCACAAAATTGGCCGTAAAACTTCAATCATCATCATCTAAGGTATTTAACAAATTAAGCCATACACATAGCTGCCAACATTTGAAATTTGGAAAGAGTAATCATTTTCGCGCGAAATATGACATACGGCTAACATGACACTATGCATCATAAAACCATTAATTTATCGATACCAAAACAATTTAACGTCATACGTATTCTTTTGTGAAAGATTCAGCTGTTTTTCCCGCCATTTAATCAGATTTCTCCCACATTAAAAACAATTAATTAAGTCATCATGCACAAGTCTGCACTTTCAGTACATAAACATGAAAGGGCCAGATAAATCCACCATATAAACAAGACCATGTCATTTTATTTACTATAAACAAAAGACAACTGGCCAATCAGGAGAGGGTATTTGAGTCACGTGTCCATCATAATGCAAAATGGACGTTTAACAGCCAAGATCACCTGCTAACAAAATCTCTCCCATCCTTCAAGCAAGGTTCTTATATTCAGTAATATTTATAAAAATGACATTTGAAATGGCTACAGCAGTATATTTTGGCATTATTTCAGATCAAGAAATTATTGGATGATAAATATTTGTCGTTTATCATGACCAATTTTCTGCTGAAAATTGGTCTAAAATCCAGCCTAGAATCGGGAATAGTGCTTTTTAGCGGCGGTTGATGACACACGTCCGGGCGTCCCATTTTTCAGCTCTGGACCACTGTCAATTTGTTTCGCTATATCTGTATCAGGAAACATTGTACGAAAGAGAGGATATCCTGCATAGGTAAAACATATCACCCCTCAAAATTGTGGGTCTTCCTGGAAAAAATACACCATTCCAATTCGCTGGCACAGCAAAGATGTTCAAGCCATGCGGTCTAGAGCCGTGTGATAAGCACCACATAGGTTGTGCTGAACAAGCGACAGCCTGGGGTCAGGGAATACTCCCCGAAATACAAGCCTGCAAGCCGGGTACAGTGTGGCTAAGACAGTGTCCGAACTGCACCATATGGAACGATTACGGGAAAAGGCAGATTTATCGTAGTTTTCAGAGTACGGGCGTAATGGCGTAATGAAGAACAGAAAATCGTAATGATTCCGCATAAATCGTAATGGCTGGCAGCTGTGCATACACATGAGTCATGCGACGTTAAAACCATTGTCACAAGTCATTTATAAAATAGGTTACTGCTCAAGCAATGTTTGATGATATCATCTTCTAAGTTAATATTCAAAGCAGCATGCAGCTCAGATCAAGTGTCTCAGAACATGGTCTTGTTTACATCGTGGACTTCTCTGTCCCTTTCTTCTTTATTTGTTTGATCACTGTGCTTTTGCATTTTATTGGGACCCAGACATGTTTGGCATTGTGGCCCTAGTCAACCTTCTGATGGCATTCAGTTCATCCATTGCTGAGTGTGAGAGGGACCTATCCATGAACATCATTAAAACTTCATTGAGGAACTCCCTTGGCCAGGAAAATCTATATGATTTGATGCTTATTGTATGTGATGGCCCATTACCCAAAGAATTAATTTCTTCCAGGGCCTGTTGTTGATAAGTGACTTGTATGTAGTAATGGTGGTCGTCATCTTAACGGCCACAAGAGGGAAATTCATTCTTCATTGTCAATTATATTATTTTTACCGGTAATCAGAAATAATTATTTTAATGGCTGTTTGTGTGTAAACGGCTGAGCACTGAGTACTTAAATGAATACAATGTATATATACACTCACGATTACTCATATCAATCTACATGTACATAGCTACTGCAAGACTAAAAACGGTAATCTTTTGTTCGTGTCACATACAGGGATATACAGCATAAAGCAGGGTATTACCTAGGACACAAATTCATGGCAGCCAGTAGGGCTGGTATGATTTGAAAGTTACCAACCCAGATGTTGGCAGCCCAGAAAATGGGAATGAAACCAGTCCAGCTGGGGGATCGGAAGAGCTGTAACCACCCCCAAGAAACCTTTTAATATGGGGCATCCGAGATTTATTCTGACGCTATGTCACTGCTATTTTTAAGGTATAAAAATGGGTATTTTTATGTCTGATTTTCATGATAGGATACCTATTAAATAGTTTGATAAAAATTGACCTTTTATGAAATTAATGTGTGTGAATGAAATTGTAATTAAGAGGAAGGGTGTATTAAGAAATAATTGGACCAGAAGATATACATACACTAGAAATTTTATTAGTCATCCGTTACATGGCACATGATTTGATATATGGACAAATAAATGATTTTCAGCAGGGCGGGTTACAGTTGACATTTACAAGCTCGACTGAAATTCTACCCGCCTCGGTCACCGGGCGGGTGGCTATTTCACACCCTGATAAAGACAGATGTCATCACATATTACCAATCTATTTCAAAATTACCAAGGAGAAACCAATAATGCATAAAATTAATACCTTTAGTATATCCTGATCTGTTTTGAAGTTTGAATTAGATGAAGCCAAAACACATTTCACTGATGCTGGCTGAAATTAGGGTTAACAACATTAATGGTAATTAATATAGAAAGTCTAGGACTCAGTAGATGCTTTGATAGTAATCTATTATACAAATTTATGTGTATAGATTTGTTGTCAGATATAAGTGTTTATTGAGCCAGTCATCTGTAGACCCAGTAATTCCAGACAAATCCAAGCAATCTTCAATAATTACAAGTATTTCTCACAGGGTTGGGTTTTATTAGTGTGTAAACTGGTGTAATCCTCTCCAGTGGGTTAAACCCCTTTTCAACCGGGGTTTTACCCGTTTAAACATGTGATAATCAGGTGCAATTTCTCTTTATAATTTTTATTGTCAATACTACAGTGGTTTCATATCTAACCATATAACCACACTGACATAGTTAAAAGTACACTTAGTGGGTGGGACCAAATAATGGTGTTCTTTCATTGGTGGAGATGACTATACTGTAATTATGATGTCAAATGGACCCTGCATGTAATTGGCTACTTGGTAACAATGTGGACAGTGACTGCACTAATGTGGTGGCATGATTATACAGATCAACTGCTAAACAACAAACTTATAGTGGATTCACTTAATCTCTCCATATCAATAATACTTAGTGATATCATTTGATCTGCTACACTGATGTTCATGGATACATATATCAATGGCTTCTATTCAGCAAGACAATATAAATGGCTAAAAATTATCCAAATTATAAATCTACTGGTAGCATACATCTCAAGATGCTGTTGTTTATAAACTCATTGAATACTGTGTCATACCGAAAGTTGAAAGTTGACAATGAATATTGTATACAACCATTTGTGACATTAGTTACTGGGTAATCCAATACAGTTTAAACAAATGTTTAATAACGGGGGTGTTTAACTTGCCAACTCTCAGTCCTAAGAAATGTGCTTATTTACCAGAAAATTCATAAGTCTGAACCAATTAATTAGTATACACATGGTTATGAAAGAAAACAAGTTTTTTTTTAAATTTTAATTAAGTAATGGTAAGATGCTTCCCAAAATTAGAATTCAATCAGACTAGAATACAACTCAAATTCGTGAGAAAAATTATCTGCACAACCTCAGCCACTTTCCCATAAAATATATATTCTGATTAATGGCTCAATTATTACAAACATAGTTAGAGGGGGTCTAGACATCTGGGCAAACAAATAACAGTTACACCAAGTCACTGCAAATGAACTGCTGCTTAGCTAACAAATGATAATATTTAGTATGTTGTGGAAATCTGCATTACAGTTGTGCCATATCATCATATGACATAGGTCAGATCATGTAATTCACGGGTGTAGGATAAAAGCCCCTAGGATAACACCTAGTTCAAAATACCCTTGCCTTATGGTGGAAATGGACAAAAGCCGCCCATCTCTGTCATATCTTGAAAATGTTGAAATTCTCTCTGCATCATGACCATGGGACATTTGTCCATGCAACATCCTAAGGACTATGCTCTGGATCGGAGAGTCAGTAGTGATGGCACCCCTACTTGTCTTGGCACATCCCTGAGAACACTCCCACCTGATAGTGATCTTGTTCACTGTCTTCTTTGTATATATATAACCTTCATGTAGGAGTTTTGACCCCTTCTTTCTGATTCTGGATGACCTCCATGTTGCGTATTGGTAGAACTGATGAATGACTATTATGATACTGAGAGAATACTGATGTTGGCATGATTTCTTGTCCTAATTATACCAATTATAAGCCTTTTGATCAGTACAAGACAATTCTGAACTGCTCTTAATTCAATGATAACGAAAAAGAAGCCAAAAATTTCTGTCATCAATTTCTCATTGCCTTCTCTTTAAATTGCAATACAGTCCAAGTGAAACAAATTCAATGAACCATATGCTGCTGCCAAGATACTAACTGCAGTTTTCAGGATCAATTGGATCATCAAATAATCTCAAAGATTATATCATTTTCATAGTTGATTATTTATTGATGACTTTTTAATAGATTATATCATTTTCAAAATTAAATTTTATATTAATATCCCTTTTATAGCAAATTTTCAAAAAGTTAAACCTTTTCAGGATATGACATATATCTAGATCTCTAGAAGACTAAGTCTAAGAGTAAGAAGTGAAGGCATTTGACTTGTCCATTTTGTGATATGACAAGGGGACTTTATCCTTAGGGGCTTTTGATCAGGGTCATTAAGCCTAAGCGGCTTTCGTCGCTATAAATAATTATAACCATAATTCACGCCAATTTCGTTTATAAACTAAAGGCAAGCGATATAATAAAATAAATTTTAATAATAAGTATTATTATTATTTAATAGATCTGTCTTACTTTAACAGTTCTTTAAAGGCTTCGGCTTCGACATCTGTTACATCTATGTGCTGTTCGGTGGTATCGCTGGTACTTGATAAACCTCCGTAAAACGAGGCCTCAAACACCGGAGACCTAGCTACCAGCATGTACTTATGAGCACGGATCTCCGATGAATCAAAGTGAAATACGACGTCGGAAGCGAAGCCCGACTCCAGCATGTACTTATTGCACTCAAGCACGGATTTGTTTATCTGCCAATCTGTTTCTCCTCGTTCTGCCATTCTAACACACGTCAATAGATAGCCACGTAACGGTTGTCGTATCCAGTGAGTTTAAGACGCGCCTTTTCTTTTGAAAATCGAGTTGTAAAATAAGAATATAAACAAACACTTCTACTTCCTTGTCAGACGGCCACGACCATCTACTATCCGGTAGAGGGCAGCACAATTATTGTAATCAATGCCGAGTTGCCGTTTGAGATTATAATAACTGATTCGTATTCAATATGTTGTACAAATTTAAAGTAATCAATTTTAGTGTTTTTTCTCCATTTGTCCCAAAAGATTATTTTAGCAAATCAACAGATATGAGGACCGACTATATATCACCTTATAATTTAAAATATATCATATATGTTTATGAATTGGATGAAAATAATATTATTATGTTTAATATTGGTCAAATTTAAAATGGCATATCTAAATTTGGATGATGATTTTGTATTATTTCTTAGTCTCTATATTAATTTCTTCTCAAAATGGAAGGGAAGAAAGTATTTCTTCCATATCGGAAAACATCCAGTTTGACCGTGGTTATTACCATATCAATGGAAGAAACATGCCAACCCCGTGGACAGCGCTTTGTCGCCAAAGAACTGTAACCGAAACAGCCCGGTCAGAAATTCCGACCCGATAGAGCATGCAAGAGATGTGGTATCTTGATCAGAGTTATGCTGATCGATCCTTGCTAGATGAAGACATGGACAAACCCCTCCAACTGTGGACTTGATAATCATATCCAAATGGCGAATATGTAAGTAGCGTATATGGAGTATATGACGCCGGTGTCGGGCTGGATACGTGGCCGCATGGTCCGAATGAGGAATTAGACAAGTCGGACCAACAGATAACTCGATCAGGTACAACCTAATTTTCACCTGTTGGTGAGGAAATTCGGCCGCGCTGTTGAGACAATTCTGCCCTGATTTTGAGGCAATTCAGCCAAAGACTGTTTATATATATATATATATATATATATATATATATATATATTCGGCTAGCCAATGTATGGCCCTGTTCTGAGTACTATTCGGCCATCGTGTTGAGACAATTCGGCCCTCGTGTTCAGACACCGACCGAGGCTTGATTCCGATGTAACTATATTGGACAACAAAATCGTTCCTATCCCACTGAATGCTTCATATTACTATAACTGAAACATCCAAATCTTCCGGATACTATACTAATAATACTGCTTCATTGTTGGCACGCTTAACTGAGATTACACAGCAATTTTCGGAAGGCGTCTTGATTAACAAACATGAACGCTCCGGTGGTCTAGCACTTTGTGCCAAGGGTCACAGGTTCGATCCCACCCCAGCAAGAAGTTGAAACTTTTCCGGGGATTAATTTATCAGTTCACAACATCGTGGGTGGCTGACCACATTAAATGGCGCTGGAGTATCCACTGAATTAATTAAAAAGTGGGAAGTTAAAGATCCCCTGCGGACATAATACACTCTGGCAGTGACCACCCTCGGGGCATTTCGGCTCCATCTTTCCGTACTATCAGTTATGTTAAAAGACGCTCCGATAGCGTATGCAGAGGTGAGAGCATTATGCTGCAAACCTCTAGAATGTGAGTTCGAATCAGATTCATCCCACCTAGCTGTGTTTACGGCACGTTTTCCCGGGTAGCCGTCCCTCAGTCATATATCTCATATAAAACCAGTGTCGAAGGTAAACAAAATAAATCACAACTCGAAAGCGATTTTAAAATGCAAGATTATTTACATCACTATAAATATTATCAAGGCAGTATATAGTCTGGGCGAATCGGCCATCAGATACGGTCAATGGTTGGACTTAATCCCACGATCTCGAAGTCTGCGTACAGCGCAGTACGATATCAAATGGACATTGACGAGCAAATTTTCATCATATCCATTGGGGAAAGGATATTAAGCCGAGAAACGAGAACCGTGACCCGACGTGTCCTTTAATATGACATCCCTGGCGTGGATCGGACAAAATGCTGTCTTTGGTTCAGTTTGCAGTTTATATACTCTCTGTACAGTTGGGCCTCGGTGTACTTGTTAAGCCTTATGCGGTTAATCGATATACCGCGGACATCGGGCCTCCAACACAAAGTAGCTTGTTGACTGATGATGATGGTGAAGATTGCTATCTTACGACCACTAATGTGCACGTGGTAGGCTAAATGGGCCGAGCGACTTCCGAAGGTAATGAATGACCTGAAGTCAAAGATGAAACGATCCTCAGATATGCCCACGCCGAGATTCGAACACGGGTGGTAGTGATATGTGGTCAAACACGCTACCGCTAGACCAGGGAGCCGCTCTAGCTTGTTGGCTGAAAATGTCGCCATAATATAACCATTGCGTCCGATTGGTTGTTCAGCAATCCCATCAGTTACGCTAAATATTGGCAATTTCTGAACATCTCACTTGAAAGCATTCTATAGGATACGTGGTCAGATGTGTCGAAAGCGGATTAGTAAATATAACAAACAGGATGTGGTAGGCCAATTCTAAATCCCTCGCTCACAGGAGGAAGTTAAAGTTGAAGTTTGGGGTAGAGACCCCTGGCTGTCGCCTATTGGGCACAGCCACCTGATGTTGATTTCTGTTATTATGATGATGGCAGTTGTTTAACGTGGTGGCATCTCAGTTTACTATAAATTTAATGTTCGGGAGAGAAAAACCTTGCCAGTTACCTGGTTGGACGAAAAACTCCTACTATTATGTCACGGCAGGGATTCGAACCTCCGGCTTCCAACACAGCATGAAACATGGGTACTGAAGTCCCACGCTCTTACCCACTAGTCCATAGACTAATCTGTCCTCATTGTTGTTGGTGGTGTGTCTAAGGGTCTTTCTGGAGAAGTAGGGTTATGATGTCTGGTAGGAATGTTGATTTTCTTATGATCAATGCTGCTAGGTGAAGGTCTGGAAGTTTGTAGTCTTCCGAGCGGAATGACCTTTCAGTAATCTTCGGTGCTTCGGGTAGACTGGGCTCACAGGAGGTTCACGTGTCTCAATATTTCAGTTCGCATATTCGAAGCAAGTGCACTGATCTTCCCCAGATATCACTCACTAGGAAACGATACGTTTTAAATGGGTGTATGACTGTCTGGCAGATAGAGAGTTGAGATACAGGATAACGAGGCCACCAACTTAAGTTATCCAGCCCTGGGATGTACCTGATACCACAGCAGTGATACCACACTTTCGGCCCAAAAGTTGTGTATTGGTGAGAAATTTTAAGTTGCACCCATGATAGGAACTACTTTTTACGAGAAAGACGTTATTAACACAGTTTTTATGTGCATGGTTTTGCACTTATGAAATCGGTTTTAAGTACACATATCCAGAGTCACTCACTCAAGTAACCAACTAAACCAAAGAAGCACACCACCAGTGGTATAAAGGTAGTTTATTTGATTTGTCTACAGAGCTATATGTATGTATACCTACAAGTTACATTAATAAACTGAATCATATCCTGATACAAAGACAAAACAGATTACCTCATATCGCTTAACACAAACACATCACTAAGATAAACACCCGACAGAGGCAAGTATGTCAAGTTGATAAAATACAACATGCCGACAAAAAACTCAAAACAGTCATTATTGTCAACCACTTGAAGTCAAAGGAATATGAATGGCAGACAATTAACTGTTTATGTTTGATGATGTTCTGAGCAACATTAAAACTACCCAATCAGTCCCCCAGCTCATAAATGAGTGTTTTTAGGAGTATTCATGCCCAAGGTTTTCCCAAACATTAACCTTTTGCAAATATGCAAACCCAAATTTCAAGCATAAGTAGACTGGTTGAATTATTTTCTACAACACCATCCATCATGTAGCAAAGCCCTCTAAATAAAATTGTTCACGCCAGATAAAAATATGCTTCTATTTGAGAATCAACCACTCCAGTGACTCTATGGAGGACAGCCAACATTCTTGCAGGAAGGGTCAAAGCTGCACACAAACAAACAGTAAGCAAAATATATACGAGATGAATTGAGGATGAGAATACTATGTATGATGCAATGTATATACATTAAAATGTTCTTTGAAATTGTGCAAGCGGGATCAGTTTGGAGACAACTCTGTAGCAGAAACGTGATGATTTTGTAATTGTTGTATCTAATGGCCAGTACGTAGCTGAACAGCTTGATCAAAATACAACGTTCTGATGTCAGAATGACTTAAAACCTGATAGAGCACACATCTAAAACACGCAAATGACTGGAACACCCATGCATTAGTAATTAGATGAGTCATCACAGATAAAACCTTCATCAGTGAACAAGGTGATAAAATACAAATTCCCACATTACACACAGCTATTAGCCCATAAGCCACACAATTTGGGCACATGCCATCTATGGCCACAAGCATACCAGTCCAGACAGTGATCAGGTCGTCTATCACACAAAATTACAATTATCTTAATACAGAAGTTAAAGCAGTACTTTGTTCATAATACTGTATTATGCAGGTCAGCTCAAGGAATTGTGTTTCACCAATTTGAATACAGTTGCATTGACGTGTTGCCTATTTGTACATTGCAATTGTTCTCTTTTGCACCAGTAACATTTCCCCAGCTTTTCTGGTATACCAAAACATACATCACTCCTTCAAACTGGACACACTTGTTGTAATACACTTCTGATAAAGAGAAATACATGTTGACTAGACTATATAATATTATAAACAGCATGTGCATGTGTGTACGTACATCAATGCATGCTTATCTGTCTGTCTATAATTCATTTCGTAGAAGCATGTCAGTTAATATCCACCTTTATAAAGAATCCTTCACACTCCACCAACAAAGCACAGCTCATATATGGCTTTAACAAATCAGAGAGGTCATCATTAGAGTATATTAATAGTGGGTGGAATGTCAAGACGTGCTAACAATAAGCATGCTGCCCTTGCTAAAGGCACATTCTGTGTTATTTTCTGTCTAACAGCACCCCATTAAAATAGTTATTGGCAAGTTACTTAGTAGCAGACAAAAAAGCAAATAAATATATTTGGCTCTCTCTCGCTCTCACACACACATGCACACACACACAGAGATGCATGCATACTAAAAAGTGTACATTTGGACAAACTAATTTCACTTTTGAATTATTACACTTGTATTACCACCCACCAGTCACATTACCAGCACAATACATATAAATAACAAACCATACCACTGATGGTACACAATATCTGCAGTAAAATAACAACTGGCTTCCTTCTTGCATAAGGTTCACCATTTTGTAAACAGGAAATATTTTATTTTGAGCATATTTTACTCTTTTTACAACACTAGTTGAGGAATTGCACTTCTTGTTCCATAAAAGCTTACTGCATCAGGAACGAAACACACACACACACACATGCATGCACATGCACACTCATCCATTCAAATAACCAGGCTGTTTGCGTGATTATGACCAGATCTGCTCAAGCAAGTCATAAACTACAGATCTAAGTTGAAAAACAACATCACCTTCACAACAACAAAGAAATGAATGTAGCTCATATGCTCTTGACAGTATTATGAACACACCCTAAAGTGTTTTCTAGATGGGTATGTACAAGGTTATAGTATGCCATTATCACACTACTCATTCACAGAATGCCATTGGTGAGGTACTGAAAACCATCATATAACTTAGTGGTCAGTGAGTTCATACTTGATTCAACCATGTTATCCACAAGAAGCTGTAACAGTTCTTCAGTAAGGTTCATGTGAAAGCGTTCTTTTAGTGCCTTTATAGTTGATATCCCTTTGCTGAAACATGGCAGCTGTGAACCTGTAAATTGAGGTAAAAAAGTGTCTTTTAAATGATAAATTACTGACATATATGCCTGTGTGTGTGTGTGGGTGTGTGTGTGAACAGATACCAGGTATGAAAGTGTGTGTGTGTGTGTGTGTGTGTGTGTGTGTGTGTGTGTGTGTGTGTGTGAACAGATACCAGGTATGAAAGTGGCCTTTGAGGAAAAGACCCGAAAAGCAGGAAAGGAAATCACAGAGTGAAATTTGGGTTCTTGTGTATTTTTAGGACAAGTTGACACTATTGAGTGGGGATAAAACATGTCTTTTGGAAGAGACATTTTATTCAAAGCACGTCAGAGTTTGCCAAAATACAAGAACCGTGAATGAAATATAGAACCCACCCACATACACACACATTTTACATCGGATTTACAAAATGACAAAAACGTTACTTTAAGCTCGAGAAAAAACGGAAATCCGGCAAAAACTGGAAAATTCAAATGCCTGAGATACATAAAAGGCAACTGTGGTCCAGTTTTGTCACATCAAAATCATGAATATTATAATCATTTGCATATGTGTACACCAATAATCCATAGATTTCCTGCACACAAATATGACTGTGTGCACTTCTGGCACTTACCATTCTGCATGATTTCTACAAGTGTTACAATCTTGTCCATATGTTTTCTAGCAGCTATCAAGCCTTGTAGCATTAAGATCTTAAAGTATTCAAACATATCACTACCAAGTCCTCCCATCACCTGTTGCAAAGAAATACAGTTAAACATAACTTGATTATCTAAATACAATAATAAGAGGAGGTATTGGATTTTGTGTTACACTCCATAACACCAAATCAAGTTTAACACAATAACTTAGTACCAGAACCATATGTACCTCAACAAATTCATGTGTCAGCTTGAATGCCGAGGTTTCAAATCCAAGGTTCTTTCCTGGCGAGATAGAAAGAATGAAGCCAAAGTCTATGTGTATGATGTGACCTTGAGCATCAAGCAGAATGTTGCCATTGTGTCGATCCTTCACTTGCATTATGTAACAAACAAGACAGTAGCCAGCACAGCTCCGGACAAAATTCCTCTGAGCCTCCAGAAAGTCTTCTGTGGTTTCAGCTCCAAATTCCTGGATGAAATACTCACGGAGTGAGAGCTTACTGTGCTTTTTTACTTGATGGAGTGAGACAGCATTGACGATGGCCTCAATCATACCACTATCCTTGGAAGTAACCAAGATGTTGTACGGCCTGACCCACAGTGGAACATGTTCCTGTTCCCAGATATTCTTTAATAATGCAAACAAAAGAAAACTGCATAGTAACTGTTGATGTTATTATTACCGGAGGAAGAAGCAGAAAAATGTGATAATTTCCAAGACAAGAAAATTATATTTTGACAATAAACAAATGAAATTTAGTATCTGATAGTACAAGCACAGTATGTATGTGGAAGCCGCAAAATACCTGAAGCATCTTAAGAACTTGAAAAGCAAGTAGTTCTTGCCTCAGATCATCACCACACTTAATGATAACAGACAGCAGCTTCCAGTTGGGTAGATGTCCATACGGTGATGACTCACGAATTCGTTGTACTTTATCCACCCATGGCTCTTTCATGGCTGCTGCTGAGGGATCTTCTGGATCTCGCTACAAGTGCATGAACGAAACACGTTAAATCTTGATATTTAAACATAATCTTAAACTTATGACTGAAATGCTAAAGATAACATAGCCATGTTAGCCACACAGTAATATAAAAATGTTTATCAAATGAACCATTTGTATTCTGGGATTACCTTTATACATATAAAATCACATTTCACATCTTAATTTCACTAACAGTCTCATAGATGTCTTTTAGTGCTAATAACTTAAAATCACAATCTTTCATAATGCCAAAAAACATCACTAGTAGCCATATTTATTTCATGTGTGTGACTGTTATTTTAATAAATTCCATACAACATTTGATGAAATGAACAGACTGAAAATTATTACCAGCTACAAAGAAAAGCTTTAAGAAGGTAACTTAGAAGCATAATTAACTTTAGCTGATAAATATAACTAATAATGATAATTGGTTAGAGATGATATTGAAGTGATTTTTAAGGCGCAATTTTCATCATTTCTCAAAAGTGAAATTAATCATTGTCACTTACAATTACTATAAACATGAACAGCTAAAACCTAAAAGTAACAAATTAGAAAAGTCAATAAACCTGTTATCTCTTTTAAATCATTATAAATGTCTGACTGATTCACATCTAGTGATAGCCACAGAAGCAATAGCAAAACATATACTTAGCCAGCCATCTATATAGTTATGGCTCTCGTGGCTAGTTACAGAAAACCCACATGGCTAGTTTAGCCATATAATGTTTGTATAAAGTTTGACATAGGTATTTTATACATATTTAGTTAGCACACTCACAACCTTCAATCCTGACTAAGTCTTTAAACAGTGATTATTATATTAGATTTACTTATCTGTGGATGAAAAATTTCTATAAAAAAAATTATACAAAAACAAACATGACTCGCACAGCCAAAAGTAACTAATAGTACTCCGCTCAAGATCCAAGTTGTAGCTGCATAAGAAGGTATTAAAAACTTTTGTGCACATGTTAGGCTACATGGGCCGAGCAACCTCCGAATGTAATGAAGCACCCTTCAGATATGCTGACGCCGAGAGTCAAACTCAGGTGTCCAGTGATCTGATTGACATTTCCAAATCAGAAATCACTTACTTCAAATTTCGTTTTTGGCACGGTGATGTTTTCCGTCAACCTTCTCCTTATCTCACCAGCTGCAATATAGACTGGCTCTTTACTGTCCGTGCTTGTTGTTGATTCCAATGAGAACTGAGATATTGTATCAGAACTCATCTTAGACTTATGCATGAACTGCAGAATTTCATCATCCTCTTGAGACCAACAGTCGGGATCATCGAAGTCAGCCACACTGTTAGAGTAGATGCTGAATTCTGGTCGTGGTGAACCATTTAATTCTGGTCTTGGTGAGCTATTGTCAAATCGCGTCAAATCCTCCTCAGATCTTGTGTAACGCAGGGTGTTTTCTAAAATCTTTGTCGGTACGGGTGCTGTGTAGGCATTTTCACACTCGAGTACTTCCACGTAGACCAGATAGGGTGCCTTTTCTTTAGAGTTCAGCACACAAGCCTGAGTGTGTGGTATGCGAACAACGTGATGATTTAATGACGAGTGTATGGGAAGCCAGACACGAGATGGTAAATTCAAATTAATCATAGACAACTCAGCAATCAAACGTGTAGCTGCGAAAAGAAAGGAGAGAATGTTTTGATTGTTAGGCACCACACAAGGAAGACAGATGTCATTAATTACAAAGTGTATGTTACCACATGACACCAACATCTCTCACACACATTTGGTAACTTATTTGTGTAATGTGTAAATAGGCGAGACGTCAACTTACTTCTCATTTCCTTGTTTGGCAATGGCTGAAGCTTCTTTCCAATAGTCATCAATGCACGGACGAACTCTAGCTGACATTGTAAGCGTGGAGCCCCACAATGACATTCAGTCTGTCTGCCCACAAGGTCATTAAACATACCCTCAGAACTCTGATGACAAACACAGCCATTATCAAATGCTCGTCCCGATGACAAGTCACCGATGGTAGTCTTTGCAGAATTAAAGCTCTTACTACGTCTTATAGGAGTAGGATGAAAAATACCTGAAAATGCCAGATTAATAACACTCAGCATATTTTGCAAACTTCTTTTCACTATCTGCTATTGTTCCTCTGCCAATTTGACGTTACCCGTTTTTTTTATTGTCTCCATTCATTTAAAACAAATATCTCTTGCGTACACAATTTACACTTCGTGATGTACATTATTTAGGTACAGGGTAAGTGCCCATGTTATGAATACAAGTTGAATACATATCCCAAGATTAATGAATAAAAAAAATCAACGAATGCATTCTTAATGTATTTCTTAATATATAAAAAAGGGAGTTATTGCAAGTATAATGAGATTATTTCAAGATAACATTTCAAAAGATATAATACTGTGGATAATCCAATATTAAGAATTTGAAGAAACAAATTATGTCTATTTCCACATGGTGTTTTTGTATATACTTGAACAAAACAAAATTAAACATACACATCAGTAAACACAGAAGTAAACATTTGTAACGGTCAAAGGATTATTACTCATACCAATTCATGTTCTCGTACTAAGACTACAGCACTTATGCCATATGCCTGACACTTACCTGTAGCATCTGATCTCGACCTCTTGTGACACTTTGTCGGTGACAGTGGATTTGATGTAGGACTAGTGCCAAAAGTCTGAGCTACCTGCGTAGAGAACATACTTTTCAAAGTATGTCGCAAAGGCCTGCAACAAACAAACAGTGCTTTAAAAATCTGTAGATTACTGTAGTATTATATACCAGAAAATAGCTATAAATTTGAATTAATTAACTGGTTATTTATAGACTTGATATTTAGCACTTATTTCTGTGAGGATTATGTAACAACATATTTTGCATGAGATTATTTATAAACATCCCCATGACCCTAAGTAGTTATATATATATATATATATATATATATATATATATATATATATATGTCCAAATGTCCAAAAAAACATACTCTATACAACATTTTTATATTGGTACCTTTACATTAAAACACAAACTATTTCAGAGAAAATGTGAAAGTTATTCTTGACAGAAAATGAAAAAGAACCAACACCATAAACTGGTTCCAATGGCACATCAGGCATTAAGTCTAACTATACTTGTCAACAAAAACAAATGATAAGTACACAATGGATATCTGTAATCAATGGAGCACATATGATGAAACAAAACTCAAACTCAACTTGAACTGTTCACAATAACCCGAAATATGGTGGGATGATACAATGAAAATGAAAGGCTCCAAAAACAGGCAAGAGAAATGAAAGGTTGCTGTCACAGGTCTCACAGTAACCGTAAACATAATGATGGAAACGAGATAGATTTGGCCCTCATCAGATGAAGAAAAAGGTTCAACTCTGATAGGACCAGATTTATATTACAGAGTGTAGCGTATAGTCCATGTAACCTCGAAAGAAAGATGTCCAATCGGATCACGGTGCCATATTGCCTTGACCTAGTATTCAGTAATGCCACGACAACCCACCTTGCCATTAGGTCTAATCCAGCTATGTCATGTCTGGTAGCCCACTTATGGAATACACTTTTAGCTGCTGGTGTAGTACCACTGATTGCCTGTGAGGACACTACCTGAACACTGTGTGTAACATGATTAACATACATGTATGTCAGCTGTACAGAGTTCGAAAAAAAGACAAAAAACATTTTTCATCATACAATCTAGGTACGTTTTCATCCACCTATTTTTAAACGCTGATGTTCTAAGTGTTTTATCAGACATCTGAAAGCATTTTTACATTATTCCACAGCTGACACAGATATTTCTGCCCTTTCTTGATGGTCAGTGGGTTAAGCAGCACAATTTTTAGTGACACTTTTTATCATCTATTTATGAGGATAGCAACTATTTCAATGTTTAGTACATTATCAGAAACTTCTTGTTGTTATGTCCAGTTTTTTGCTAATCGGGATAAGCCATTTCCATTGTCAAGTAGCTGAAACGGAAGTTGAAACAGTCTTCCGACACAAGACAGCCGAAAAACAAACTCTGGTCATAGCAGACTGTGGCCAATCGTGCCACCAGTTCAGCCACAGAGCTGCCCACAGTATTACTGATATTTACTTTTGCCACATTTATGGATTTAAATATCTATTTGCCCAACTGAGTTGGCATTAAAAAACAGAGATAGATGTTAACATAGCTCTATATAAACCCAGTCAGGTGTACTCATTCAGTGAACAAATAGTTAAATGTTTGTCAAGAAAATGTAGGCCATCCTAAATGTCGCTTATCCATTCGTTAAAGCTAAACAAGAATTTAACACTTCTTCAAGCAGTTTAGTTCAATAAATATGTAACATGCAAATAACCTATCATCTGTACGATTAACTAAAGCGAATAATTACATCAGCCACAAAAATAGACCAACAGGAAAAAAATGAGATATGCAAAAAACCTTTAGTTTAAGTAGAAACGTTTTTAAATTAAAAAATTTATAGATAACTAAATAGCATTAGAAAAGGAGAAAATGTCAGTCAAAGCTGTAAAACCAGTAGTTTTTAACACCATGTTAAAAACTACTGGTTTCGGCTTTATATAAATTTATGTTTATTTTTGAAAAAAATAGAAATAAATAAGAAACTGACAACCCCCCCCCCCACACACACACACACATACATACAACAAAAATCCAATGGCAACTGAGATTAAGTAATATCTCCAAAAGATTCATCTCTATCCTAAAGGGTGCATGGACTGATGATTTAGTTGAACAACAAACAATATCTAAGTACACATGAACTGGAGTAGCCAGAAATATAACTATATGAGCAAAGTTCAAAATAAGAATTAACAGTACTAATGGTATGTTGCCCACACAAAGTTATGTTGATTGTGTGTCTGTGTGTGTGTGTGGGGGGGGGGTTGATTTGTCAGCCTACTTGCATGTATTTTTGTGTTGGCATTATTTTTACTGCTGGACTTCAGCATCCCAATGTTGGCAGCACATCCTGCACAAGAACAATAAGTGACTAGCTAACCCTCATCCAAAACAAACCCACAAAAAAACTTTTATTCTGCTAAATTTTGATCCTAACTGATCATCTGAAGTTATAACACAATCAGTGATAAAGAGCAACAATCAAGTCAGTTAAGTACACTCTTCTCACAAGCCTCTCCTATTTCACCAACCAAAATTATTGTGCAATAATATTTATTATAATAAACTGTATGTATTGTTCATTCATCATGAAACATAAGTTACTCTGCACCAGTAGTCCACAAAGTAAACACTACAATAGTTTTAGAGGGAAATATTACTTGTGATATTATTGCATTAACATAGAATATAAAGCTGAAATAGATTTAGTGGACTACATCAGTATTAGATGTTCTCCGAGTGGTCTTTATATAACCTAACTTGCTGGTAGTACCAAATACCAAAAACAGTGTTATGAGCTCAGCAAAAATAGCAGCTAGTTCATAACATCATAATACTTTTTTTCTTTCAACTTCCTACTGAGTGATTAATTCATGTATCATGTAGTTGATTCCTAAGTGTCTAACTTAAGCTGAGATGTGAGTAAAAACAACCAACAGTCGTCCATATAATTATTTCCTATATGATCATGTGACCAGAAATTGCCATCCCATGTCAATACCTAATTTGTCTTTTGATATTTGGTCAGTTTTCCCAATATCAGCAGATTTTCAGCATATCTAGCATATTATATTTGTTGGCCTATTTCGTTTATTATAAATAGATCGAATAAATACTGAAAACCACAAAGTATCAAATTTCAATACTCAGTATTTAAAGGTATCACCATGTTTTCGATATATCATCCACTGTCAATACTGCTTACTATGAGTGAAGATCTTTGTCATATATCCATATAGGTCAGAGGGCACATTTAGTGAAAGGCTGTGGTTCTGTGTGAAGACAAACCACAAAAACTAAAATGTATGATACTCAGGTTTTTGTTCAGAACTGATCTAATTCATTGAATACTGTGCTGAACTACTAAAAAGAAGGATATTTCATTTGGTATGAAAACTGACACCTGTAACATTTCAAATAAAACTACCATATACCGGTACTCAGGAAGCCACATTTATGATGTAAGAGTTAGAGCTGAAGCAATGATTAGCCATAAGGCTGTATGCATTCAGTGCTAGAAGTGGGATCAATAAATGAATAATGATTAATGAGGTCACCGAGGAACACAGTTTGATTACTCTGTTAGTAACTGTTAGGTGAAAAAATATTAAATATAACAATACACCATTTATTTGGCTAAATAGTCCATAAACACTGACGTCATTCTATTATACAATTCAAGTTCAGGTGGGAACTACATAATATTCTACTGCCAGCAGACACAGGCAAGCTGTTATAATATACCTGCTTTTATATTTGACCCAAGTTGGGCTTTGTTTTGTAAACATCTTACAGTCAGTAAGTTATACACATTAAGCGTTGCATTGGGAATTATATCAAATGTATCAAAGCCATAGATCCAGAGGAATACACCCTTTCAAGAACCAGTGTAACCTTATTAAAACTAATTTTCTTCCATTTCATTATATTTAATATTGAATTAACTTTGGCTTAATGATTTATTGTAATTTAAGATTGGTATCTTAAGTTAATTTTCATAAAAATAACTGCTCGAAAAAGAACAGTAATAGAAGTCTACTGCTGAAGTACATTTTAGGAATGCACATATCTGTTTGACAAAAATCATTATTTGCACAAAATTACACTATCTACAGCCTTTTTATAATTGTATTTGATAATTAATATTTTACATGGATCAATTTTTAATGCCATTATTTAATTATCTCAATCATCGCATTAAAATAAGAAAAATAAATTACCAATAAAAAGATTGTTTACTGGTGATCCAGGTTAAGTTTTTACATTTTATTTAAAATTTTGTATTCTGTGTCACAAATAAGGAATATTATATATTTTGAAACAAATTAGTATTAGTGAATTCTGAATTTTTAAAAACTATTTTCAAGGGTAAATTTTTTTAAATTAAATTTAATTCATATCTGAAACACCAAATTACAAATAAATATATGCTGCAAATTTAAATTACAGCATGTTTTTATATTATCTAAATTATTATTATTACACACTTTCAAGCATAACTATCAAACTGACTGTTCTAAATGAAGCAGGAATGGAAACCACCATTTGAAATGTCAACCAAACATCTGCAGGATGTGGTATCAGTAACTGAGTAAGTTTATTGCTATTTATTGCAAGTAGTATGTATTCAATTATGAAATATCTCTTTTCAGGCATATTTCACTAATGAAAATAAATTAATCCATGACCGTACTGGAAATTACACAGTATATCAATTAAACTTATTACAAGATGAGTATTGGGTATGAAGGTACCAACCAGTACAGAAAATCTGGTATCATTCCAGCTCTAATCCATTAGTCACAATTTATGCAGTAAGGCTCAAACTAAAACAGAATGCCATAATCAAACAAAACATATTATCAACTCCCAATTGAAAAAGTTTCTCATAAACATTTGTAGCTTTAAAATTTGCCTACATATGACTGTCTGTTAAACCTGGGTTTTTTTATAACCAGGCAACAGGCATTCATGCATGATTCCTTTGCGTGACGAAGGACACATTGACGCCACTCACATTCCTATATGTAAGTTGAAAAGATGCTGGAATGTGTTAGCTATGAATACCATGTCAGTGCAATACCAATATTCAGCCACTCCTAATCTCTCAAATCCCAATCAATGATAACATACCAAATTTTGTAGACAATAAAATAGGCAATGTTAGTTAGAACTCCTATTGCAAAATCTGAGTATACCCCGATACACAGTATTGATTCTAGTTTGTATTTGTTACACTCTAGTTTTTACGATTTTAGTTTAGTACCAGTACTTATTGCCCTTATCTATGTATAATATAGAAGAATATAATGTTATAAAGGCTTAGTACAAGCTATAATACTAAACAGATTTGCCCTTTTTTGTTTTCTTAATTTATGGCAAGTCTAAAAGTAAAATGAACTATTATTTCACGGCCATCTTTGAACACACAATAAAATTAATTACGCCAACCAGTTTTCAAAGATAACTGGGCGAAGGATGAATCACCATTCAGACCTACCCATGCCAGGATCTGAACTCCAATGGTGAAGACCTGAGGGCAACCCTAAGCTAAAACTGGTCACCATGGCTCATTATTTTCAGCAAATATCAGAAACACATCATAAAGTAGTTTACTAACACTAGTACGACATAACATTTTCCACTAGACCTAGTTCAGCCACAGAGAGTGCAGTTTTTAATATCAGTAAATATAATGGAAATGAGGATAACCAGTAGCCATGCATCTTTCCTGGGTGATCTGCTTAGGTCCTAATGGGCGAGGATACGGTGAAAATTATTAGCAGACTAGCTAAAGGTTGATGCACCTGAGTTACTCTGGTAACTGAGAGACACAAAATTACTGATGCTTCTGGAAATGGAAGCCAAAGATTAACTGTGAATAAATCTGAACTTTGAATTGACAAGTCACTGCTTAATGAGGCCCTTGTGTACTCACATGTTTTGGTTGTGTAAATATATAGTTATTTAGTGTAATAAAATGGACCACTCCAGGAAAAACCACACATCAAGCCTATGTAAAGCACAAGAGCATTCCACAGGCTGGTCTATATCACTATCAGGCAATCACATCTAGAGAGTAAATAGTATTAGTCTAACCCATTCAGAAAATCAGCTGCCTTTATTCAGATCAACTAATTTAAACACTTATTTAATTGACAACATACACAAACATTATGACACCTGACAGCCATTACTCAAACTATCTGTGTGGGGCTTAATCACCAGCCAGCACATAATGACCAATAGTGGAAAAAATGAAGAGGGCCACTCATAAACTTATACATAAACAATTCTTTTGGCATAATGTCGTCAATACTTCAATATGAACGGGAAAAGAGAAGAAATGAACATTTTGGGGTGACAATTATTTCCACAATAAATGCTGGCTTCTATCTTGGATTCAATGCAAATTCCTTTAAACTATACAAAAACTTAATTCACATCAATGGACAATGGCAACCAATGTTCCTCCCAGCATTTATTACTATGCACTCACACACAGACAATCTATCTATCATTTGGAGTCTATTTTGGATACAGTATTATTTTCCTGAACACTGATAATGTTCTCTGTCACCAGGCCCCCAAAAGTCAGCCAGGTACTGAATCACCAGTTATATGATTTGAATTGTGAAGACATACAAGTGAAATTCCTAGCTAACCAAACTAAATCCCCAACTTATTGATGGAGATTTGATGTGGCAATAAGCTCCAAATCCATGCCATCCTAGATCAATTAAGCAGTACTAATCAGTCATATATGGTTAATAACTTGGAGACTATGATACAGAAATATTTCTTTCTGTATCGGCTACAATATTCTTAGATTTTCATGAAGGGTATACCAATCAGTTAATAAGTTAAGCAGTTAAAAACAAAATAAAGTTTAATATCCGTGCTTCAATCACAAGAGCAACATTTAATGGTAATTTAGACAAGAGCAACATCCAGACCAAAAAAGGAGGAGAGTTGTAAAATAAACCAGTAAAATCAATATCAAAAGACATCATCCTGTTACAGAAAAATGTTAGAATTGCTCTCAAATAACTATTAACTATGATGGAAGTGTTACTGTTAGACTGGATATCATGCTACAGCAACTATAATAATGTAACTGCAACGATGGTTCCATGGCTGTCACAGTAGCGATCATGCCAAACAATATCAACCAAGCCAGCCAATATTTTGGAAGGCTCACCAAAGCTAGTTTACATTTGCTGTAAGATCGGTGCACTGAATATATCTCCTCTAAATAGGGAGTGAACTTACAAGTCGGAGCAAGAAATTTTACGTTTGCCAATTAAATTTTGGGGCTAGCTTCAAAGCAGCATAAAATATTGTGTTCAAATAAATTTGAAAAAAAAGCCAAATGTATTCATTGACTACACTGCGCGGAGAAAACCAGCAGGAAAGTTCTCTGAAAGTTAATCGCTAATAGAGCTCAGTGAGTAATTAAATAATTGATTTAAGATTAATATATATGTTTCTTGTTTGTCTCAGCTAATAAGTAACATCACCTGTACACACTGAGCTAATTATATTGTTGTCATAGAAAGACAGTTACAAAATTTTTACTGATACTGCAGATTGTCACACGAGTATTATTAAAAGCAAAACTTCCAAAATGAATATATTATATATTAGTTACATATAGATCCAGTATTACAACGTATATCTAGAGATTATCATTTATCATTGATTATCACCTGTTTACTGATTTTGACATAATCCTTTTAGGAAGTCAGTAACAATCAGTGACAACAAATTGGCAATGGGTGGCAATGTGTTTTATCACCTTTTTAATTAGTGCAAGCAACTGATCCAACCAACTGATGCCACTGCATTAGAAAATTGAAGCATGGATCCATTTTTTTATTGCTGAGAATCAGCTCACTCTGGCTTTCCAACACCTCCATCCACTACAGATTTCAGCTAGCTTTATGAAGGGACAAGCTGACTTTGGTGTGCCAACAAATAAGTCAGTGTACTTTGTTGGCAAACAAGCTAGCTTATTTGTATTAAGTGAGCTGAAATTTAAGCTTAAAAAGGCAGCTCACACTGGCTCAATTTTTAATTTAATAAGCTTCTTTTAGGCATTGTTTAGTGTGATTGCTACTGAACATCAGAACGGTTCTCCTGCTACTAAAACAAAAAGATTAGAAATGTTACTGTGTGGTCACGTTCAACCACACAATCACGGTTATCATGCAGTAAGAAATCAACTTGATGTATTATGTGCCCAAGCATGGTCATTGAGCAGATCTCAAATGGTGATGGGAATCATAAGACAAAGCTCATCATCTGACTACTGATAATCATATGTTCAACATACCGTAGTTCTTCATTTAGTATCATATTCTTTAATTTGATGCCTTGCGAGGTTTTCCATGATGGTTTGTGTACGTGGTCCGCAGAGAATGCACTCAGTAACCATGCTGCCTTGATGCTGAATTCAACACTGTGACGACACCTGCTCAAAACATGTAATATAAATATGACAAAAAAGTAATGAAGGTTTATATCACACAAGGCGGGTGAAATACATGGTTATGTACAAGTACCATAACAAGAATATATACGTGAATATTTCAACAGATAAAACTATTTTCTTAGTATGGTCAAATAAAATATGTAACAAAGATTTTTACAGTCTTACCAAAGTTTTATCAGCATCTTAATCTCTTATTACAATCAGCAAATAATTTAATACAATAGCTTGACTAAGTCATAACAGGTATTTATTATGTAATCCAGTAACATCATATTACTATTATAAAAGGTCTATCATAATTATTGATTTTAGAGACACTTTGCCACGAACACACACATATTAAACACATACTAACCTGTGAACTAGGTATGCATGTAACACCTCAGCTACATCATGCATGTGTATATACATGTTAACCAACTGTGGCAGGTAGAAATCAACATCATTCTCTGGTAAACTAAACAAACGGTTACCTGTCAGATGAAACAAAGACACAATAAAACCAGTTAGTGCATCACATATTTATTGTGCAGACATGGATTACGTTCACAAAGGCAGGTTTTAAATAACAACATTCTAAAAAAAATTGAAACAATTCAATTTGAAACATTTAGTGATTTACTGAACATCTCAAATGAAGTATCCCTCTCCTACACACACACACACACACACACACACACATATACACTGATTTATCACTACAGTAATTAACATATAGCCACTAATTAACAGTGTTAGTATAATGTTGTTTAAAATTAATCACAGTTCTTATGATTGTTTATGAATTAAAAAAATCTTTTTACTGTTGCAAATATAAGGATCCACTTCAATGATCCTCCATCTACAATTAACCAATTATTCAGTTATACTTGTGGTACCCATCAGCATCTGATATTAATTAGTGAAAACAATTGTAAAGTGGCATTTAGGTTTTTTCCACACCATTCACTGAGCCAGTTGTCTGCTTGTAACAATGCATTAGAATTTATTTCACTTCATCTAATAACACAATTAGGATAACAATGGCTGTATGCCTGAATACTAATATCTATCTGCTGCAATACATAAAGTCAGCCCAGAAATATCCCAATTCTGCATTTAGACTTTTTTGTAGAAGATTTGAATAATAAAGATAAACATTCCCAAAATGAAATACTTCATACTGAATAAAATGTGTCAATGTCTACTGATTTTTCGAAGACCATGATCTGATATAAATAATAAAGGCACTAAAGAACACACAAGTATTTTCAATCTTTGCCATGCCAGTGCCTGCCCTATGGTGTGTGCAAGCTGCTCACACACTGCATTTTGGGCTTTACAAGAAAATCTACAGTAACACACGAAACAAATACCAACTTCTATTATCGAATTGGTTTTTAAAACTAGCCCAAACGTTAGCCTCAACAAGCTTTATGTGATGGTTGGAATAGATAGCCCTAAATATGCAGTGGTTTTGTTAGAAGCCTGAATCCTGGTCATTTGACCTGCCTACTCTTAAGTAGAGACCCGGCTACGTTTGTTTCTAATGCCAATGAGATGCTGCTTTATGCCATTGTAGGCCCTTGAGACCTACCAATATCTGACCCTGGTTATTTTTATTGGCCCCCTCCTACTTTATTTCTTAACAAAACCACCAAATATGGAGTGAGCTCTAGTGTGCGGATGAAAATTCCGACTCAATGTGAGAAATTTAAAGTTCACCAATAAAATTTTTGAACTACCCTGGAGGGAATATAATGCATTATCACAACTAAACTAATAATAAGCCAACTATATTCATCAACTACATCGTGGAGAAAAATCCAGTGGAAATACATTTGGAAAGCTGATGGTAAATGGAATAACAAAATCAGTGTCTTTAAATAATTGATTTTAAATTGCTCATTGTATACATGTTTCGTGTTTGTCTTGGCTAATAAGTAATATCACTTGTACACAGGGTTATTTATATTGTTGTCATGGGAAAAAGTTTACATTTACAAATGTTTTAGCGACACTGGAAATTGTCACATGAGTATATTAAAAACAAAACTTCCAAAATGAATACCAGTATATTAGCTATTACTACTACTGTACTACTAGCTACACATAGATCTAGTATTACAGTGTACATCTATTGATTAACATTTATTATTGATTATCGCCCATTTTCTGATTTTGACATAATCTTTTTAGGAAGTCGGTAACAATCGGTGATCAAAAATTGGTAATGGATGGCAGTGTGTTTTATAACTTTTTAATTATTACAAGCAATTGGGGCATGCCACTGTGTTAGAAAACTCAAATTTGAATCCATTTTTGTTATGGTGAGAATTGGTTCACTGGCTTTCCAACACCTCCATTCGGTACAGATATGCCCCATGTCATTTTGAATTATTTTCACACAATCTTTGTCAAACCTTGAAGATGCTAGCCATAAAATTCAACAAATAAATTGGTGTATTTTGTTGGCAAACAAGCTAGTTTATTTTTCTTTCTTTCTAGCTAGCTGAAATTCAAGCTCAATTTAATAAGATCACCTTTTGGTATTGTTTAGTGTGATCATTACTAAAACAGGTGGGTTAATAAGCAATGTTTTTTTCTCAGCACAACCATCCCCATTAGCACATTCTAGTATACAACAGATGGCAAACTGATAGAGCAACAGTGAACTGATCATTCTCAAACAAGGATTATTATACAAGGAAAAGTCAGTTATGAACTGGCTTTTAATTCAGTTCAGCATATAATGTGAATGCAACTAACATACCTAAATATGTTTGTACTCCTGGCTCCTTAGAATTGTACAGATACTGAATGGCTATGGACATATCAAACAACTTTGACTCAAAGAATCGCAGCAGCCACGACTCCTTTGCTGGCGGCTTTGATGGATTCAGTGTGCTACCTTTATGTGTAGCAGCCAGCTCAGAATCTGTCTGTTCTATGTTGTTTGATTGGCCGTCATGTTCTGTGAAAACTACATGTTCATGTAATGTGTCCAACTCGCTGTGACGTGGTGACTCGGACTTTGATTGTTGTTGGTCTTTGTAACCACAAGATCCTGCACTGGAGAAAGAATCCAGTCGCTCCAGAGTCATCTCTGCGATGTTGTCAAGTCCGACCTTGTCTGAGTCTTCTGATTCACAATTCTGTTGTGAATATCCATGCCTGGCATGCTCTCTGCTCTTGGAGCCAGCTGGGTCACGAGCGGCAATGGTGCCATCATCTTTGTCTTGATTCTTTTCACAGAGAGGAGGACCACTGACTCTATCCAAAACCTGAAGACAGCAGCAATCACCGTCATCATCTTTAACTGATGTATGTCCATTTATCAATGAATCATCTCGATCCCAGTTTTGTGGCTCACCACTACCAGCAAATGATACCATTCTGAGGTGAGCCTGCGGACTGTCCGGTTTAGCATTACATCTTGAAACACTGTTACGTCTGCTTATATTGTGGCCAATAATCTCACTGGGCACAACATGAAGGTCTTCACTACTCTGGCCACAATCATCGCCATTTATCACTCCATTTGGTGTTCCCATGGATATACCACTGTCAATGCTCGTCTTGTCTGCATCCATTGTAGCTGTGGAATAGGTGAGCTTTGTGCCACCATGGACCGGAATGTTTGCAAATTTACCTTTGTTTGAACTGGATGACTCGGAAAACAACTCAGAAAAAGGTTCTACAAGCTCCATTCTTGAAGGTTGCTATGGAAACAGACAAATATAGGAGAATCATCTCTTTCTGGCATCCATCACTGATTGACATTAGTATCTGCAAAACAATAAAACATACTTTTAGTATGGTGCGCACACACACACACAGTGTGTGTGTAAGAGAGAGTGAAAGAGAGTGAGAAATCCCACTGAATAAAGAAATACATCAATGTCTGAATCACATACAAAACATGCTGCACAAAATAAGACAGTTATCAAAGAGTGAACAATACCACCAGTTGACATCTGACACTCAAATAAGGATAACATAGCAAATTCATTAAAATGTCAACAATGTCAAACTCAGTGATCCACATATCATGCGATGGCATTAAACTTCAACCCCGACATGCAGCTGTGTTACACAGTCATAGGATTAGTTATCTATATCTCAGCTTAGCTCTTGTGGCACAAAAGGTTAACTTTGACCTGTTCAAGGAGACACACTTAAATAGTGACTGAATGCTATCATGTAAAGGTAGATAAAAGAACCTGCTGAATTATGTATAGATAAATACTAAGTAGACTAATATGTGAGCGTGTGTATATGTGTGTGTCTGTTATCAAAATCATAAACTGTTACAAAAATATACATAGCTGTAGATGATATTTTATATATATATATATATATATATATATATATATATATATATAAAACACCTAAAATAATAGATACAACAGTAATATTTATTTATACTTAAAGTTATAGACATGTGCCCCATGAATCCATATCAAATGCAGTGAAGAGGAATAAGAAGGCTACTAATGCCTATTAATTTAAAATGCCATCAAGTCCAAATAGGGATTTATGAAAGATAATCTTTCATTAGTTACTGATAATAAATAAAAAATCATTGTGTTCCATCCTAAAACTATGTTTACAGTGCCTCATATATATATATATATATATATATATATATATATATATATATATATATTTTTTGGTCTCAGCTTGTTATAATTGAATGCAACATGTATAATCTGAAAAGGAGCAAGAAATGCAATTAAATGTCCACTACGACCACCCCCCTTCTTAACTGAGTAAATAACATGTCTACTTAATGTGAATATAACTTGAATGATAAGTCAATATTAATATCAGTTGGTATATATTTAGAAATAGACAAATATCACTTCATCATTTATGTTAACCATGATCTACTTTTAAAAGATTAGATTCTGGCTGACACCCTATTATTCTGCAGTATTACCATAGGCGCTTATATTTGTGATGAAGCTATTTCCGTACCATAACAAAATATATTACACTAATTCTCTTAGGTGCTAAGTATCCGTGTTCTCAGATAAGGATGGTCTGTGCTCAGTCTGTAACAACATTAAACATGTATTATATTATAAATGGCAAAACATCACAAACGCAGATAATCAGAAATTAACATTACATCACCTGGTTAAGTCACCTGGAGGACAAGACACCGATTCCCCAACAGCAATTGCCCTGGGCACAAACACACAAAATGTCACAAAGAGGCAGACAGACTGAGTGACATAATCCACACTTCACAGCTGCTATCTAGACATGTACAGTCTTAATATAGTGCTGATAATCCTTATCAATAATTATCAGGGTGAAACAAATACCTATACTATTGATGCTAATGTCCATCCAGTGATATTTCAATCGAGCTTTAACAGTAGCTATTGGAACGAAAAATTAATACCATCTGAAAACTATAGATTATCCAACATCAACTGGTTCATGCACATTTCAGCATCAGATGAGGCAGAACCATATATCATATGTTACAAAACTGGTATCATATATCCATATATATCATAAGAAATGGTATTACAGAGGTCACATCTGACTTTGTTGGATGAGACTAACAGTACAAATTCTCAGCCAACTGACACAGCACTGTGACCATCAAATTAGTTAATAATAATACTTCAAATATTTGATTGAAACTGAAGAAAGTGTGAACTGAGACAGACACAAATAAAGTATGAGTCACACTGGAAATTACCGGCAGACACACATCAAGGAAACCATTAAACATTACATCCTAGTTGCCGGAAACTTACAAAAATTGGCCTTAGATTAGCCCCAACTTAATGCACACTTCTTACTTGAACTACATCTTGTGATATGATCTACAAAATATCCTAATTGTATTCATCTTGAATAAATATAACGTATGTGTTTGGGTGTATTTAAATGCCATTTCAGAGTATATTTTACCTGAAGAACATAGAACTTTAAACTGCCTACAGCTTTTAGTGATTGGTATAATCACGTCACAAGAATACAGACCAGATAATCACTCTCATGTCCATATTTCTTTATATAATACCTTTAGATATATGATGCTCAGTGAAATAAATGCCTGCTTTGCATTTCAAATATATTTCTATATTTTCAGCAGACTGATACAGACACCATGTACATAGTTATCTTGTATCGAATAACAAATATATTCATTTGCAAATTCATGATTTGTTGTATAAACAAGATCAGATCAATGAACATATTCTTCTTGCTATCTCAGGGTTGTTA
This sequence comes from Paralvinella palmiformis, assembly GCA_025642065.1. NCBI lineage: Eukaryota > Metazoa > Annelida > Polychaeta > Terebellida > Alvinellidae > Paralvinella > Paralvinella palmiformis. Next base: position 1,023,574 of record JAODUP010000138.1, on the reverse strand, counting down.
CAGTGTAGTCAAATTATTTAGCCTCAACACTGGTCACACCTGGGATATTATAATGGCTAAGAAAAGTGAGAAGTGACTCGTATTTAGATAAACAAATCCTACAAGCACAGGTATGAGCCGGATCCAAGCCCATAACCTGAAAGTTCTGCTGTTTCGGAAAACATCCATTTTCATGTTGAATGTTTTAGCAAATAGTTATTTGTTGCGGAATTTCATTTTTCATGGGATGAAATAGGACCAGGAAAGTACAATTATATCAAATATGTAGTTTCAATATAATTGTCTTAGTTTCACAAACTAATTGAATTATTGTTGCTAAGAATGGTTTCTGACAAACCCGCCAACATAGTTAATGAATATTCATTATTGGTAGCTGAACAGCTGTCTGAGAAAAAAAATTGGCAATTTTCTCGCTCCAACTTGTGGTGCTAAATATTGTGTAATATAAATATACGATGACGTATTCTGAAACTACAGATATGTATTATTTAATCAGTACTGGGTTGAGAGGTCAGATATAAAATATGTAAAGAACAAATGGCCAATCCTGAAAATATTACCACTGTACAAAATATAATCAACAGCATTTACTGACAAATTAAGGAATATTATTTTAAAATAATAACCAAGCTGGAAACTATAATAGACAAATTATCCACATGTGAATGGGTTTGTATCCACAGTGATCTCGTGATTGCTTGAATGAACGTGTTTATATCAACAACGACTTTTCATATAGTGCAAAAGTGCCTAAGATTGTACTATTGCAGTACTAGTAATACCTCTGGAATGCAACCAACAAATGGAGTTTCATTACCCCAAATAAGGTGGTCACATTTACTAATACAGTACAATTTTTTAAACACATTTAAAAAGGATGACACACACACACAAAGAGAGAGAGAGAGAAAGAAAGAGAGCAGTCAGTAAATTTAAGAACTAGTACAAGCATATTAGTATTAGTTGTTAGTGAGTCACCCAGTAGAATGAACTACCAACATCTGAAAACATATATAGGTCACCTGATTACAAAAGCTACACTTGGTAAACAGTTACACATTGTAAACATATGGTAATAAAAGCAACACCATGAAGCATCCTGCATAGTAAATAATCAATTAACAAGAACTAACCTGATTAAATGATACATTTTAACAGCAGCTGTCATAAGCCATTATACACAGGTCCAGATCAACCATCACTCAAGTCATGCCTTACAATCTATGAAACTTTCTAAAATCTACAATAAGTCCCTCATTGATATATAATTCTTATATTAGGCTTCCACTCAGTCAACAGTTTCTCATAAACAAATATTTACTTAACACTGTACTAGTGGTTGATGTAGGCAATTAATTATGAGATGGTTAAATAAGGTATAAGCAAGTAACAACCATTGAAGGTAAATTCCACTGAATACTGGTCTGATATTAGGTGAGTGCACACATGTAAGAAACCTGGGGCATGTGCACAAGCATTAAGGCACAAGCACCCATAGGGTTGGCCAATTTAATTAAATATTTAAATAAAAACATATTAAACATTCATTTATATTTAAGCAGGGCTCAGACAAGTGTAAATTACGCAAATATAATTGTGCCACCTGTAATAGTCCTTAAGCAGACACTAAAAAATGGGAGCAAGTCTAAGATTTGAAAACATAACTGGAAAGCATACATTAAATTACAGGCCAGAAAACCATCCATACAGCTAAGAGCAACAGCTAAGTGTTGACTTTCTTAGAACAGACTAAACATTCACCTGATATAGTGCAGAGACAGGTTTATGTGTGTCCAGACCATGACTCACATAGCAAACTATATATATATATATATTTCATCTGGATCCAAGCGGCTGTCATGGTAACAATAGGTAACAATCAATAGAAAGACAGAGCAATACATGTTTTCTCCTCTTAAGATAACACTAAACTCCAAGGCTGCAGTGAGACTAAGGGGGCTCTTAACTACTAAATGGCAGAACAATTGACCTCAAAAGATAATTTAATTGCTAAATGATTAGACTGTGTTTTAAAAATAATTGCATATTGATGGCATAGAAAGCACCTGAAAGCAACAGCCTGAATTAGTTCATATAAAATATAATTATTATGGATGATTATTGATGTTTTATGGCCACTTTTGTGTACATGTTAGGCTAAATGGGCCGAGCGACCTCCATAAAAGTAATGAAGCAAAGTCAAAGATGTAACACAACACCCTTCAGATATGCCCACGCTGAGATTCAAACTCAGATGGTAGTGATCTGTGGTCCAATGTGCGACCAAATTAGACCATGGCTTATTAAGGAAGAAAATATTTTATTCAATTTATAAACCTGTCTGAGTTCCCAGTAAATTCTCTTAAAATGTAATTATTTTAAAAGGATACTCCTTTTGCTGAAAAATCTTTTAACTACCCTATAAATTTGTCCATATTCACTTGCAAGTCACAACACCAATACTGAACACCGTTCATGGTGGTGGATATGACATGCTGGCACAAAATATTTCTGGAATTTTGACATAGTGATATACCAATAAAGTATTATATATTTACACATAGTGACATACGCACAGGTATGATGGATATTTGTGGAAGATGGATACAGAATTAATCATCTGACAATGGAAAGACCATGGTAATTATTTTAAAGATCAAACACAAGACAAATAAAGGCCCCACATCACACTTATATTAAGTTGATTTAGAAATATGTACATCAGTAATAATAATATTGTTAGAATTATAATAACAATAATGCACATTTAATAAAGCACCCTTACTAGCAGGAGCCATTCGAAGATGCTGAACATTGATAACCCTAAAAATAGAATTATTGAGAGTGACCAAATTATATTTATATGATAAGCTGGTAATGATATGATGATTGATGTTTTATGGCCACTTTTGTGCACATGTAGACTAAATGGGCCGAGCGACCTCCAAAGGTAATGAAGCCAAGTCAAAGATGAAACAACCTTCAGATGTGCCCACGTCGAGATTCGAACTCAGGTGGTAGTGATCTGTGATCCAACATGTTACCACTAGACCAAGGAGGCGCCCCTGATGAGCTGGTAATGAATCACCTGACTTGGTCATTAGTTCATGGATTGAAAGTGTTGGATTATGTGATTACAGCTGGCCCAAAGAAAACAGTATCTTCCCAGGAAGTTGACAAAACCACTGCGTAGTACAGCTCCATACTAGGGATGGGGGTGAAAGGAGCCAATGAATATGACCTAATCACCTTGAGCATAATATAAAGTCCTTAGAGCAGTTTCTAGCCTAAAATGATCATACTAAATAATTATATATTCAGGCTGTGATATACCATCAATGTTGGAGGTCGATACATTAAGAGCCATGGATTAAGTGAAACATAAAATTACATACATAGACCTTTCCTGTAAAATCTACTTACTTTAATAAAGAAAGATACTTTAATGCATGTAACGGTTAGAAATTGTTATTTAGAGAAATGTAACATCACTAAGCTTGAAATTGTAATTTTCTACAATAAAAATATAAACCAAATTATAAAAAGGAACCAAGTCTAATCATCATGTGTATTTATTTAATACTTCCTGCTCTACTCTGTGTTATGAATGTACAGTCATGCCTAGAATAATTCACCCCCCCACCCATTTACTAACTACCTTAATCTGTGCATCCTAATGTCAAGAAGCAGCCTGTTATTGTGCTTTAATGTAAGGATTATCAAAATTATATAAATGTCTCAGAACCTGCCAGTAGTTCATCTCCATAACAACTTTATTATGCCAACACAACAATATGGACAGCATATGAATATAAGTAGAATGAATAACCCAGTATTGGAATACTATAAAGAAGTACACCATAATGCAAAACAGCAGCAAAATGCCAATGTCAGGCTATATCAGTAATTTGATAGCAACTTTATATAGCAATGAACCTTCCTTCATTATCACAGTCATCATACAAACAGCTAATCAACAGGAACTACCTGTGTGATAATATTTTACTAGTGGTAAAAAATAGTTCCCAATAAATATAACAAATCAATTTTAAAATCTAAAGATCAGATCTTGCTGATCAATCTTCATTCCCAGATATGTATTATTTTCCCCATCTTATGGGATGCCAAAAATACTTCCAATCTGCAGACACTGCAGAACACTTGGAACACATAAGCCAACAACTCATCACCAAAATAATAAAATCTGTTGCAGATTAATGAAGACCAAGTTGTATGAAAAATAAAATGTTGTCATTTTGTGGCAACGTTTATGTGTATGGTGGGACATATGTGCTCAACAGACAGTGTTGGCCAGGATTCGAAACCATGTTTCTGGAGATTTGTGGCCAACTCGACTATCACGAAGCAAAACAGCTGTCTGTTCATTCATTTCACTACAAGATCTACAAGATTGGGGAATTCATATTACAATACTACCAGTTACATTGTGTCCACCTACACATGTATGCCTCTGGCTGTCATCAGATCACCAGCTGCTGCTCCTAAAGCATATAATTCTGCAGCAATCACAGCTTCAAAAATATCGTACTTCAGAAACAGCAACATAAGAATAAAGAAGATGGTAACTTTTTTGGACAAACACAAACACCCATTGATATATCTGGTAGCAGATATGTAAGCCTGCCATATCACAATGATAATAACAATGATAACTATCCAAATACAGATCTATGTATACTGTATATAATATACTTCTCCATCCCTAACTAGCTTGGTGTACACGTATATAATACAAATCAATATCACACCACAGAGGATACTCACTTTTAGCTTATTTATAGATCTGTTCATACCCAATGAGGTCAGACCCAAAACAGATCAATTAACAGAAAAGTGATTGTCAAACACATTCAGATACATGCACTAACAGATATGTCTGTTTGTACAAATAGCTGCAAAATAGAACATACACAAGTGTTTCTGGACACAGGAACAATGTTCCTTGGCATCAGTTTTAAAGCAGAACAGTGATATATATATATATATATATATATATATATATATGAAAAATTATCATACACCCACACCTGTCAAAACATTATTTGGATATTGGTGTTTAATGTGTGCACACATACACTGATACAGAAAGACTGGGAAAGTCTAAACTGTAATTAATCACATATTATTAATGCAGTACACACCTGTCTCTTGTGTACAAATGAGAAAGTAATCAGTGCACAAGCCAGCTATATCTACATGTCAATGTAATTTATGACAATGGATATAGACTAGAAAACTAAAAGCAGAAACATGCAAATTTTTACAAACTACTTCCAAGATAACCTATATAAATCATCTTTTAAAAATCTGTTATTTTCTAAATAAAACTGACAACAGATATCAGCCAGAAGCTGCGTAAAAATAATCTGAATAAATTTAGTCTAATTTTCCAGTTTCACCATGTAAAAATAAAGTACTTAGTGACATTCTGGATATATTTTCATTAACTTCAGGCATTCATTCACATGTATGCACATACACACACACACACTGAATAGCAACGGATCTTCATTATATATGTTGCAGTTAATCTGTATAATCAGCTAATATGTATATTACCTCACATTTTCTGGTATTATCTGTATTAAATCTGTCAGCAATACACATATTGCCTGAATTTTTCAGGTAATATACATATAACCTGAATATACAGATTAACTGCAACATATACACAAATTAACATAGACGAGGTTCTTCCGAGACATATATCTGATACACGACAATAACTAGTTTGTCGCTAAAATGGAATCTTTCTTTTATATTCAGGTTGAAAGTCCACAGCCAGGAACATGACATTGGTTCGTTATCCGAGTCTTACTTTTCAATCCCATGGAAGCTTTGTATAGAAGTTGGACCTTTTTCACAATATCAATCTGTTTTCTTTGCATAGCATTTTGAATAATGATACTCGCATAATACGCATATATTTGTATTATTTTGTGAAGTTTTTCATGCTTTATTGTTATTGCTGGTCAATGCAATCAATAATTGTTTCAAGGGTGATGAAGACCATATAATCACAATCTCCAAAAATGTGATGGGATTTCTTCTTCCTTATATGTTTTGATATGCATATGATTTTGTTATATGTGGGTATTTTATAGAAATGACAGGTTTAATATATGCTAGTTATGTGTAAAATCTAAAATTGGAACATGCTAAATATTCATATCATGTTCAAATGGCTTATTATCTAGCATTATCTAGCCTGACCAGCAATCTATGCATGACTGTGTTCAAGTACATTGTATGTTAATCATCTGTAAAATGACACTGGCACAGATAATTACAAATATAAATACATCAGCTGAATGATTTGTGAAGACTCATCTCATGCCAACTCAAGTAATGGCTCATGGACTGAGATAGCAGAAAACAAAGTAAAATTATTCCATTATTGTACTTGAAGTAAAGTTGGGTAAAATTGTTGGGTTACTTTTGTATATATTTACACCACATAGAAGAGCCCTGTGATCTAGTAAATGTTTGCCCACCTACACCTTAATTTTAATAAAACTCATCAGCTGGATCATGTCCTCGGGCTAAACCCTGTTATTACTATCTATCACAGTATCAGTAGCATCTGATCAGTTTATAAAATTATGTTCACATACACTGATACAGTGCTAAAAAAATATAGCATGATCAGATCTGTTGCATGGTTTGAGAGCACTGATGGGTAATACTACTAATAGCCGTGACATTTCTTACATCTGGTTTTATTTCCTGTCAAGAAGAATATTTCAATAAAGATTATATGTTTGTTGTAAGTACAAGATGTAAACATTCTATATGCCAAACATCTTTTGCAGATGAGATCACCACACCTGTATCCATTAAAGATTTACGTTATGTATTGGCATTTTGAAGATCCACTAATGCTAAAACTCAATGAGTTATTTCTTGTATGAACTGTGATATTTTATGCTGACACAGTATACACACCATACTAAAAGCAGTACTTATAAGTAAGTTGTATAAATGCAGAAGGACAAAAGTAAAGAAGTGACAGCTTTTACCAATGGTCAACTGTCTAAAATTAAACAATTGATCTACTTACTTTTATTTCTAGAAGTAGGTTTACTTTTTACTCATACTTTTTTTAGAATGTACAAAAATCCAGACTAATTATGGCCACCCACAGAAATCAGACTCATTTATTAACACAATATGGAAATAATTTTGGTGTAAACCTAGATACCTAAATGTTTTTATGCTGCTATGTGCAGAATTTATCACTCTGTTATCATTTCAATGCTCATTCATTAAGATCTCACCCCAGCTCCACTTACTAAATGCACCTTTGTTGCATGTCTGCCATTTTTTATCACTATCTGACGCATGCCCATCAACCTCACAATTTACAAATATGCATGATTTAAAGCACCCCCACCACACAATAAATTAGCCACTATATATATATAATATCACATTGAATCTGGAAAGGGATTGGTTAGTATGATGCTTCCTGCTTAGATCATGTTTTTAAAAAGCAGGTAGTGTCCAAACATTATCTTGGATTTGCAATTACTATCATAAAGGCTTAGTTTTAATAATAGCAACAAATACTTCACATAAAATTTAAATCATAACACATCTTATTTTTCATGACGGTCCACTTTGTGTTATATATATGTGGAAAGTACTGGTTTTAGTAGTTTCTTATGGCAAGACATGTGATGTGTCTGACTATTGTCTGGTTCACTTTTAATCTCTGTTTAAAAAAAACCCTCAGTCAACCCTTCCAAACAGGACTAACGGTCATCAGCCTATAAACTATTATAGCTAATACATAGACCAGTAGTTTAAAATATCAGCACATACCTAAAACATCACCAACCACAGACTGACTAATAAGTAGGACAAGACAGCCGCATCAGCCCACATCTGGAGTGTATCCTGATTATCTTCTACATTATCTTGAGTGTTCTGCCGACAAAAGGCTAATATATGGAATTTCTGGTTGTAGAGACACTGAACTGTAAATGGCTAACACAAAACCACGCCCAGACCCTGAACTGGTTTTGAGGAACCAAACAAGAATGCAACTGGAACATAGTTGATTAACAACTAGGTGAAGATTAGAACCTGAAGTAGCACAGTACCAGTAACCTAAAAGTAAAACCCCATATATCATCTATAAACATTTTCAACTAAAACAGATTCCCCTTTATGGATATTGAATGTGTAATTCATTTTCAAAAAAACACATGCACTTTTAAAAACAAAAACTAGTTCTGCTACTATGACTGATTACAGTACCCCCACAAACAATAGAATCAGATATCAACTTTTGCTTGTTTGTACTCATTTGGATTCAACAAGTTGTACTTAAACCTCTGTCTTTAACCAGTTCAAGAATATAACACACACACACACACAAAATATACAGCCCAGTTAGCCAGCTCGCAAGTCACTGAAGCATCACAGCATGACTCATCTGGGAAAACTGCATATTCTTCATGGGTAGGTTCAAAGTATAACTGGCAAATTAAATTTAGAATAATGTTATGTAGGATGGATGGATGAATGCTGCTTAATGACACATCGGCACAATTTAGGCCATTCAGTGTCCTAGAATAATATTATGTATCACAATTCATAGCATTAATCAAATTAGATATAAACCACGAGAAAGCCTTGTCATTCAAACATACAGGCAACTCATTCAGTATCATCTACAAATAAATATTCTCTATTCAGTTGGCAGGATCCACAAGAATAACCAACCAACAGCCATATTACCATCTGACAAGGCTGTTTATAGATAAATACCACAGACTAGTTAATTTAGATGTCATGCTGGTGTCTCTAATCTAGACTACAGACAATAACCCCCCCCCCCCAACAATTCATGACTGATAAAGAAGATACGAAAATACCTGTTACATGTGTCAACTTATTATACAGCCAACCACCTGAAGACTAAAAAAATTATCAAGGAACTAACTAGGTGAACGCTACTCCTGCTAGCAACTTAACAGCACCAAGACTACATTAAACATAATTTGTCATTTGGAGTTCAATGATGTTTAATGTGTTATGGCCAATTTTGGGCATAGGAATGGCTGAATGAGCCGACCAACCTCCAAAGGCAATGGGGCAAAGAGAAAAATGAAACAACCTTCCAACACGCTCACCCAAAGATTTTTGGAGTTCAAAGAACAGTTTTTTACATTACATTGTAAAAAAAGGTAAAATAGTGTAAAAAGCATCATTAATTAATAATATCAGCCAACTGTACAAGTCCTAGTAAATGTCAGTAAACACATTTATGTGTTAGCTTATTTATGCAAGAGTTTCAAACACATTTCGTTGCACTTAGTGTGAATATTTCCAAAATTGGAAAATATTCACCCAACTGATGCTGATGAAGCTGGGCACGATAGCAGCTTGACAGCTAATTCTAGAAAGTCAGTTGGCTCTCCATAATATCTGAGGGCCTTACACTAATTAATTGGTAAGAGCCTAGTAGCAGCATTGATGAAAAATGTAAATGGCGATGTTTGTGCCCGACAGTTTATCACCAAAGGAATGAAGCTTGGAACTTTTGTAGATATTCATTCGTTGGCAGTATCTAATTGCTTTGCAGAAAGATTTATGCCTTTGTACAAGAGATGGAGCAGGTAGGCAACTATACATTCATCAGTGAGGGTCAAACAGACTGGGTATTAGGTTATTATAATGGGAATTAGTCTGATAACTCAACGGTTGTTTATGTATTACAGTCATACTATAATAGATGTTGTTATCATTCTACTATTTTATGGCTGCATTATTTTAAAATTAAACTGAGTTTTTTTACTTGACGTTAATAAATGTTAATTAACAGTGTTAATAAAGTCTGTGTAAAAAATGTGCCAACACTGGTGGAAAGAGAGCTATCAGTTGATTAACCTAAAAAAATCACTGCATATATACTTTGTTAACTGCAACATGAATAATCATTACATGGCAAGCAACCAGTGCAAGTGTCCTCTCGAGTACTTCGACCTCATTCAATAAAGAATGAATGCACTAGCAGTTAAATGGACTACAGTCAGCATTAATTGATAGTTGTTCTCATCACTGCAGAATAATACTCCAGAAATAAACCGCAGCAAGCTAATCAAAGTGATAAATTGTAATGCTTACTTAATTAAAATCATCAAAGATCTGCAGCCAATAATTAGGATAGGTTTTATAATGAAGACATCACAAATCTCAAATGAGACAAACATGATACATCCAAATGTACACTCTACACCAATGTCCATATAGATAATATTAACTGTATCTGAAATGTTGCTACAGCATAGCTAAAAAATGTATGTACAAGTGACTTTGGGGCAGTTACTTATTTCCCATCAACACAAAAATCTGACTACTAACAGTGGTTTAAAAAAATTATTTGGCAATAAATATCTTTAATTCATAGTTATTAAAACAGGCGATTATTTTCTCACATAACTTTTGATTAGATATTGGGTTTTTGAAAGTCAAATATTATGCAAGTTGATCTAATTTAGTCTCATGCACAATTACATATATTTGATCCTGAACAAATTTTCTCAATACTCCAAAGTGGCATTCATCTATTCTATATTAGTAAATAAGCTTTTGTATATTATTTAAACACAAAAAACAAAGTCCCTGACTTCAGTTATAACTATTAAATTAAATACCTCTGACTTAAGCCGTTGATAACTGTAACACTGCAACAATAAACTGAAAGTATACACATGTCCAAAATTTCCTTATCACAAAAATAGTTGATAGGGGATGATAAGACAAACCAGTAAAATCCCTTTGAAATATCCATTAGATACAGATAAAACTGTGCTTCACTCCAATGAGCTGGATGTCTGTAACACAATATCATGAATATGTTACCAGGAAAAACTCCAGACATCCAAACTAACTACTAAATCTACCTTAACCATTGACATTGTTACTTGTAGCAGTACAGTAGATCTATAGAGTAGACTATAGTCTATACCTGATAGTTTGTTGATGAACACACACATACATACATACAATGATATATTCAATATTGTCATAGAGTTAGACACACACTGACACACAGCAAGTAAGTGACTAGACTAACCGTACAAGATAACAAGTAGGCAGTTAGATATAATACTCAATGAATGAGTCAGTAAGAAATCATGATAGATCTAATTAACATTTATCATTTTATGTTATAGCACGGTCACGGAAGCCTAAGTTAATTACACCTACTTCTCGTCTTCTGGTGATGATGGTGGTAATGTTTCAATTAACTATTCCATGTTTTGACATATCAAAATTTGGGTCGGTCGATAATCGATAGTCAAGATACAGAATCCTAGCCGACTTAGGCTAGCTATTCTAGTCAAGATCTACTCATCTAGCCTAGATAAAAGTAGACTCCACATCTGAAATCGTCCAATAGATCTAGACTCAAGTCAAGACTAGTCTACAAGACTAACACAGGTGACTTTTTACACGAACAGCTAAAATACACAACAAAACATTAGCGATAAAAAGTCAACAAACCATCCGATTTGTGGTACCTACCTAGATTTAAATTATTAATGCGTCATCAACGCGTATCAGAAGAATATTTGTTACCATGCAGACTTCAGACATACACAGTACCTGGCATCCATCATGCTAATCCCGCAGTCTCGCTTTCAAGATATGACGTCAGGATTCTATCAACTTCCGTCCTTTTTCACTTTCTGTCTATCAGTTAGTTGTTTTCGATCTTCGAGTTGGATTGGTTGTCGAGTTTAGAAAAAGAAAATCGCCGCGCCTGCGTAGCGATTCTCGGTCTGCCACTCACCGATTCCTTCTTGTATGGGGGTTACCTGGTAAAACGTAGTTTGTAATGAGTATTCTCAAATGGTTGTTAGCGTATATCTAGAAATAATCTAGCCATAAATAATTTGAAGGTTTATTGTGATATATATCGAAGTATATATATATATATATATATATATATATATATATATATTTCTCTGTACTTGATAGACAATTCTTAGTGATTTTATTATCACTGAATCTTGTTGATGACAATTATGATACTTGGCTTTCGATCATATCAGTTAAACTTTGATAACAATGAAGCCCAGTTAGCTCCTTCTATGCGTATATATATATATATATATGTGTGTGTGTGTGTGTGTGTGTGTGTGTGTGTGTGTGTGTGTGTGTGTGTGTGTGTGTGTGTGTGTGTGTGTGTGTGTGTGTGTGTGTGTGTGTGTTAGCAAATATATGTATGCCCGTTCCAAACAATATATATATATATATATATATATATATAGCCGGTGGCTACGACCACGTGAGCCATACGTATAGGCCCGTAGTTTGAACGTATGCATCGGGGTCATGCAGTACGTGTGAACTGCATGCTGTGTCTTAATTATACTTTAAACTTAATTAAAGGTATTGGAATTGTGTAGCCATTTAATTGATTAAATTAAGGTGTACAGTAATAAAATCTGTTTCTGATCGAATACGGATTGATCCTCTATACGAGTATAACCTTTTTCCAGCGGTGATTGAAATGTCAGGATAGTTTTATTAAATAAATCAACTAACACTAACTCCGCCATGATAACATTTAAAAAAAACAGAAGCGCGCACATCCTCACGTATGTTTAGACTAAGTGCGCGTGCGTGTGTGCTTATAAAAGTGTATTTCCCACCATTTATGTAGTCAGCACATTTGTTTGTGTTCAACACAAAAATTTAGCTTTTTTTTGGATGATTTGGTGGGGTTACATCGTATTTAGCTTTGAATGAAGGTCTTTATTTCAAAATATGTCCATTTTTATGTTAAATGCCACATAGTGGAACGAGTTATTATGTAGTTAATTATGACTACAATACGAAATCTGGCAATATTGGCAACTATTTTGAATTCCTAGATTCCCGACAGGTAATAACTAACACCCGGCTAAATCACATATACCATAATGAAGCCCTAAAGCCTATGAACAATTATCTATTTATCCTGATTTTGGGCTGGTTTCAATGGCAGCCATTTTGAATTCCGAGTTAACCAAGAGTCAGAGTGATTTGTCAGTTTCATCATTAGATTCCTCATATTAAAAAAAAACACATAGGTGTAGACACCAAGCAGCTCTCGTCTCTGTCTATCCTAGAAGCCGAATTATAAGCGAAAACGTAATTTCGCTAATTTAACTGACGCCATTTTGAAAATGACGCCACAGAAGTAGTCCATCCCAATTTGGTGATGGCGACATCCATTATTCATGTTGGGAGAGGTCCAAGGAACCGAATAAAATAGGTTTCATAGGTTCCTGAGGGAAGGGGGGGGTGCCGGGGGAGTCTGTCGGGCCCACGGACTAGTGAGTTTGCTCAATCTGGAGTCACCTTGTTTGGAGGTGAAACATCCTAAATCTACAGGCTGAACAGTTAATTATGTTCAATGTTCTTCTATGGCATTCCTTAAACGCAAACTACCGTGTGTTAAATAACTATTGATGAGGGCATTTTAAAATGATTTAAAAGTTTTCTGAGACCAAATGTTCAGTACTCTATTTACGGCGAAAAAAGCATTGCAGAGATTACATTTTAGTTTATTTATAACAGGTTTTTACGTTAAAATTTTGAAATAATTTATTGTACACGTCGCTGTCCATTTCAAAATATGTTTTATTCAAAACGTTTTCCCTCTCTTAAATCATGTTTCTTTATAATATTATATTTATTTAGGAAACTTACAGGGCGGGCAAAAGCAGAGTAATTGAAAGATCATTATTAGCTATTTCTTTCTTACCATTTAAAGTATAAAGATAATTGTGACAGTTTAGAGTTTGTCTGGATATAAGCCCGATTCCATACAAAGAAAGATCAGACACAGAAAATATCGTGGCATAAATATTAAATAATTTATTGGGGATCTACAGTCGTCTCAACACCTAAGTGATTGTCAGGGATCGCTTGATGAGCTGGTAAAAGCCTATAACAAAGGTGTCCGGACTACCATAAATCACAATGCTCCTTCGATCTTGTTAAAAAATCATCACGTTGAGACCAGAAATTCGGAGGTAAGCAGAGAGAACCTGGCACCGAACTTCCTTAATGGTCGACTTTGAAATATACAGGGATCTCGGTAGAAAAATTAATACACTACTCTTCGAGGAGAAGAAGTGTTTCCATTCCACAAAGATACAATAACGTAGAAAGGATTAAAAGAAACTCTTCAAATTAACTAAGAACTTTGTGGCAATTAAGTAACTAAAATGTAAATCTTCCACATTTTACTACCAAGAAAACTAAAATCATCAGGAATAAGATCATTTCTGATACCCCAAATACTACCAGGAATATTTCCATTGATGCGGATATTTGTTTAATGGAAATATGCTCGAAATGCTTCGACCGACTTCTGAGGTTGGGGTCAAGGGGATACTAATCAAGTCTCTGAACAAGTCATGTGACTTGGATCCACTACGCACTTAACTGGCTTTTGAAGAAATGTGTGGATGAAAAGTTTTTTTGGAGTAACATTTATACTTAACATATATATAATTTTCGTTTTGGTTATTGAGTTGTGCAGAGACATGTGTCATACATAAAGTATATATAGCTCAACACTATTATAGCACAAATATGCATCGACAAGTTATAGATACAAAATACACAACCTTTCCGTTAGGGGGGGGGTGCGTCCTGCCCCAGGTTACAATACATAGCATCTTAATTTTATATCTCAATGACTAAAACTGAGAAATATGTATGATTATTTTTATAATTGACTCTGTGATCTATTGTACTAAGCAATTATATCAATTTGTTGAAAGATTTCAATGAAATGTTTGCATGGTAACTATTTCTATGAACAATAATTAAACTTCTCTATCGATTGGCATTAATTTCTTGGTCTGACAAAGAAAATATATATACGTCATTTTTTCCGAGTTAACTAATGTTACCAAACTGTATGGAGGAAAATTGAAACAGGAGAATAATTTGACTGGTCATATTATATCCGCGAAACATCAATTTTCAGTAGATAATATACCTTGATACATTAATACCGGATATACGGACTTGACTGGTAAATATACAGTTTATTTACAATATTTACATAGTGCTCATGGCAAATTGTATTGCTCTGGACGCCAAAATTTGTCCAATCTGGACTTAAAGCTGTTTATTGACTGACTATCAATAACTTCAGCTGGGAGCGAGTTCATATCGTAATTTAGTCTTTGGTTTGAACTGCCTAGATGGAGACTCTTACACTTGGTTTCGTTGAGCCCCAGTTGCCACTTGTTCGACCATTCTACAAGGTTGTCAAGATCCTGCTGCATGATATCATGATCTTCTATTATCCTAACAGCCCCGAACAGCTTTGTGTTATCAGCAAATATTTTTGCTGTACTGCTGACTATATATGGCAGGTCATTTATAAAAATGACAAACAAGATCGGACCTAACACGCTTCCTTGTGGTATTCCGCTCAGGATATCTGTCCATGATGACAGCTTTCCATTTACCATTACTCTCTGCCTTCGTCCAGATAAAAAATCTCGTATCCACTCCAGTACTTTACCGGTTATATCATACGCTTTCAGTTTCCTCAATAACCTTTGGTGAGGGACAGTATCAAAAGCTTTTTTGAAATCTAAGTAAATCACATCTGTGGGGGCACCATTGTCCAGCAACTCAGTCCATAGTTCCAGAGTGACTAATAACTGTGTCATGCAGGAGCGTTCCGGGATAAACCCATGCTGCTGATCCCAGAATAGGTTATTTTCCATCATGTGTTTCACCATTGAATCCCTAATCACGGACTCCATCATTTTTCCTATCGCTGATGTGAGAGTGACCGGACGATAATTTCCAGGAACCACTTTCGACCCCTTCTTGTGTATTGGTGTGATGTGGGAATTTTCCCAACCACTTGGTAGGCGTCCCTCGTCATATGATTGTGTGCATATGATGCACAACGGCAGTTTAATGGAAGGAGATATCTCACTCAATACTCGTGGATGGAAACCGTCTGGTCCAACAGATTTTGTTATTTTCAGTTTCTTGAGTTTCTTTTCAATGATATCATTGGAGAAGCTTATATTAATACTATCTTTGATCTGATGTTTGTCTTCTAAGACTGGGATATATGTATTTTCATGTGTGAATACAATTACAAAGAAGGAATTTAGTAAGTCAGCTTTTGTTTCATCATCACCAGTGAGTTTGCCATCTGCCATTTTCAGGTCACCAAGTTTACTTCTGATTTTTTACTTACAATACTTCCAAAATGCATTAGGGTTTTATTTTACATTTCTTGTAAATATGGTCTTATTAAAGGCCAGGTTGATCAGTAAGGAAACAGCTATATATGCATGGTACCGTAGATGAATCTATATACTCCTGGAGAGCGAGAAGCGAACGGGAAAACCAGGTTCTGCAGATTTCCGATCAAATTGGATATTTGGTAAATTATTGACACATATGGTGTTTTGTAAATTTTCCTATTTCAGTATTTGACGGGGTCAGCAGTCTTTAACTCTTTCGGTCGAGAAAAACTTCACCAACAATCCATGCATCGACCATGCAGTCCTATAATTATAATTAATCTGATTGACAGATTTCTGAATTACCAAGTATCTTTAGATGGCACTGGATTTATCTTGAACATGACCGTGTTAAAACAGCCGTCAGATAACAAAGATCTGATTGAAGTAATGAAAATATGGTCATCTTATAGTGCTGCGTGTTGGCGACTACTGTGCGTCATCACTTAACTCGGTCAGTGATGCACTAGCTCACGCTTCTTTTCCCCGGACCTCGCCGCGTATATAGTCGGGACAATGTTTAAAACTCGAACAACGCAAGAACTCAAACTATAGTGTACGTTTCTCAACATCGCAGAATCAAGATGGCGGCAGTTAGGCGAGCTTTGATATACCTAGCCTGTGTCATCTGTTATAGCTGGCGTGAGCTATCTGTCTGCATAGTTTAAGATTACACTGAATGAACAACTATGGTACGTTGTGTCAAGTAAACAATAAATCAAGCGGTGTTATATTGCCGTTTCTGCCAAACACAAGATAATATTGGGTGGTAGCGTCTGTAAATATAGCGACCTTGACATTGGCTGGCTTGTGTACAAGTTCTTAAACTTAATCCTGCGATGTTACAACCTTTTTTCAGATATAGATTTATTGACAAATTCCTAACGCAATATTAAACATATGCAATTTCTGCATATTAATATACTCTATTACTATTAGGTCTTGTTTAAATGACAATAATGGTAGCTGTATTGTAAATCTATAGTTACTATAATAATAATAGTATAACTATAGGATTTAGTAGTTTCCAGTGTTACTGACTAAGACTAAGTCACCCAGTAACAGGTTAAAACAGTACACTCAGGGAGTGTACTGTTTTAACCTGTTACTGATTCACTGTGCCTACGGCAGGTTATAGACTATTCGTCATCAGTATAAATCTGCCCTTTATTGTTATTCGCCCTAAATAAAAGCGATTATTCCCCCTTGTTGTGTCATATAATAATAATAAAATTATATGTACAATTTACATATACAATATACATCATTACATATATGTATATTATATATGACCGTCTGAAATGACATGTGACCTGGTCAGATCACATTGTTAAATGTTGCATTACAAAAACATTTACAAATAGTGAGGGTTGGCACTGACAAATGAACACAAAAACCCACTAACACAACTTGCCATTCTATCAGCTAGCTAACTTGCTCCACTAAAAAGCCAACTTGGTGTATGTGCAACTGCAAGTACAGTTGATTACCGATGAAAACTTGAAGAAGCAAGTTCAATGCTTAAAATATAAAAATCATTACACAAAGATTATGTTGTGGAAAATAGCTTAATGCTCCATGAGGTCAGCAATATCTACAAACCACACACATGGATTTAAACTTCCACTGTATACTGGTATATATTTCACTGTTGTTGTTAACCTATTATTTTTATTTGGTAATAAATTTTATTTGAACTACTTGGTAATAAATTGAATATTTGAAGTAACTGACTGGCGCCCATGCATATTTAAGAATAGATACATGATATATAAGTCCTTGTATTCATCTGGATTTGCACCATCCTTGAAGATTACATATATTGTAAGTCCCGGCCATTAAGCCGAGGACGTTTTTTAGGCCTAAAATATCATGACTTATGGTGTTACCATCTAATAAGCCGACCTAAAAATCTGAACTTTTCCCTGTAGTATTTCCAGCCTAGGTGACGTTTTGAACAGAGAAAATAATTTTGTTTTCATAATTCGTTATTCATACCAATGTTTTTTATACTGTCAAGGCAAATTATAACCATCGTTTACGCAAACTGTTAGCACATACGTAGGACCTCAAACTTAAATTAACGGCGTGATTAAACATTCAGTGAACTGTATATGTAGTCAGTGACTTAGAAGTAATTAAACATGTCAATTACTACTGAGCCTTTGATGGTATGTTTTGGTCACTATCACGGCAGTAACCAAGACAATGTAATTGTAAATTACTGGTATATGAGATCAGTTAGTAACTGTAACTCTCTATTGAAAATAAATTAATTAATCAGTAATTATCCTGTTATTAATATAAATATGCCCATACAAAATATGTATATGGGAACACCTTAATGTCTATGCCACCAAACGAATGAGATACGATGCTCTTAGGTACGAGTTGTTTGGTTACCAGCGCTGCCTTCGTGAAATGCGCTACTGAATCAACCAACATTTATCCATAATTACAAAAATCAGATAATTCTACATATAAATATTGATTTTCATTATAAAGCCATGTATAATTATCATCAACTTGTTTCACTTCTATTTTCACTCCATGACTGCATGAGTTTAAATCAAATTAACGATTGATGTCTGTTTGCATCTAGATCTAGACCAGACTCTAGATGGCTGCTAACACACTGAACATTTTTCTCTCGATGACTGGATTTCTTGACACTGAAATAGCACCGGCCATTAAGCTGGCCCCCTCAAAATATTGACACAAAGTCTCGGCTTAATGGCCGGGACCTACGGTAACTGTTTATTTCATAAATGTTCCCAGTAATTGGTTTATCATTTATTGACTGAAACATTACAAAGTTTATTTCAAGATTTTACTATTTAAATTAGTAGCTTCCAGTGTATTAAAATGGATATTTGTTCACTTAATCAGATTTAGAGTAAATGTCTACCTGGGCAATTCTAGCGTGACTGATATTAAATTTTTCCCCATTTTAGAAAATTTAATTCAGCACACATTTCATAGCAATATATTTTTGCAGACTATCATGTGTTTGTAGTAAGGTGTTGGTATAAAATGAAGTGAACAAAGATTTTATTTATTAACATGGCTTTAATTTCAATTAATGACAGTGTGACTCATGTTACATGAAGACGACAACACAAAAATCTGCTTGCACTTCTTAGTAATTTCTCCTAAAAGTATATATAGCACGGAAAAAAACACCATTAGTGGCTTAAGCATTAAACATGGTTTTGAAAAATATGTACAATAATGAAAATATTTTTAACCAAAAGTAGTAAAATTAAATAATTAGCATGACTTATGTTACTGTGACTGGTGTTACAGTTTGTACGATAAAATTTATTGTAATCAAATACACCTTAGCAATGAGGCAAAACATTTCTAAAGCTAAAATGGTCATAGTAATTAACTATAAAGGGTGGTTTTAGCATTTTTTCTGGGGGTAAAAGATTTCATTGGGACAATTTGGCCATTTCCAGTGTGTACCAGCAGGTACCATGGCAGAAACTTGATCTTTGCCACAGACAATTGATTTCATCTCCCCAGGATATAATACACCATAATCAACTGCACACCAGTCACCCACAGAAAGACTACAAACATTCTCATCCCATGTAGCAGTACTCCTATCTATTGTTAACATGAAATGCATTGATTTCCCCATCTCTTGTTTCATACAATGAACTTGAGCTATCCCTGGAATCAGGGTAGCTTCATGAAACGCCTCATCTAGCACCAATTCTTCAGTGATGGATTTGATATTACATGGTTTAACTTCGATATCTTTTACATTGCATGTGTTAGCAGCAGTGATGAAACTTGCAGCACTGTTAACACAATCATTTCTGCTCCTCACCACATTCCACACTACATAGTTGACAGCACCACCAATGCCATCAACAGAAATTCCATGTAATATCAACATCATGCTTCTCCTCCAGTGGTTTCAGGGCAGCCAAAATGAAACGTTTTTTAAATTGTGAAGCAGGACCGTCAGACCAAATGGATACATTCGTAATGTTGTCTGGGAGTTCATTCAACAAGCAATCGATATAAGCAATGATAGTATCCTTTGAATGAGTCAGAGTTGAGAATGACTGGATGAAGAGAGCCTGCATACCACAAGGCAGCAGTGAACAGACTAACTTGTGTTTGTTGCCAGTGTGCACTTTGGATCTCATTCTGAGAAATGCATCTGTAGTTCTCCTAGAAGTCGACCTATACAAAGCTTTTGTTGCTGTTTACATACTGCTCTGCATTTTGTCTTTTATCATTATATCCGGCTGCTTGCATCCTTTTCACAAAGCAATCCTCCATGAATTTAGGAATGATTGCAGTGATATAATCAATAAGATCTCGAGTATTACCCTCCTCAACTACTGGTAATTTAGCGTATGTGGCCACTGTCATTAGATATGATATCTGTCTCATGATATGATATCTGCACAAACATACATTATGGGAAATGTACTCAATGCTGCTCTCTAGTGGTAGATTTAGAAACTAATTGCTCATATGGTTAAATGTAAAAAAATCAAACTGAAAATAATTAAATAACTGTAATAATATTGTGACTCGTGTTACTCTGCCCCATTTTTGTGTGACTTGCGTTACATGTGACTCACGTTACCAGTGCTTAGTGCTCTGCATCATAGAATTTGTACACATAATAGGAATAATATTGATAGAATTTTGTTACATGTGAACAGCAGGAGGAAAATTATAAATTTCAGTTTCTTCCCCCCCCCCCAAGGGTTATATAGCTAGGAAGAAAAATCTGCATTTTTGTGACTCGCGTTACACTATCACACTACCCTAATTTCAAACCAATCAACAACAAAAAATAACCCAGATGGGATATTTCAGCTATCAAAATGCATTAGATTAATGTATGAAGGATACTGTAATAATACAACAATCTGCAATATATAAAAATCTAGGCTGTGAAAGGCAACTAAACACTGATAGCTAAAATCACTGAACATTTATTATTAATTGACCAACACTTGAAAAAGTTTTTTCTACAAATAAAATATGTTTTACATTATACCACTAAAAATTGATTGAACATTCACAACTTTTTGTACCAAGGCCCTTGTCCCTGTTTTCATGGAATTGTCCACCTGGTAATATTAAGTTATGGAGCAGGTCGATCTAAACATAAGTATATTTTATTATAGTTATAAGACTTCTTTTCTACATTCATGATAGACTGATATTCATGATAGAATATTTTATGTATTGGTGACTTTTCAGTCTGTGGGAAATTTTGCAGTGCAACTTTCCCATGTCTTCTCTACTTGCCATTAGAAGTGGTACTTTGATTGTGTAATGGGGACACTTAGATAACACAGTGGTTTGAGCATTGCACTACAAACCTCCAAGTTTGACTTCACACCTACTCAGAGTTCCCATGTTTGTAGGATCTTTCCCGATGAGTGACTGCTCAGTCATATGTCCCAGGTGTGAACATTGCCAAAGCTAAAAAAACTACTCAAACTCTCAATTGGTCATGTAGTGGATAGAATAGATTAGGGTTTGAATCTGGGTGATGTTTTGAGATGTTTCCTTGTGGAGATGCCTTTGAAATATATATATGTTGCAAGTGTGATCAGTGCCTAGGCTAGACAACCTAACTAAGGGGAGCTGCTTGCTAACCCAAGTGGCTGCACCTGAACATAACAACATTATTACTGATTTCATGATGAAACACTCGGAGAGAAACTTGGTGTGCTCTTAAATTAGTGATGTGTCATATATTTGAGCATACATCAGATCAATAGATAACTGTTGGCATTTTAAGTTAGTGATCAACTAATTTTTTCTCTTTATTTCACAGTGTTCATGATATATACATCAGGGTTTAATGTTTCATTGTTATCCTTTTAAACATTAGTTTTGTAATAACAAAAGGCATTTTGAATGTTAAACAAACCATCACCTTGATATTTATACATATTAGCATCTTGATAAAATCTGCATGTGTATATTAGACTACTCACTAGCCCAAAGTCAGAATCCATAAGTCATACCGATTTTTCAGAGCAGGACAAATTGGTAGCCCTGAACTTGTGGATTTTGTCTGTGAGTTAGTGAGTAGTCTAAAATAACTAGTCTGACTGGGCTACTGCCATTTTGAGGGAAAACATGTGCCAGTCTTGTGTTCGTTTTTGGTGCAACAGATTTCAGCTGTTTTGGAAGAAATGCACAGAAATTCCATGGCATGATCAGTTTAGTCACATTAAGAACTATGAAAATGTGCTTATAATTCTGTGAAATAGGCCCACTAAAGTCAACAGTATTAGTATGTTAACATATTAGGTAAATAATATTACATTCTGATATATTTAATTTGTTTGGAAAATTGTTACATAGTAAAGGAACTGATCAATGCTGTTCTGAAATTGGAAAACGAATAATTTGTGACAAAGCAAATGGCACAATGTAACATCTGAATATTTGTATGAATATTAGGTATATCAAGGGTGCAGTTCTTGGGTACGCTTGATTTACATTGATATTAAATCCAGACACACCCATCTCGAGACACCCTTCCTGCTTGTGAAACTGTAGTGTTGGGCACAGACTTGGGTAATTCACAAGTTTTAACCAGAGTCATAGGAATTGGACTTGAGGAGCCAGTCAGATTGATTTTTACGAACATAGCCCTTCATTCTTGTATAATGCAACAACCTAGTGATAACAGCACAGTCAACATTATATGTACAAATAATATAAACAAACATTTTTTTTTGCAATTCTGGGATATGTTTCATTTATGTTGACATGAACTTGTCACAACCAACTAATGTGATTCTTGAATACTAATTTGACTCAAGCCTCCTGTCATGTTGAATTTTCCATAATTCAAACGCAACGACAGACTTTAAGATTTGATATGTATAGTGAGTCTTTGTGAATTTGGCATTCTCTGTTGACTCCAGCACAGTTTTGCTTTGGGCTAATAATTTATTGTATGCTAGTAAAATATTTCTCTGGTCCTGATAAATATTTATAAACTAAAACTTGGTCTCAGTTGTCTATGATTGATTGATTGATATAATTTTTATTTCATATTTGAAAACATTCCAGGATGAAGATAATTCTTGGTTTCCATGGGATCTCAATGAGAATTCTGATGAGCAGAACATCGGAGAGCCAGTGAACGTCGAGTTAGAACTGGAGCATTTCCGTATCCAATGGCAGAAGGAACTGCACAACAGACCGGATGCTAGTCATGTGATCTCTAACCTAGAAGAGAATGATGCTAATGATAACCAGTTGGTTGAGCCAACTGTGGAGGAACAGGTCAGTGTATGTTTTTATGCATCACATCAGTTTGTCTGTTCTGAAAGAAAGACATCCCAGACACCACATGTAATACCCAGGAGACCATATTGAAAACTGATTGAATTCTTCATTATGGCTAGCCATATTGTTTTAACCCATATACAATTTTTATTAACTAAGTGATATGCTGGTGATAGATGTGCTGAATTCATCCATTTGTGATACATTATGCCATTCATTTTACAGCTTAACACTTTGATTATGGTTCATTTAAGAAACTGGTACACACAGTTTGTTAATTTATTATTATATCCATTTTAGCCTTTAGTGTTCATGGTATATGTTTCGTCTGATAACTTTTACTTCCTCTATAAATATAAGCTACTTGTATATCTCTTGTTTGGAGTCCACATGACTCTCTGGCTTTAAAAGATAATAAAAGCACTGTATTGAGTGTATTGGTATACTGGAATATTTGTATGTGTGTTGTACACCTGTATTATGGCTGCAGCATCACAGATTATGCGTTTATTGTTATTAATTATGCATTCTGTTAATTTAAATCATATCGATAGTCCTTGTCTCTATATAAGTGGTGTTTATTTTGTCCGTTCATTTGGGTATTCGTTATTTTAATCCTTTAAACGGAAGATGAGATGCCTGTCAAAATGTTTTAATCTATTATGTGAATGGTATGGTTCAGTTTAAGAGGAGACCACTCATTACTCTGTTCATTGCCTTTATTATAAAATCATTTCCTTAATCTTTCAGGCCCGTTACTTGTTCATACAGGGTGTTAATGCAGAACATGGTGGACGTTTGTATGATGGTAAGTTGACTTTGCTGTTTAGTATTTGCATAAACAAAGTTTGTTTAGTATATTTAGTACATCATGTTATAATGTCTATGTGGCTTACAGAATGTAGTACCAGGATCATAAACAAGTTGGTCAGAGGTCCATGAAGGTTATAAAAGGGAATCATGTGTTCAGGGTTCGGGCCAATGTACTCCTGTACTTGTACTCAAGTACACATTTTGAAGTACTCAGATGTACTCAGTACTTGTGTACTCATGATAGGAAGTACTTTGTACTTGAGTACATTCATAAAATACTCATACTTTCCAAGGAAATTATGATTACTTTCACTATAAACAGAATATTGTTTGTAATTTTTTTTTGGGGGGGGCATGTTCCTCTCAAAATGAATTTATAATTAAGTTCATGGACATTGGTCAGTTATCACTTTAAACCAGAATTCCCATGGAAAAAGTCACTCTGAGTTTAAACATACAGCATCAATGTTATTCCATTTATTAGCATTAATTTGAACTCCACTAAAAACCACTACTGTCATTATGCACATGTTTGTGACATAATTATTATGCAATTTCTGGCTACCTGAATGCTATTGTAACTGCCACATCAATACATCATTACACCTTGTCTGTGCTGTATGCCTGATGACTACAATAATGGTGTCCAATAAGCAATATAGGCACTGGCCTATCGAAGTAGTTTTTTCTCTGGTGAGTAACTGTGCATGTCTCCAAATATGACAATAGAAATAATAATAAATTAAATCTCCATCATCAATGAATATTTGACCATTGAAATTATGTCACTTGAAACAGAAATACATCCCACTAGTCCACATCCACCAAGATATTTATTGTTGGTCAGTTAGATCACTGATGACCTTGGAACAGGCTGCCCCTTACTATTTGGGCTGTATGGAGGTATAACTCTGCCAATGCAAAATGTGATAACTGTCTGCCCCTTATTCTTTATAGATAAGCAATTAATGTAGATATGTTGTATGTACTTGTGTATAAGATGATGTTATGATACTTAAAAAAATCCATTTCCCCCACTCATCTTCTATACCAGTCAGCCAAAAAACTGGCCATTGCATTTAGTGAGTGATAATAATTACAATTTGTTATATGTTTCAGTTAGATATACTGGTGTTTCTTCTAAACAGTTCAATTTAATTAGCTATTATCGCTAATATTGTTTCAGTCAATGTTTTAAAATCTTAAAGCCATGAGTACCAGCAATAATGAATAGTTTCAACATTATCAGCTATCTTTGCATGCACAACCAGTGTATCACCTGGATATCAAGATTTAAGTAATAAATATGTGTATTTGATAGAATGTAAATTTTGCTGTGTGATACATAATAACAAATATGTAGTAAATAGTATCTTCACACACACTCACCTACACACACACACACATATATATATATATATATATATATATATATGTATATCAAGAACAAAATATGTACTTTTATTTATGTTAGATGATCCATGTCAGCAGCCATTATTCTTGAAATAACATCTTTTCAAAGCTTTCAATTCTGCCTTGTCTTAAATTATATTCAAGTTAGGTAGTTTCCTGCAATATTTACTGATATACTGCCCTGTCTTATATACAAGATCGATGTATACACAAAGTACATACAGTATGTGTTTTTGCTGCCAGTTTTTTGCTTAAAATTTCTTGTTTTTATTTAGCTATTAAGTACTATCGGCGTGCTGTACAACTTGTACCTGATATTGAGTTCAGAATACAGGATTATAGGCCAAGAAGACGGTCTGAAACCACTGACAGTGAAAGTTCTCTTGGTAGCAGGTATGACTGCTTAAGTCTATGCATTTGTCTTGAGTGTGGATGGTGGAGTGTTTAGAATGAGTGACGAAGCAAACAAATACAGTACTCTATATCTTTTAACATGTCTCAGAATCTCTTGGTTTACCTTTGGTCTGTTGAAAGGTTTATTTGTGTATCTATTATCTGTCCATCTTGGTTGACAGTACATTTATTTTAATGGTTTATTAATTTAATTTATTTATTGTAAATATATATATGGGGCTGATGTACTCTTGTACTCATATTCATTGTACTCGAGTACACAATTTGAAGTACTCGGATGTATTCAGTACTCGTGTACTCATAACAGGAAGTACTCAGTACTTGTGCTCGAGTACATTCATAAAGTACTTGTACTTTCAGAGTACATTCAGAGTACTTTCACCATAAACAGAATATTGGTTTCAATTTATTTCCATTAGTCTTTTGGCCAGTTTCCTCCCAAAATGAATTTAGAATTATGTAGATAGAAATTGGTCAGTTATCATTTTAAACCACAATCCCCGGTCACTTGGATTTGAAACATAAAGTATGAATGTTATGCCATGTATTAACATTAATGTAAACTTCAATAAATCCACTACTGTCATTATGCACATGTTTGTGACATAATTATTACACAATTTCTGTCTACCTGAATGCTAATGACAGCCTTTTGAAAGGTTGATGTTCATCAGATGCAACAGTACCTGAGTGAACTGTTTACATTGAATGCATTTTTATGGACATTATTATTATAGTTGTATGTGTGTTTGGTGCCTTGGACATAAACATGACATTTCATGTAATTGTTTATAAATATGTGGCATTTTATTCTTTTCATTTAACCATGTTCAGTATGTTATGCAGGCTGCATAACATATTGAACATGTTTAAATAAAGATTGAAATATATGTTTGCATTGTTGTTAATTAT
This sequence comes from Paralvinella palmiformis, assembly GCA_025642065.1. Taxonomy (NCBI): domain Eukaryota; kingdom Metazoa; phylum Annelida; class Polychaeta; order Terebellida; family Alvinellidae; genus Paralvinella; species Paralvinella palmiformis. The sequence goes on along the minus strand of JAODUP010000138.1, from coordinate 996,413 downwards.
TGAATAATTTTACTTGAGGGATGATCTAATATTATTTATATCTTTATCTACATGTATTAAACCAGCTACTGCATGTGTCTATGTAGATCTAGATGCACCACCTCATACATGTCAACATGAACTGTGATCATGTACCATTATGAAATATAAAATTTCAATTAAAATTAGGCATCCCCCCCATTGACATTACATAGTATTAGTAGTTATGTTAGAGTAAATATGATTAAAAATGTACTCGAGTACTTTAAATGTACTGATACTTGTACTTGAGTACATTCATAAAATAAGTACTTGTACTAGAGTACTTTCCTATCTACTCGATCCAACCCTAATATATATATATATATATATATATATATATATATATATATATATGCTTGTCTTTCATAATCTGTTGTTACTATAGCAACTCTGAGCCTGAAGTGGAAGATTTGGTTCAACATTTCTCAAATCTAAGAGCAAACAGTAAGGGTACCATCTGTGAGCCAAATATCAATACTCAGGTAAGGGCAATATCTTCTGTTCTCTGTCTGAGGCTTATAAACATTTAAACATTTTGTTAACGATGTAAAAGTAAAAACCAAAGAAATTGCTGTTTGAGATATACTCTATCGCTCTGTGTCTGATTGTGAAGTCTTTAATGGTTTATATTGATAAACATTTGTATTTATGTAGTGACAACATTAGGTGCTTTTTTAAAGTTTAATTTCTGCCGGATAATCCGTAGTACAGTAATCAAACAGTCTTCATTTGTAGAAGCAGGTTCATTGGTGCTTGCACTGCATTTACTTCAGCATGTTTTGCAGTCTTACAGTTATTGTATGACAATTTTATACACTCCTTTTTCTTGGGGATTGACTGTGTTTTATCCAAATTGATAATGTGGTAATTTGAAGTTTTAAAATAAAGATTTAGAAAATAGATTCTCTTAAGAAAAGTAAATATCCCACAAACATTATTAGCAGTGAAGTCCATTATGATTCAAAGCACACCAGCATTCTAGATATTTTGAAACATCTCTTGAGCATTTTTATCATACATTTTTTTACAGAATACAAAATAGTTTAAATGTTTAATCAATGACTTCCAGCCTGTTAAGTACCTCAGTAAACAGGAAATTCTTGTATTCCAGTTGATTACGCAATTTCTGCCTACTTCCAACCTGGGGTTCAAATCCTGGTGTTACCTGTATCTGGGGGATGTTTCATCTGATCACTTCATTTACACTGGGTGACATCCATTGGCCATAAATCTTAGCTGTGACCAAATTCTGTAGCTAAATAAAAAAAATCCATTCATTCCGTATCAAGAAGGCTGTCATTCTTTTTTATTATCAGACTTCTGATGCGAATCATCATCTAGAATCATTCTGTTCTACTCATGATTCAGGCTAACTGTTGTCACAGTATTACTGGATTACTAAGCACTTTATGGTTATAAAACTATAGCTTAAATAGGATTAAGCTGTGCCATCTCAGCATTTACTTACATTTGTCAGATATACAATTTGTCAACAACAGTTCACCATTTAGAAACACAGCTAACCTGGATACGGTATTGAACACAGTTGGTTTGGGTTAAAATGGCAACATTATATGATATGTTTTAAGGATTGTCTCCAAACTAATACCAGCATATTGGCCTGGCTTCATATCAGAGTAACCATCTTGTATGTGAAAACAATTGGTGTTCCACCCTCTGAGGGTAAATCTCATTCATATTGGAATGTTTTTTTTTTTGTTTTTTTTTCTATAACCATGAGGACATTAAATCATTACCGATGACTTACGTTTGTCTTTATGTGATTATGTTACTCCAGGGAAGTCGAAGCCACCCATCTCTGACCATCAGAAGTTTGAGTTTCTTTTTCTGTTCTATCATTTGTGGGGGAGTAGTATGAAGTTTTAAAATGAAGCTTAAAGTTAAAACGTCCTGATTTAGATCATGATTGCCAGTGTTTTACATTCTCAGGTTGGTGTCTATCTAGCTGTTCTAATTTACAAAAAATCTAATATGGAATCAACTACAGATTACAGAGCTGCCAAACATTACGATTTTTGCAGAATCAGTACGATATTCTGTTCTTCATTATGCCATTACGCCCATACTCTGAAAACTACAGTAAAGCTGCCTTTTCCTGTAATATTTCTATATGGTGCAGTTCTGTCACTGTTTTACCCACATACTGTATCACAATGCTTGTATTTCGGGGAGTATCACCAGGCTGTTACTTGTTCAGCACAGCCTCTATGGTGCTCATCACACAGCAGTCTATGATGTCTTTGGGTTACCAGAATTTCTGCCTTGTTTTAACTTCTTGTTGGTGGTAGAAACATAGTTTTTGGCTTCTCTAGAATGGCTAGAAAATATCTGAGTACACACAAACTAGACTTGATCCAAAGAATCCTATTGGTTGAGTCTTTTCCATCCGTATAACAGTCTCAAACTCTTAAAAGATGCATGATCACTGTTCAAATTATGCTCAGAAAATAAGTGAAAACAAGTATGATATTCTGTCACATAAGCTGAGATATGACTAACTCACGGCAAACTATTGACCTTAAATTTATTTCCTTCCTATTACAATGATTATGTCTATTTCAGGTGTGCCACATCTCAGCATTGCCATGGGAGATATTGATGTACATCTTCAAGTGGGTTGTGTCTGTTGAGCTAGACATACCATCTCTAGAGAGACTTGCTGAAGTAAGTATATGCTGTATATAGATTTGGAAGTTTTTCATTGGATTTCTATCATAATCTTATTTGACCCTGGCTTTTATCGCATTGAGTAAGATATGTTAAGTGTCACCAGAGATTGTTTATGGTATCAAAATAATATGAGAAATTAACTTGGCTACATTCCTGTTAGTCCTTATTAGCCACAGTTGGAATTTAATCAAGGTCAAACTGATTTAAACCTGGCTTTTACAAGTTAAATCTGGATTAAACTATACTGGTTCACAAATTGATGTAGATACACATACAAAATTTGAATAGCATGAATTTCTATGGTGTCATTATGTGCATGTTGTCATACAAATGTAAATGCATCAGCCATTATACTACAACTGCTGAGATGTTATGGTATTGGTAGATTAAGCTATTTAATCCGTTCTGTGATTGATTGGTCAGATCTGTTATATTTATTTCTGTAACCTAGGAGGTGGGGGTAATTCACTTTATCTAGAATAGATGATTTCGGTTTTTTAGATGATTTTATATTGGATTTATACACAACTAGTTTCATAGTATGCCCCCCTTTAATCATAATACGTTACATTTATCACTACAAAGCTTCAGCTCTCTCCAGTAATGAAAACTAACAAATGTTTCTATATATTAGCAAAAAAAAATTTTAAGCAGACTTTTAATTTAATATAATGGATGTTGTATGAAGCTGCTACAGTAATTTGTAAATCATTCCGGTTTTGTGGTTCTCAAACCATTGTGACTTTACAAATGAATACACTTGTTGTTCTATGCAACTTTACTGTTTACATGGTATCTCTGACCCATAGGCTACAGTCTAACTCAGTATCACACACTGTGCATGTGTTGTGTACTTTTATGCAATCAACTATGCAGTGCCAGTGGATTTATTTAAACATGTATGGGTTTGAAGATCAAGATGTGCAAGTCATCCTTTACCATGAAATAAGGGTTATATATGGCTAATTTTGTATATGGCTTTACCATAACTAGCTTTTGTTATTGTTTAATATTCTGCATGTACTGTTACTACAACAAAATTTTGTTTGTGTACTTTATGTAAACAACAACAGCACACATACACATGCATAGTATTGCATTACATATTTTCTCCATTTAATTTAGGAAAGTCAATCAATCATTTGTTGTATTTTCATGTAGATGACACGATATAATTATTTTATTCCAGTTAGACTAACTAAATGATCCTTCGCATTTAATTATATGCCAGAAATCTCATCAGTGGTAACAACTATATTGGATTATATCTGTTTTAAATTATACAGCCTTGTTATGGTTAGAATTTTTTTATGTGTGGAGTCAAATATGATAGATGACAATGATTGGGTTATCAACTGGCATAATGAAGTAAGGAAATCATGCACATAACTATGTGTTTGTTTTAATATGCAGTTATGCTCAAATTAAGCGTTCACCCTTCTAGGTTACATCAATACTGGGTAATTAGAGACCATTGGTAATATTTTGGGTTGTGGAAAATATGAAGTGTTCAGTTTTTGTTTCAGTTTTCATCAATGGTAAAGGGCCTATCATATGCACAGATTTTCAGCAGACTTGCTGCAAAAACAATCACTGAAATTTAATATCTTCAGTCCAAATAAACAGAAGCCACATATGTTAAATTTGGGTTTTCTAGTAGGTTTTCAACTGGAAATTATAAGTAGTGTCCATCAGAAGCATAACAGCTGACCCAGGCATCCATTCTTTTTTTTGCATGAATGGACAGCTGGCTAACTGAAACCTTATCTAATGTATATTAAGTATAAATGTATCTGCAAATTATAGCCAAGATTTCCACTTGAACTGGTTACTTAATTTACGTTGTTGTGAAAAAAAGATTTTCTGACCACCTCCTTACTAATTTATGAGCACTTGAAGTCAAAATCAAATTATTTGTACTTGGGATAAACTGGCATCAAGTGTTGAATGCTGGTTATTTATATTAGTCATGAATATATTGAATGTTTTGATTTCTATTTATCTTTAACACACTTTTGTATCCCAAATATGCCAAGAGAAATATGTAAATTTTAGTTATATCCATCTCAATCCAGTGTTTGGTGTGAGCTAAATTGGGTTTCTTACCAACTATTTTGTGGCTGTAAAGGGCCTGTTTGATTGACTTAGTCATTTCCTTTTGAATGGGTTTAAACAAGGTTTGTTACACTATTGTATGCAATTCATAATAATATAATAATGATTGCCAGAATGGCAATTTTAATCATACCCAATAGCCGAAAAAACCTTACTACAAGCCTGCATGCAGGATTCAAACTTACAACTTACTACACACTTACAATCAGCTAATTTGCTTGACTATAGAATAATATTTAGAGATTATTTAGTTGATAATATATTGCAGGATATTTCAGTTGTTGTTTTAATAGTTTCTATTAGCTAGATAAATGACAGCAGAATGGCCTGATAAGATTGTTTCTGTACCATTGTTATAATAAGATATTTTCTTGTATAACCAATATTATTGGAGTTTCTAAGTTTGACTAGATTAATTCACTACATTTGATATATTTGTGGTGCCTGTACGAGTCGGCATAATTTCGTGATAAATGATATCTGATGCGCGTATTGTACTTTTAACGGATGCACTTTTGTCTATTGTATCCTGTAGAGTAATCGATTCTTAAAGTTTCCAGATTATTATCTGGTTACCATATTTATCTGTTTTTTACACATTATTTTTGTACACATTTGTGTCTTAAAAAATGATTACTATAATATCAACCATATTTTGAAATATTGAGTATAATGTCAAATTTGGATATGGCTGCCATCTGGTGAATCAGTGTAAATGGTGAATTAGTACTTGTGATGATCGTCTGCAGTCTGTTCATATACAATAGATACAATATCTGAGTATTTTCTAGGAATTATTCACGCAGTGGAATTACTTAATGAGTTCATTCGAACCAACGATTTAATTTCAGATGAATGTATCATTTAGCTGCTATATATTCTTATTTTTTATTGGATTAGCATACATCTACTAAGTCTACAGGTATTATTATTTTAACACATCATGTGATATCTGTTCAGAATTCAATTAAAGACTTGCGGAATTAATAACAACTATCAGGATTTCCATCATGCATAAAACAAACAGCTGAATATACATATTCATGGATTGAATTGTGTATGTAAATGTGGTAGTTATATTAATCATGCTCTTCTTCAATTTAGGTGTGTCGTGGTTTCTATGTCTGTGCAAGGGACGAAGAGCTTTGGAAACTTATATGCCAAAAGTAAGAGTCAGTAATTTATATTATGGTTATGTTGATTTTGGAGTATTTACTAGAAGCTGGTAAATGCATGTGGACTTGACCAACATATAAAAATCCCATTGCCAGCTACTGGTAAAAGTGATCAGACTTGACAATGTAACACTGAACCAGTGCAATAAAAGCAGTAGCCTTAGATGGTCAGTGCATTTATAATAATATATTATATATTGGCTCTACGTTAATCTTCAAGAGACTCTTTTTCCCATTAAAGAACTACGATATCATACGACACACTTGAACAATCTTTCAGTGGGAGGTCTTTTCCAATATGAAATTAAATACAGTTAACACAAAACCATAACCATTGTTCAGCTTTATGTGTTGGTGCACTATGAACATTTATCACATTTCATTAGACAATTAAATTTTTCACCTGCAATACTTACTGAGGTTTAGGTATCACACTGTGCTATAAACAATTTGGTTAGTTATTTACCAGTGACAATATATTTGACTTGCTAACTAAATATGGTAGAACATAAGACAATGAAATTTTCTTAGAGTTTATTAGACTTCTGGCAATTCGTCATATACAAAAATGCCTAAGAATATCTGGTAAAAATAAACCAAGATGTTATGGGTGATTACAGGAGTAATTTACATCAACAGCTGGATGCACAGTAACATATTCTAATTTACAGAACATTACCATTGGACAATTAGTTAATCATAATAAATTTGTATCTAATCACCGCAGATGCAAATAATTCCCACATAAACTCTTTGGAGGTCCTTGATATCTATCTGGCCAGTATATAGCAAAATGCCATGTCCATGTATTTTGGTGGCATAAACTTTAGATGACAAAATACCATCATCATCAGTATCACAAGATAATAGTAACCTGTTTATTTCCTAAGTGGAATGATACAACACAAAATTAGGTATGATCTGATCAATAAAGTTATAAATACATCATATATGGTCATGTGGGCATAACCTCATTAAAATTCTATTTTGGGGCGAGTCAATCAGTAAAGAATATTCTTATTTGATGACTGATTTTTTCATGCCAATTTCTGATTAGCCACTCAAATGATAAAAGATTGTGAGTGAATTTCCTTAAAGTGACCATAAAGACAAATAGACTAATACTAATAAAGTTTTTTTTATAGATTAGCATATACAGTACACACCTTGTGTTATATTATCTGGACATTTGATTTCCTGAGTGATCTGCGCAAGTGCTGAATATCAGGCATCTTAAATCTGTATAACACTTGCGATTATAATAAGCTGATTGGTGGTGTTGGCATGTTTGAACATAATCTTTCACAAATATTATAATTCCTTTATCATGTGTCACCTGTTCAAAACTGTGTCTTCTTTTGCAACAGAGTGTACGGTATGAAGTGTGGACGACCTGGTAGCTATGGCTCATACAGGACCATGTATATACAGAAGCCTCATGTCAGGTTTAATGGTAAAATCGGTCACTTTTAAAAGGTCAAATGTAATTTCATCCACATATGCTTATATGTAATGATGATCGGTGAAAGTATACGATGGCATTAATTACAGTAGGAAATTGACATTTAAAATCTCTGGAAAATTATAACTAGTACAGTAATCCTGTTTTTTTACTAGATTAAAAGAAAGTTATAATTATTTAATTACACTATTATTTGTTTTCAGGTTGTTACATCAGTAGACACGAGTACTTCCGCCAAGGAGAGAAAAGTCTTGATGGATTCTACCGACCTATACACATAGTGGAATATTATCGATATGTCCGCTTTTTCACGGATGGCAAGTTAATTTGTAGTTTTTTGGTTTATTATAGACATCAAAGTTAATAGTTGTACTCTTTACTCGTCTAAGATTAGCAACATTATTATTACCTGAAACCATTAAGTTATCCCTTTGCCACTTAGACCACGCCAGCAGCCATCCTTATTCTTTCCCTAAGGGAGGGGAAGTAACGATGCAAGCAGCACATACCTGATATATTTAAATAAATGTCGGAAGAATCACAAGATGTACAGCTTTCAGTTGAGCATGCACAAGCAGTCCCCCCATAAATGGTAAAGTCATTAAAAAAATTATACCTGGACTCTTCATAAAATATTCATCAAAGACGGTGAAAAATTGTTCAACTTAACAAATTCATAAAATTCGATTCACTCTACCAAAATGCACGCTGTAAAGTTGGAAATGAAGTCTGATCAGCACCGTTATTCTGCAAGATTTGTTGAAATGCATTGTGGGCAGCTTAGTCACAATGATGACTCAAAACGTTTGCTAGCAGTAATGGCGGCGGGCTCGCTGGGGCGCTACAAGTGGCAACGGGTTATTACATTTTTACATAGCTTAGTGTATAATTATATCACATCTGGACAGACATGGGGTCAATTCCATTTTGTCAATTCCAATTCCACTCAATTCCATTTGGTCAATTCCAATTCCACATCAAATTTTCCAATTCAATTCCAATTACACATTTTTTTCTCAAAATGTTTGCTAGCAATAATGGCGGTGGGCTCACTGGGGCGCTACAAGTGGCAAAGGGTTATTAAATTCTTACATAGCTTAGTGTATAATTATATCACATCTGGACAGACATGGGGTCAATTCCATTTACAAATTTTTCAATTCCAATTCCATTTTTTTCCAACTATTTCTTGATCAATTTGGTTACAGTATATTGGTAACACTACCTGTAAGTGTTAATGTGGTAAAAAATTGTGTAAACCTAACCATAAGGCCCTTTTAGCTAAAGAGGTATTTGGTATTTGATTGTATTAAGTGGTGGATCATAGTTTCGGGCGCAACCCCATGTAAGAGTATATTTTGTAATCATCAAAGATGTATTTATATTCCACTGTCCAGTAGAAGCCTTGAAACGAATGTTTTTGCTTAGTTCAGCCCAGCAGGGGTCAGATCCTGTGTTTACTTCCACAACCCTGCTGGGTACTAAACCACTGACATATGGTAAGTTTACAAAAGATCTCAAATGGTTATTAAAATAGTTAGGTCTGGGGACCGGCTATACTAGTCACAGTTTTAGGACACAAGGGGTAAGTTTTTGCTCCAGATTGGCATTCCAGGTGAGATGATAAATTTATTCATTCCTAAATAGCAATATCTTTATATAGATTACAGGTATGCTATGTGGTGGTATCAGTGTTGTGGGCAGAGCCCACGGTATCCAGACCATTTTAATTGGTTAAATGCTCACTTGGGGTGCCACAGTCGGTGTGCATATCTGATATATATATATATATATATATATATATATATGAAACCAAAGTTCTGGATCATTATGATTCCAGTATATTGGTAACACCACATAAGTGTTAACGTAAATTAATTTGGGATTTAATTTTTTGGTAGGAAACTTCAATTCTAACTCAGAATTTCTCAATTCCAATTCCATTTTGTTTTTAAATAATCAATTCCTATTCCAGAATTGAATTGACCCTATGTCTGCATCTGGATTCTTTATAAGCAGTAGTGTATGAAACATGTCCTTCAGGATTATTGATCAGAGTTCTCAGAATATCCAGCACGGATTTTAAAATGAATACAACACTGCAATGAATGGAGACAGTAGTGTGTATTTGAAATTATACTAAACCTGTAAAATATTCCTGTATGTAACTTGTTATTTAGGACAATTACTGATGTTGACATCACCAGATAATCCATACACAGCCCTGCCAAAGTTGCGTCATCGATCAACTAAGTGTCAGGGTATTCTTCATGGATATTATAAAGTCTGTGGTGACCAGGTGTGTATCTTATAGAATTTGTTTCCAAAGATAAGAGGCCTTTCATTTCACCTGTTACTTAGTTATTTTGCCTTGATGGATTTATTTATTTGTTCCCAGTTTGGATACTATGAATTTACAGGGTATGAGGTAAACTCACATTGGCACTGGTAAGCTTTGACTCGTGTCAGCCTGGAATGATTTGTGGAAGCCCAGATCTTGTCAAACATCTATGACTTCATATGATTTCTTTTTAATTGTTTATTTTTGACAAAATACTTCATATGCTTAATCATTGTGTTTGTGCTGGTTAAGTCTCTCAGTGAACAGGAAATTCTTCTAGTAAAGACGACAGTACACAGTGCTGCATAGTTGCAGGATAGAGTTGAAATCATCAACATTAAATGAAATATTTATAAGTAAAATTCTCTCAAATTAACACCAGCCAGTTAGGCTGGCTTCTTGCCATAGTTACAAGTATGGTGAATGGTTGTACCAAAAAAAGCTTACCTCACACTCTGTAGTTAGATTACCAATCATCTGTTGTTTTTGACTTATCAATCATTATATTTATATTTGTCTAACAGTAATAAATTTATACTTGATATGCAGAAAGCAACATTTCTGAAAATCATTGAAACAATTCAGGGTAAAGAACCAAAACCAGCAATAGTTTTTACTGGTACCTTTGTCTAATGGTCTAACAGTCTGTTGTCATCTTTATAGATGTGCATTTTGTGGTGATTGTTTGTAACCAAATAATTTTTATAAATAATTCTGAACATTGTGCCTTGGGCTCAGTAGATATCTGACTAAGATCAATCTCCTAAAAATTTGAAACTTAATTTTATGAGTTCAGAAAGTATATTTTTCTTTATTTTATATAAGCGGTTATGAATGACATCAAGAAATATGCCAGTGCTGTTGATTCACTTAATATTTCTCACTGTGAGGTTAAGGAAGGGTTTTTGGCATTGGTAAAGACTGTTCAGCACAAGGCCGGAATAATTGGTAGCCTGGACACCCAGGACTTGTGGATTTTGTCTACAGGCTAGTGACTGGTCCAAAATATTAGCCCAGCCGGACTACTGCCATTTTGAAGCAAAATATGCTGCAGTCTTGTGTTTGATTTTGATGCAGCAGGTTTCAACTGTCTTGGAGCTCTTCATGGTAGAATAAATGCACAGAAATTCTATAGCATGATCACATCAAGAACTTTATGGAAAATTTTCTAATAATTCTGTGAAATATGCCCATTAAAAATCAACAAATATTAAGATGTTAACGTATTAAGTAAATAATATTCTGATATATTTTATGATTAGTTTGGAAAATTGTTATATTGTATAGGAACTGGTCAACGCCATTCTGAAATTGGATTTCACCTATCGATCAAGCTCACATTTAAACAAGCATTTTGTGACAAATAAATCAGTTTGATTCATCTCATCTATGCTCTAGATAATTCCTGATAAGGGCTGAGAATATTATTCAAAACTCTGGGGTTTGTTTAGTGTCAATAGATTTAACATGAAGCTACCAAGTTTTGACTCTTCATTGACTACATTGCCAGGTTGCGGTGTGGGTGGGCCTTCAGATGGCTTTAAAATTTTCATATTGGCATTCAGATCATAAATGTTAATTATGGAATATCAATTATGTGGTCACAATTGCTACATTTTATGGTTTTTAAGAAGTGTTGTGGTAACTTCCTGATTCTTAAAAAAATAATTGGGCAATTTAAGCAATGATTCACAGCAAATGTCACAATGTAACATTTGAATATTTGTATGGATATTAGGTATATCAAGGGCACTATTCTTGGGTAGGTTCGATTTATGTTGACATTAAATCTAGACACACCCAACTTGATAATCTGGCATTCTCTGTTGACTCCAGTGCGGTTTTGCTTGGACTAGTAATGTTTGGGGGCTAGCAGATTTAAAGTTTTCTAGCCATGGGGCTAGTGAGATGTACATATATTTTTGAAATATAATTGTGAAACCAAGTAGTTTTGCCTAATAGTAATACCAAAATGAGTTAGGTTGCTTATTACATATTAGTTAATAGAATATAATTCAGTATAATATCAGTTGAGTATTTTTAGGGAGGCTTACAATGACTTGAACCCTAAATTCCTTTTGACATCCAACTTTGGTAGAACATCTTGGTCGGGTTGTGTAATAATTATGCTCCAGGAGAATCAGAGAATTTTATAATGAATTTTCTTTGGCAGACCTCAAGGTCTGTTATCAGAGTTTGCTTCAGTCCCTGATATGGTAACTTTTCAGGATCAGAAATGATTTGATTATATGTGATCTAATTATTAGCCAAATCCCTTTAAATTTAATGAATGATAAAGTTGGCTAATTAACATGAGTCAAGTTCCAGTTAAAACATGAGTTCAACTCTGAAAGGAATATAAGCCAGGGTGTATGTTAGTTATGGTTCTTTAATAGATTTCAGTAGCCTAGAGTTTAATCTAAAATATACAAATTCCTTGATTAAAAACTTTAAATAAGAATGAGTGTGATAAAGTATTTTAGTGCACCCTTTTTTGTCTATAGTATCCAGAACTGATGATTTAATGTCTCATATCTTGTGTTGTGCTTATTTCTTTCTGATACTATATTTTACAGTATAAATGATGTATTATATACTAATTTGTACTATGGAACATTTTGTTCATCACATGTTAGCTTAAGTCAGTTATATAACCTTGATTTGACCTCTTTCAGATCACTGCTGTACTTAAACGAAGACATATCATAGAGCATAACCCCTACCAGTACAGATACAAGATACGAAGACAGAATCATAACAATGATAATGAACAGAATTTCCATGTGGTTAGTGTTTACAGAGATTCTACAGAGACAACCATTTCTTCACGGGCTTATTGGGGTATTATGTTTATATAATAGGAGCAAGGGTAACATTTTCCAGTTTAGATAGGCATCCTGCTCCATGAAAAGGTACAAACCAAATCATGATTATTGTACAGATTTCAAAATAGTAGCGAATGAAAAGAAATATGGCCTGTGTGTGTCATAGTTCGTTTTTTATGTATGCTTCCACTATATACTTCAACTGGATAAAAATCCAGGTATACATGTGCTAGAAACCTACCTTTAGACATATTTCAAATAGCACCGATTACTATTTGCTGATCCCGATGTATATTGTGGGTTGGCTTAATACACAGTAAGAATAAGTCAAGAGCATTTAAGCCCTTTGGTTCACATCTGCAGCTTTGTTCTTGTGTCCTACTCTGGAATCTGCTCAAATTTCTGCCTTCTAGTTCTTTATGGGCAACCATTAGATTCTGGTGTTTTGGACCCATTGTGTGATTCTGTGCTGTGTCCTTCACTAGTCTTAAATGTGTTATCATATTGAACCATTCTGTGCAGAAAGTATTATGTTTAACAAAAACCACAAATGAGTTATAAAACCATCAAAACATGTGTGAATAAGACACAGATTCAATCACAGTAGAAGGGGAACACATGAGATCATGTAATGCCTGGTTGCTAACTTGAAATGTTAGTTTGTATTCAAGGTTCTTAGTTTTGAGTAGTTCTATTGTGTTACTGTAACACATTTTCAGTAATTTCCATCGACTTGTACCACAGACCTGCAATTCTGTGTTCCTTTTAAATACACGGGTAGATTTCATTTGTTAAGTTATGATTTAAGTGTATATGCTGATTTTTATCAGGGGTATGTGAGAATAACCAAGCTGATTTGTATATGCTGTACTGTAGACCTACATGTAATGTGTTCGTTCTCCATACACTGCTAGGCTTATCACTGAGGATTGATCATTCTCAGCATGGTAAGAATATAACCCTGGCTTTGTGTGCCCAAATTGTATCGTGTTTTTTATGTGTATACAAAAATGAATCTACAAAATAAGCATGGTAATACTAGCAATACATGACATTGCCAAATTAGACCAGACTGCATTCAGAAAGTACATTAGAAATCAATAAGCTGACTGAAAGGGAGAAAACGTTGTGGCTTAATGTAAAATCGTGAGTTAAAGAAATATAATTATTTTTCCAGCAGTAATTACAAAATATGTTCTAGGTCATTTAGCCAAAATAACATAACTTCTTTTCATTGATTTTAAGATGAAATTTTCAACCGTATTAATGTGAAGGTGTGTGCATCTACAAATACATGGGTTTTACATGCAAGAGTTTTTGTTGAAATGAGTTATATTTCATTTCCCAGGAGTTTTTGTTGAGGAATGCTGGTAGACGACCACACAGCCAACTAATGTGGAACCACTATTCTGTACACACATATTACAGGTAACTTATATCGCATCTATTTCAAATCAGTACTTTAAATCAAATATATTTGTATACCTTTAGATTTAAAAAAATGCCTAGTACTAATATTACTGAAATATTTCTTAAAATATATTTTCAGATTTCCTTTATATTGTAAAAAGCAGAAGTAATGCACTAATTCAGTCTGACCATGTCTTGTGAATGTAATAACAATGTTTTTGACTCCATTGTTGACAATAATGCCACATTGATAAATACCGTATATACTTGTGTATAAGTTGACCCGGCAGATAAGTCAAGGCCAATTTTTGACCCTGTAATTCTTTCCTCAGGCATATGCTGACTGTACAAGTCGAGGTCAATTATTGGTTTAAAATCCCTCAAAATCAGAATCATTGTCGTCATTTGCAAAAAAGTTGACTCAGTCATTCAAACACATGTTGTCAGCAAGTGCCTCATGAATATTAATTTCTTCACCGGCAGCGACACACACACACACACACACACACAGAGAGAGGGCGAGACACACACACACACATGGAATTTGCTTTGATAATATAAATAAATAAACAAACTTGTCACACTAAACACGCTTGATTGTAGACTCCCTACAACTGGTAAGTGTTATTAATTAATTGTTTCACAGCAAGGTTTGCAATGTGAACAGTGATTTTTATATTATTGCAAATCATCTGGGGGTACCGGTAGTTAACAACGCGTGGCTATCAAGTATTATATTACATACAGACTGGCATGTTTATGAGATCCAAATAACTGTTTGGTGAAAATGAATCTTAATTTATTGAATAAGACTAGTAAGCAGAGATTTGGCAATTTTGTTCTAACTATTGCTCACACAAATACGCCTGATTGTAACATCAGTTGGCAAGTGTTATTAATTAATTGTTTCACAGCACATCTGGAGGTACTGGTAGGTAACAGCGCGTGACTATCAAGTATTATTACATAAAGACCAGCATGTTTGTGAGATCCAAATAACAATTTGGCGAAAATTAATTGTTATTTGTTGAATAACAATGGATTAGTCGGCAGCGATGTGACGATTTTATTCCAACTCTGGCTCTTATTGGGTTGAATCCTATAGTGTTTGAGTGTCAAGAATGGCCCAAAACATCTTTCCTTCAACTGGGAGGAAATATGACATGTGTATAAGTCAAGGTGCTTCTGGGAACTCCCTTTTCACTACCCAAAAAATCGACTTATACGCGAGTATATACAGTAGCTCTTCTTGGCCTGTCTCATGTGTATCTGCAATTCGTTTTTGATAAGAGTGAACAACATATTCAAGTAAATGCATCAAAGGGTTGAGGTGATGAATCCCACACAAAACAAATCTAAAAATCTTCACTGCATCCAAATGGGCTGTTTTATGGATACAAAACCGACCGATTCTTAAAGAATTAAATGTAATGTTTTGTTAAATCCCCAACTTGATGACAAGATACAATAAGCTTGGATCATTTTTGTCAGAGGTGACATCTAATTGTTAGTATAATTTATTTTATATGTGATTATTATGTCATACGTAAAATGGTGGACTTTTCAGCAGCTTCATATTCGCCGTTGTTTGATATGTGATGAAACACTCGCCAAATAAACTTTAAAATCTGAGCAATAGGATTTAGATAAGCCAAGCAGCATGTGTTACTGTCAGTTAACAATTTTGTTGATTAATTGCAGATTGACGGGACAAGACCAAATTGCTGAATTTGACATTGGTACTAAAAGCTACCCATCACTGATCTTCTCTAGAGTAAATAGTTACACAGCTTTTGCTGAAACTCCACTTCTCTAATGTTGAGCAGAAGGAAATGTTTCCGTTGTTTAAATGTCAGTTAGATACCACCCTTCAAGCATTTTGTTTCACGCACACAGACACGTTCCCCTCTACGTGTGTTTTTCTTCTTCAGGTTTATCTATGTATTTATATATATATATGCTAAAATGTACTTATTGGTAGTACGTTATCTAAACTGGTATAATTGTACTAATGCACTGTGTTAGTCATCTGATCACTGTACCAGTAAATGATGAATGTGCATCAGAACACATCACATCCACCAAAATGTAGGAAGCAAATTACTGCTGTTAATTTTTAAGCATTTGCCAAAATACATATCTTATAACTGGTAATGTATATAATGATTTTTTCTTTAAATGGTAATTTAGTTTAAAAACAGCTTTTCATTTAAAGTTGTGTTTCATTTATGCCAGTATTGTTTTATAATCAATTGTTGACTTTTATTATGCTAGTAACAACAAAATGCTAATAATGGTATTTTATGTCTGTACAGTTTTGTGATTATCTCTTATTAACAGTATGTTTTTGATTTGTAGCGCATCATGCGATATTTATCACCGAAAAATGATGAGAGGTCTTCATTGGCATTTTTATTTATGCATAATTGGATGATAATTATTTTATTTCATTTTACTAAATGTTATTTTATGGTTCTGTGGATTGAATGTAATATATTCTAATTTTGGCAGGATGTATAAGCAGTGTTAAATGTGAGCCAGTCAGTCTTTGTTTATGGTAAACAGTGTTTATCTTTGGGTATTCTGGGTGGAATTATTTGACTATATTATAGTGACTAACTCAAGCAAGCCGAAGTATATTTACTACATTATGAGCTGAAGTCAAATGCCACTATGTTTATTAGTCCTGAGACTATTATAATGGAGGACAAGATTTAGCACACGACAGTTGCTGTCAGGATTGTGTTTGGGGGCCATCATGTATAACTGCAATATAGACAGTCATTGGCACCGAGGTATGACTATAGGCAGGTGTAATACCGTATTTTAGATTCATTCTATCCTTGGTTCGGTGTCATCTCGTAGAATATATAGTTGTTTCTACTTAAATTGTTCTTCACTTCTAAGAGATGACAATTTGATGGAGCCATTTTGGTAAGAGCAGTGATAATCATCCGTTTTATAACCGCACTAATAAAAGGCTTCTTATTCACAACAATAATGATGTGGTGTTCATCAAGAACTAAAAGTTAAAAACTGTACAGCTTGTATGTTGTGTATAGAAATTTTTATGCTAATGGTGTATGTATGACTTTCTGGGGAGTATCGTCCATTGTACGTCTGCACAATACCCGTTCAGGTAAAAGCATGTTAAATTGGCATTCTACTCATCCAATTTTTGATTGGATTTCGGATTGTACAAAGGATAATGTCATAATTAAAAGTAGGTAAAATTCAGTTGCTTTAAATGGAGTATGGTTAGATAACATTACTGAAAAGCTTCTACTTTGGGTAGGCACTGCCATTAAATAAGAACACGGATGTACGAGGTGACCACAGCCTGGATCAATATTTGTGTTATTTGCTCAAGTACATAGACATGTTTTGTGTGTTATTTTTAACAGGTATGTTGTATTGCGTACATACACAGCTTGTAAGTATTTGTTGTTATGGAATAAAGTTTTTTGTTGACAAATGAACTATTTACACGA
Organism: Paralvinella palmiformis; assembly: GCA_025642065.1. Lineage (NCBI taxonomy): Eukaryota > Metazoa > Annelida > Polychaeta > Terebellida > Alvinellidae > Paralvinella > Paralvinella palmiformis. The sequence goes on along the minus strand of JAODUP010000138.1, from coordinate 978,882 downwards.
CAGTTTTAACAAACAATAGCAGATATAATCTAGTTTTTAAGTTAGGTATGGACAAGCCATTTTTCCTAAATTTCTCCAACAACTTTCTTCATGTTTAAAAGAATACTTGGAAAAGGTGCATTCTGCATCAATGTTATAATTGAAATGTTATGACCACCAATATTTGTTTCTTTCCTAACATGATAAATACATTGCAATGTTTAATGGCCAATTACAAATAAATCAACATCAGGTAATGAATCCTTTTATTGGATGAAGCCACAAGCTAATTTTCTTCCCTGTACATTACATTGCATATCTCCAGTGATGCACAGTTTCACGAATAGAGATATTCGTGATCTGGTAACACATAATAATAAGTTACAAAAATGGTCCTAGATCTCTTAACCAGATGGTGTCAACTCGTAAAAGACTCGTAGCTGTATGTTGCTAAACAGCTTTAGTAATAAATATACATAAAAGAATAACCACACATGTTTATACAATGCTGGTAAATGGGGCCAATTAAGAGCAATTCCATGAATGAAGCATGTTCACTGTAAGACCTGAATATTTCATCCTATGTTATTTTGTTACAAACTGAATTACAAATATGTTGGAATAATGACACGACCAATCGATCTTAAAAGAGTTTGACAATGCAAAAAGTGGATTTTCCAGAATGACCAACCAATAATCTGATGCACAGTATTTCAAATGTCGGAGCCTCCATTCCATGTTATCCAACCTCTGTATATACACACATACATGTACAAGTTCATAACAATGTTAGTAATTTGTTACTTCTTGTTCCATTCAGCCTTTTCTGCAAATTCCTTCTCTACTTGGTCTAAATATGGTTTAAGATAGTGCACGTCCTGGAATATAAACAACAGAATACGCTTTACATAATCACAAGGAATAGCTATTCTCAAAAATAAATTGAATGTTTCTACTAAGTAGACATCAATTGCCTTGACAAATTTTGTTTAATGAAAAATGTATGAAGACTTCATTTATCCATGCTTATCGTCTCTGTCAAGAAATATTACGGCAGAAATGATTCATTACTAGTTAACTACTTCTATAAAATTAAACAACGGGGACTACTAATGTTCAACAAAACGGCACAATAATTATTATCGATTTAACTAACAAAAAGAATTTGATTTACTGAGCAAGGCAGCATAGTGTTGCTTATTTTATTATTAATTTAAACTAACACCAATGTAAACCATTTATCCTACCTGTTCATATTTAGTCCACTCCTCCTTGGGGAGAATTGTTTTTTGTGTGGAGAGCAGGAAAGCACGGCTGATACGGAAAGACCGCTCTCCCTGCATGTTTTTTGGAAGGCGACGAATTGCCTCGGCTACAGCAGCCGTTTCATGAAGAGTGTCATCTCGCATCAGGCCTATTACAAGAACAAAATGTAATCTAGACTAGCCACTTCATCAACATTACTTGCATTCAAGCTAATCAAATTTGGTAAAAACACATTGCTCCTAATCATGCCACCACTATTGAGGCATACTAATTAAGTGCTGAATGGATTTAACCAATGCAGATAATCCTAATCTCAATTTAACCCAGTATAATAAAATCATCTGTTGTGCAACAGCAGCTCTAGAGCCTGTCTTGCAGACCCCACCTAAGCCAAATTGCTATAAATGGCACCTCATCAATTTTCAATCTAAATACTTGTTCAGGTAATTTGTTTACAATGTCAGTGAAAGTTGACACAACGTCTACTGGTACATGTCTAATGGTTATTATTTACTTAACTGACCATTAATTCAATGCTGAGCTTTTAATATTTTTCCTAATAAAATATTTTTTAAAGGAAACAGTGCAAATATGGGTTCTTAATAGAAGACGCATATGGTGATACTAATGAAGAAGCGAGTACAATTAAGCTATCAATTTTCATCATCAGATCTGAATTAAAAATATGAGAAAAAAATCAGGATATGATCTGGATTATGGAGAAATTAATTGATAAACCCTTCAGTTGACTCTGGTTTATGGATTACAGAATAACTACTAACACTCACTTAATAACAGACATCACTGTTTAGATATAATGAGAAACTTACCCAACTGTGGGAAATAAGATTTATAGTAAGCCCATCGTCGAAGTGACTCTCTCCACACTGGTACTATAAAAAAAGTAAATGCCATCTTTAGAAGCAATAATGTTAATGCAAAGTTATCATCTTACAATACTTTATACTTCCTGGTAAAACCACTTTTCAACAAATATAATAATGAAAATACAACTGACATTTTTCATCAACATTTTTTCATAATTTAATGGCCAGGCTTGACCGAGTGGACAGTAAACAGTAAGGTATCTAAACAGCACTAAAGACAAACACTATTTTTTTCAAAACACATGGAACTATCATAAAAACGTAGGTCTGGCAGTGGTCAGTAATTGTGACATATACAAAGCTATATGAAAACACACATAACAGGATTGATATGGACTTCGCGTTGGACAATGCCAGAGATCTCAGGAATAGTACTATCTGAATTACCAGTAGTATTTAGCTTTACCTTGGGGGCTTAAATGTCCATAATTGGTAAATTGCCTATTAAAAGAACACTATACAGTAAACCTAATGTCACTCATTAAATTTTACTTACAAATAAAGCAAAATAATTTATTCAGACCAATAATTGCAATAGAATATACCTTATTTGTACAATATTTGACATGCTTTCTCAGGTAAATGGTACACTGCTAATTTTAAGTTATTTACACCTCAGATATTAATAAAAATATACTGTTCATTCTAATGAGAAAAGTAGTTCAATGTAACATAGATATTAATGTTATCCTTAAATCAGATAGCTTGTCCTATGAGTTGTTTGATAAAATGATAATTTAAATTAATAAACAACCTTTTGATAAACACCTTGGTACCATATGAATAGATTAACAACACAGTTTTATCAAATTAGTTAATGGGATCACATGTTACATATATAACTGAATTTACAAACAGAAAACAACTTATCATAATGAATCTGTTTTTACTAGAAAACAAATTCATTATGATGGTAATTATATAGTATAAGTAACAACTGATTTTAAATAACACTTCACCTCTTGTATTCAATCAATAAAAATAAATGCAAGATTGTTTTGCAGTTATTTAAATTACATAATTCTTGTTTTGAGAGAAATTAATAAACAATCATATGTTGCATCTGTCACTGATATAATGACTCTACATCCTTGATTTATTTTAGCTTTTAAAAACTGAACTGTGATTACAGGAAAGTTATGTAAGGAGTATACAAATTATCATGAAAACTTAAAATGAAGACTCCAAAATTATTAAGATTTGTTTAATATATACACTGGAGCAGATATGCTAATTTTGTCTAGTATTTTAGAGAAATAATTATATATTATGGACAGTAAATTCAAAATGGACTTCATCTTGCTCTACAACCCATGACATCAGAGAATAACAGGAGCATTATATTGAAGGTAGTAGGCAGAGATTTTGTATATTTTTTTGGTCAAACCAAAGGTTATGCTGATATCAGATATGGTATACATTTGTATTTGAAAGAATGTAAAAACTATTAGCATTAATTTTTGACATCTTAAAAATGAGAAGTATTTGAATTTAAATACTTCTACAAGGTATTTGAATTTTAAATACATTTTCTTTTTTTTAATGTTTGAATTATTAATATTCTCCCAACAACTTGAATTGTTCTTGGTAGCAATTTGATAACTGAATTGATACGTATGAAATAACACAATTTAATGTAATATCAACTAGACATCATAAAATATTTAATTACAACTACTCAAGATAAATTAAATATTCAACTTCAGTTGGCTAAGGCACTTTACATTGAAAAAAACCAAACAATTAAAACATTTTCTGGGTCACACACCAAAAACACATTTTGTACAAATACACTAGTTTACAGATATTTTAATACAAATAAGCGGGGTTTAAGAACCTTACAAAAATTTTCTTTTCTTGCTGTAAACTCAATATAATTAGACTGCTTATTCCACAGCTTCAGAGCCAATGACCAAAAAGATACCTTACTGCATGAATAAGAAACCATTTAAAAATGTTCTGCATAGGCGTTTGAACTGAATCAACATAATTCCCAAATGCAAAGAACACAAATAGCAGACCTACCATTTAAGCAGCCATGTAATATTTAAATGCATTTAAACAAACAATCAAATTTGTTTATGATAAAGTTTAATCTGATTAACATTATATGCAATTTTAAGTATCAATCAATCTTTAATACTACCTGCAACACAGGTGATTTAAAATTAGAAAAGGTTTACTAAATGCCTTCCAAATATTAAAGCGTGTTTGTTAGATCTATTCAGAAGCAGGACTCTATAAAGTCAGAAATAAAAAATACAAGAAAGTTATGTAAAATTTGTTGCAGGCTTCCCCTTTTCGGTGGTATGATTAAATATATAAAATTTAAAATTGATGTTTCTTATCAACATATTAGGTAAACGCATATCACTATTAGCAAAGTTGTGTCAGTATTATTAACCGTTTTCAGGCACTTTCTTTATGAAAAACAAACTGCATTAGAAGTTAATATACTCACCACTATTACACACAAGATTAATGCATTTATGATTAAACGAGTAAATAACATTTTCAGTATTTCAGTTACTATTAATTAAAATGTCAGTAGATTTAACAAAACCACCTCAATATGCAAAGCCCTAAAAACATTTTATTAGGAGTGTCAATCTTATTTGTTTTAGCAGTTGTAGTGACACATTTTAATGCACCAATTCATATGCAGATGTTTTTACTGAAGAAAATCAAAAGTCTTTAGTCCACTTTGCACAAGAAAACGTAAACAAGTCATGTAATAAATTAAGGGTAAAAAGAAATCAGCAGCAGAAATGTTATACACCATTCCCATGGCGATAATACAATCTCTGTGGGCATGATTACTTTCAGTTTGCAGCACATATCCGATTTCCATGGTGTATATAATGCGTCTGCTGCCAGGAAATGTTACAATATTCAGTTAACAACTAAGCCATGCTTGAATTAATAAATATTACATAATAATTAAAGGGGATAAATAAATATTCTTGTAATTATGATTGATTTTTTTTCGTTTTATGATCTATCTATAGTGCAAGCATTTATTTCAAGTGTGGTCCCTTTTTTATTATTAAGTGGTTGTTCTTATTTACTCCCCCACCACTCATAGGCCAATAGGGGAGCAGTACTGAAAAAATGGAGCCAAAATACCCCAAAGGTGGTAACTGGCAGAGTATATTATGTTCTCAGGGGGTCTTTTAACAGTTCTTTTTTAATTAATTCAGTGGAGACGTCAGATATGGCAAATACAAACATCTTGATTTTCGATAAATATTTAATAACAAGAGTCTGATACAATTTGTTAACACCAAAAACATGAAATAAACGAACATCAAATAATACATTTTGGGATAATTAGTAAAACCAGTGAAGGGTCTACAGATATATAGATTGATCACTAGATATTGTTAATAATAGTCACTATTGTCTACATAGTCTACTGTAGTAGTTTAGTGCTGGACTCCTTGAGTCCTCGTTTAGGTTTTTATTACATGAAATGATGAATATCAGAATAATTAACAATGCTATTAACTTATTAAGTATTGGCAAGACTAGTTTTAAAAAAGGACACACAATGAAACAAACGCAAAATAAGGCTAACTGCTATATTCTGTATAAATATAAGCTGAATTCATTAACTTGTGTAGAGCTATAACAATAGTTACATTTAGACCTAGCCCCAGGCCAGGCCTATCCGCTATCCTAGGCTAGGCCTAGGATTCCTAGTAGGAGGACTAGGTGAAGACAGACACATCACGTCAACATTAATTCAATGTGGATCTAACCAGAAATACTGCCAATCGTCAGTCTAAGAAATACTTATGTTACGTCAACAGGCAGAATGATTAAAATAATATAAAGTGACAGCACACAATGACTTCAAAATAACAAAACAATATATAAATTCCAAGAAACAAACGTCCTACCCGCTTTCGAAGCCATGTCGACCTTCTTGAAGCAACCTTGACCTTCGGTGAGATCTCGCTGAAATGGTAATCTGGGTAATGATTTGGAATTCTCTATAGAAAAATTTAAATTATATTATTACAAGTTATCTAAATGATTAATTTGTGCTGGAAAATCAAGTTGTGAGAAGGTTGTGCAATACTTTTAAAAAACAAAAAGGGCCAATTTACTAGACGTTTCTACAACCACTAGGTGTCGCTATTGTACAAAATCCCTATTTGTTTGAATGTAGGAGTGTATCTATCTTCATAAATTAAGTTTTATGTGTTAGTGGACATTTTGAATTAAGTTTTAGAATAATGCGGTTTTAGTGATGCGTGCGTGCACACGCGTGCGTGTGTGTTTAGCCTCTATCCTGGTCATAACTGAGACATTTGACTGAGGGTTGACTTCCTAGAGAAAACATCTACACAGATGTCAGTCGGATTCCAACCCACACCTGGAGGTTGTACCGAAACGATTTAGCCTCTGTGCAACCGGGAGGGATATATATATATATATATATATATATATATATATATATATATATATATTTGTGTGTGTGTGTGAAACTTTTATTATACAATATATATTAACCAGAACATAAAACGGAATATATTTGCACCAAAATACGTGTTTGTCAAGTTGACAAGGTTTGTTTTTAATTACTGTAAAGAAGAAGAAGAAAGTAGTAATTACGGCAGTCCAATATATTATATAACCACCAGTCTTTTTGCTGTCATATCTACAGCCGATAGCTATAGATATTTATTAAAATTCAATTCATTTCACCGACAGTTCATTTAGAAAGATATAAATGATTTGAGATTTAACATTAATCACTATCTCTACGGAATATAGATTACCAGGAGTGTAGTGTGTTGGGAACCGTACTGGATTCAATCCTGTGATACCGTATTTGTGAATACTTACAGGAAAAATATATATATATATATATATATATATATATATATATATATATATATATATCTTCCTATCTCTCTCTCTCTCTCTCTCTTATATATATATATATATATATATATATATATATATATATATATATGCATGTCCATAGTTTGACAAAACGATCGTTTCAGTGAAACTAACAATGTTTACTGGACTTCAGTAACTCCATTGGTTATTATAATAATAATAACTCTAGTCTAATAATGGGGGCCTATAAGTCATTATCTAATGATTTCACTTTTAATATTACAATATTATATTAATAACACATTAATAATTTAAGCCATTCTAAAAACTACTTTTCAATAAGGGAATTAATTAAGTTTCAACATAGAAAAACTTTAATAATATTCTAATTCAAGTTAATTACATTTAATATACATGGTGTCTAAAGGCTTCAGTTAAATTTCAATAGTAAAGAACTTTAAATGAAAATGTTTTGCTTACAAAAATGATAGTGGTAGTATTCGAAATATAATATTTGAAAATAGCGGCATCATATTTTAATATTTAAAAACTAGATAATTACTGTCATAGGTGAAATCTAAATAAATTGGGGAAAATATTTAGTTTTAGTTTAATGTTTTGTTTAGTTAAGTTTATTTTTTCTTCGTGGGCAATTGTCCATTCTGCTACTTCATTGGCAAGCATTTGTCCGGTAAGCATTTGTCTGGTAGGCATTTGTCCTACCCCCCCCCCTTGGGCTCCATAACAAAGGAAGGCTCTCTGCTGTGTCAGGTTAAAAACGGGAATCATCAAGCACCCGTGTGTGTGATCCCCGCAAACAGCAGCTCACCTAACGTTATTTTCGCTTAGTGATAAATAAATAAATCGGCGTCTCACGCCTTTTCAGGATCCATTAAAACTATAGATTTCTACCGAAAATAGAAACTACTCATAAATATGGCTACATAACATGAAGAGTAAAATTGTCCGTGGGATTAGCAAATGGTACATTATTATTGGGACAGTTATGAGTAAAACATATGGAATAATGGGAAATTTAAACTGTGGCTCGTCTAATATAATATCATATCTGTGAATGATTGCATTGCTCCAAATAATATGTAGACGAAATAGTGGATCAGCCAAACTTGAAAAAGGCATCCAGATTTTTTTAACGGCATCGTTTGTTAATAGCAGATATCCATTGGAATCAATCATTCATATGATGACAAAAATATGTGGGTGGATGTTATTGTAACTTTTAGGTTTCAAGGTAATGTTCAAGGTCATATGAAGGTCACCTTCTTTAAGAAGGTGGCCACTTTTTTCCTCAAATGTCATTACATAACTTTGTACATCATCATTCGATTTGAGCCATCTTAGTGTTATGTGTATGTTTTCAAGCATGGTAAAGCCATTTATGCTATCATAAATCCTCTCCAGTATACTATTATTTTAGTTTTAGCTATTTGAAACACAATCCTGAAGATGACGGTCATTATGTGTACCGGTATATGTAGATTAGGCCACACATCACCGACACACACCCTCCTCCTCCTACTCGGCGAGCAATGAAGTCAAGAGCATCAAAAGGCGATTCAACTAAGTCTCTACTCATTAGGCAACTGAATGAATCAACAGGACATGCAAAATGTATAATGGCATGATCGGAATCAAAAGAAATGACCAAACCAGAGAACCGTTTTATGTTACACGGTCAAAATGATCGTGCATTTACAAGAAACCCGGTCACTCTTTAATCTAGAAGATGACGATCAGGAGACTGTTTTCTGCCGTTCTGGCAGCCACCCATCTCGAACTAAGCGTGGTGCTGATGATGTGCAGAAGGTTGCTACTCAACCCCTAGGATTTGATGTGTCCAGGTTACACAGTAAATCAGCACAAGAGGATGGAGACACCTACTCAGAGACTATGGAGAGACGTCTTGTGTCCCTGGCAACAAAAGATACTGCACCATGTGAGGTGGTCAGTGATAATTTAACTGCAGAAGAGAGAGATATGCAGGCATTCATTACCAATGTGAAGGAACGATTAGTGGAGGGAACCACAAGGTTCTACTATGCACTAAAGAAGCAACCAATTAAAGACTTTTGCTGGCCTTTACAAAGCTAAAATGTCTATTACACAGAGTGTAGAGAAAACAATCAAAGCTGACAGGAATCAACTGCAATGTCTGCTCAAAGTTGTCATCGCAGGTCGAACAGTAGAAATGGTGAATTTGCTTAAGCATGAGCTGTCTCCGTTTCCACAATAATTAGCAAAGCCCGGGGGAGAGATGAACACAGCATCGAAGGCAGACTTAATCAGAATTTTCATGGCTGGACTTCACTCTCCCTCTGATATTCCAGATGCTGACATAAGCTCCAAAGATGCCAGACGTTTGAAGACCTAGCTGGTGTGTTCATGCAAATTGCCGACACTTTACTTTGGAGAACACATAACCAGAGTTGATGTTGTGTTAGATCGCTATATAGAGAAGGACCCAATCAAGGGATTGGTACGATCAAAGAGAGAGGGGGCAAATAGAAGCCAATTCGCAAGTTTATTGAAAGAGCACATGACCTTCGTAAACCTTTGTTGCTTTGGATGAAAATAAGGCTGAAATTACCTGGTTCTTATCGGATGTCATCATGATAAAAGACCAACCAAGGTGATATGAGGTGGTGATGTGAGGCGGATTCATCAATGCTACAGATCCAAGGTCAACGAGAAGAGATTTAATCAAGTTTTCATGAAACCAGGAAGAAGCGGATACAAGATTAATGCTGCATATGTGTGAAGCAGCTGACAAAGGATATGAACGAGTACTGGTCATCTCTAGAGACACATATGTCCTACTGCTTCTGGTGTACTTCATGTGTGTAGTTGAAGTGTGAATGATCACCTGGACAGTCAAGAAGCGGAAATGTTACCCAGTACATGAGGTATCTCAGCGACTTACACAAGCCTGTGAGGGACACCCTACTCAGTTTCCATGCACTGACAGGCTGTGTGACACTACTTCAGCCGTCAGTGGTCATGGGAAGAAGTCCTACTGAAAACATCCCAGAAACACCCATTTCTTGTCCGCGGAGTTGGTCATGATGGAGAGATTCCACCAGTTGAAGAGTTTGTGTGTCACCTATATGACACACCGAAACCGCCATCCATCAACCATGCCAGACTGCAGCTCTTTGGTAAGGCCAATAAAGGGTCTGGAGATGTTGCCTCCAACTAGAGATGCCGTGGATCTTCATGCAATACCTGCTAACTACTAGGCAAAAATCTTGTTGCAAGGAAACGAAGAGCACATAGATGTTCCACCCATAGTTGCCACCACAGCCTGTAAGACGGATGCAGAGTATCTGACAGCAGTCTGATGACATGCAGCTGCAAGTCAAACTGCAAGACTTCCCGATGTTTCTGTTTCAAGAAGAACATGCAGTGCACTGCAGCATGTGGGTGAGATGTAGCCGGTTGCTGCAATCCAGTTGCCCTTTTCTGTGCGGTAGATATAGGTGCATAAACAATTGTGTTAAATACGATAATTATATATTTTAAAAAGATTAAAAAGAGCAAAAATGGTTCAGAATATGCAAAGTCATACAAATAAATGCCAATATCACTAAAATGGAATGAATCTCAGAAAAGTTATGTACAAAAGTGCAAAATTGGTTGCCATCTTGGAAAAAGTCGCCGTCATCTTGGATTTTCAAATGTTCACTTTTTGGATTTGACAAAACCCTCAAAATATCTTTTAAAGCCAATTATCATGCTTCTGCTGCAATTATAACTACTTAAACAAATAAACTTGTGAAAATTGAATTTTTGGTGACCTTTATAACATAGAAAATTACCGTAAAACTCAAAATTGACAATGACATCTACCAACATAATTTGTTTATCCTGTAAGTGATTGATTGAATGCTGTTAAAAAGTGGTTTTGAGGCTTTGACCTGTTGCCTATTATTAGATAGCACGCCTTGTATCTAGTAACATTGTTTGGTTTTGAAGGACGCTGTTTTATTTAAAAGAATGTTTTTTTGGTGCATCCAAATTATGAAAATATCAGCCAAATATTGGTAAAATTTATTAACGCATATTTTGCCGCCTTGTAAATATTGCCGTAATGCGGTGCCCATATAGAAGTGCTTACTTTTTGGGTGTATCACTCTCAATTAAACCAAATATCATTACACTTGAATGCATCATATACAGAATAAAGTTCCATTACGTCCCTGACCTCTTGTGACCTCTTTTGTTAATCTATATTAGTATACATACTTTCAACATCTAATGTTATAAGCAGGCAATTATCAGGCAAATATAAGGCTTTTATTTTTTTCTACAAAATTGGATGTGCATTTTTTAATATATAAGAAGGGTGATCAAAATAAATAAAAACAAATTAAAATAACAAAACGTGTTGCAACCGTCCAGTCTCTTTTTTGAATTTAGGGAAGCTTTTTTTAAATATAGAGGTATTGGCTCCGGGGCATTTGAAAACATGGATTTTTTAATGTCAATTATTTTAATTGCCTTTTTGGCAGATACCGGCTCATTAAGTTTTTCGTAATGAGTATTATTGTTATTATTAATTTTATTATTATTATTATTATTATTAGAGTTTGGATCTGACACGGACTCAGAATAAAAACCAATCGACATAAACAAAGTAATAGACGTCCGTTTTAGAAGTCAGTGATAGACGTCCGTGACAGACGTCAGTGATAGACGTCAATAATAGACATCAGTGACAGACGTCCACGATAGACGGATCGTGAACACAACAATAATACAACATTCATTTATGTCATGTAACATTTTCTTTCCTTTTTCATCGTCCATTCCGAAAACTCCACAAGCTAAAATTAGATAATCGATGTACACATGAGACATCACTACAATAAGATGAGGTGATAATGGCACGTACAAATGGTAAGTACGTGGCTTTTATTTGGATTTGTCTTGTTTGTTAGAAAAATTGACATTTATTGAATGAGGATGGCAGTTAGCATAAGTAATGAGTCAACTTCACGAAGGACACCAAATCTTACAGTACGATAGAAGAGCTATTCGTTTATTTATAATTTCAATTTTCTGTGATAATGTGCCCAGTATGTTTACAATTACTAATCCTTGGTAATGTTTCATCGAGCAACACAAAGTTCGGAATGTGTTTAACCTTTTACAACAAAACATCATAATGCTACTTTTGGCACTGTTGTATCTAATGTTGTATCATGTTATATCCTATATTCCAGGACCCGGACAGTTTGCCTATTGACAGTGTGTCTATGGACAGTTCGCCTATGGACAGTTCGCCTTGGGACAGTTTGCCTGCTGGATATTATGCCTACGACCACCATGCCTATTATATATTAAGGCTAACAGAAATTATGGCTAGAAGACATTTCGCAACATTAAAAACAATAACCTTTTGACAAAATAAACGCTGACTTATACTTTTTTTATACTTAGGTTTACAGTTACTTTATTTGAAGTTAATGATGTTAAAACTTTGATTCACTGGGCTTTTGCTTTGTCATTTACACGTGCACTCTTTCACGACGAGATTACTTTCTTATTTTGTTTATTGCTTTGGTTTTTGGGGATCATCCCCAGGCTGTCGCTTATTCGACACAGCGTCGCTTATTCGACACAGCCTCTATGTTGGAGTGGTTGAAAAATCTCCTTCCCCCACCACCCACAGGGGAGCAGTACGGAAAGATGGAGCTGAAATACCCTGAGGGTGGTCACTGCCAGAGTGTTTTACGTCCTCAGGGGGTTATTAACGTCCCCCTTTATTTTAAATAATTCAGCTGGAGACGGCAGCGCCATTTAACGTGGTCAGCCACCCACGATGTAGTGAGCCGAGAAATTAATCCCTGGAAAGGTTTCGACCTCTTGCGGGCTTTGAACCTGTGACCGTTGGCATCAAGTGCCGGGTGCTTAACCGCTAGGCCACCGGAGCTCACACATATTATCGCTTAAAAATGCTCGGTTGCTTTTATATAGTTGCAGCTTAGACGTTGACGTATGTTTTGATTCATTATGACATGATCATAATGGTCTCTTTTAAAACTCAAACAACATATAGCTACAGCTTTGTGACTACTTTTATATGGTCACCACAAAGACTATTTATGACAAGACGTGTTACTTCGCGTTTTAACATGGGACGCCATATTGAATTTATGGAGCGCCAGGGCCCTAGCCACCGGAGGTAGATTGTCACGGACAGCTCCGTTCGTTAACATGGCGCCTAATGGCACTGGTTCATTCTGCGCTGTTTTCGGCTGCAGTAACAGAAAAAGTATGCACAAATAAAAACATCCCCGAAAGGAAATGAAAGCTAGTGTAAAAATTTGATATGATCTGGCTTTAAAAAAATAAACTTAATAAAGAACATTTAAAAAATAAGCATAACAATTTGAAGTAGACACGCCCTTACTTGACATGACCCATTCAGTAGGCCCAAGCAGGATCTATCTAGATCTATATTTGTTTCAGACAAAATCTGATTAAATGTTATTGAACAATATCAGCCTATTAATCAAAAATGGCATGTAAGATATACATAAGCTTACAGTTACATGTACTGAGCCACTGAAAATGTTATGGGCGAGAGGTATATTTTACTTTATTATTGTTAATAATATAATTGGACTTCAAAAATTACATTACTATAATCAGATTTTTTTTCCCCTAATTACAATAATTATAAATGAGTATTTAATGATCACCTGCATCCATATTTTTTTTTAAACGTAAGAAATTTGGTTTATTGATATATATGGACTTCATTTATAATTTAAATGTTATGAAATTAGTTATTAAATATAATGTGGTAGAAACATTCATTTTGTTATTTTTTCTATTGACAGAAGTAAAAGATTGGTTATTAATTGTTGTCGTTCAGATATATGATGAGGAAAGATTTAAATTACTTGAGTACTAATTGTAGAATGTATATCATATGCATTTCACTCAAACAGAATTCATGAACCAGACAACTTATCTAGAATGCTATTCCAACTATTTTTGATGTACCAAACCCACTGCATGCATCCACTGAAATCAAAGAAGAAGGTATTAACAGCTAGGAGACCTATACTGGAGACAGGGCCAGCTGTGATGGTAATTAATATTTATAAATATTAATGGTGAAGATTGGTATTATAAAATTAATTAAATAAGAAACAAGGCATCAAATCCATGAAAGTTTGTCAGCCCATTTCATATCTTAATACAAAAAAGGATTACCAGCATAAATTTGGTATTGAATGTTCAGCTCATGTGCTTTAATTGGTAATTTCTTTTTATTAAATGCATATCAAATCAAATTTTTAAACCCAACTTAAAAAAAAAACCCCAATTGGTTGCCTTGGTTCAAGTCATTATTTTACAAGGTATTGTTCTGTTTCAGTCTTTGAAGTTCTATAATGATGAGATACCATGTAAACAGGCCAATCTCTTGGATACAGATTTACTGGTGTTATCTGTTACAGTAGTCAATGCTTGTGTCTATTACATCTCTGGGTATATTCTGTCTAACTTTAAACATTTCACTGATCTGGACTAAATGTCATATTTTTGTAGTAGTGGTTGTTTAGACCTGGAAGCAATTTGGCTTATTCTGTTCATTTGATAACAATTAAATAAGTGATTGTAACTATAGATGAACCTCTGGTACAAGAAATTTGATGCCGCTTATTGTATGAAAGTACTAATTTCTTTATCTTTAACATGTTAACGCAAACATAAACATTGTTAATATTCCATGTATATTCTTTGTTCTCAGCTGGATAGGCCTGTATTGCATGGTCTATATTATTGAGGTGTAGACTTTAAATGAACTTATAATTTTTATATATATATCCAAATAAATATAAATTTATGGACTATGATAAACTGACATGTTTGTATGCATTTACCTCATATATACCCAATGGTTTTCATAAAAAAAACTTATTAAAAAATAATTACGCTTTCCACACACAAAGCTGTGAAATAACCTAAACCACGTTCAATTATTTTGTGATCAGCTGTCAAGTGATCGCAAATTGTAGGCTATGAGTTAATTATGTCACTTAATCACTTAATTATTTATTTACAGTTTCATAGCTTCGTTTCCTTCGATATCATGTGTGCACAATTAAAGTGTTAATTAAAAAAAGAGTATGTGATCATGTAATATATAGTACTAGTATTGGCAATTCATTTCAACCATGCACACACATGTACACGATCACATGTGGACAACCAGAGAGCTTTTGTTTCTCTGAGAAATACCTCCGGTCGCTGGAGGCGCCACTGGTTCAAAATTCAACATGGCGCGGCAAGAGTAACGCCTCTCTATATTTAAACTCTCTGGTCACCATCGAACTCGGCCGCCAAGTGAAGTCGGCCGCCGTGTAATGTCCTATGTAATCGAATGGCGAAGCCACCTTCTCCAGCGCACCCGGCCGACAAATGTATAAATACACCCAGACACATACTGTACATATGCACGTCACTTTTATACATTAAAAATATAAAACAACAATGGAACTGTGTGTAAATCTTATTTTTATTACATGGATTGTGGGCAACTCATTCTTCAGCTCGAGGGCATATAAGGTCGCTGGATCCTGGTCAAATAATCTGCGCCTCGCGGTACAGCAGATGTCACAGCAGATATAAAGGGAGTTTAGCACGTTTGCCGCGGTAGTTCAACCGGTAATGCCATCATTCTACGTCGTTGTTGGTGCGAATTTTGTTTACAATGTAGTTAGCTACTTTATTCTTTAATAGTTACTCCAGGAACTGCTAATTGTTTTGATAACTACTCCAACGATTGATAGATATTCACAGCCAATTGCAAGTTTATAACCCACTCGTGCTCATATTAACAGGTGGCAGCACCGGGAGTGGGTCTGAGCCTGGTGCTGCCCCCTGTTTTATTTTAGGCGTGGTCTAGCGGTAGCGTGTTGGATAACAGATCACTACCACCCGTGTTCGAATCTCGGCGTGGGCATATCTAAAGGTTGTTCATCTTTGACTTCGCTTCATTACCTTTGAAGTTCGCTCGGCCCATGTGCACAAAAGTGGCCGTAAAACATCAACCAATCAGTCAATCAATCAATCAATATACCTGTTGCGGTAAACTAGCAGCAATTATTAAATGGAAACGCAAATGTTATTATGATATGATATTTAAGGTAAGCAAGGGTACTCGTCGAGGAAGTATTGTTTCACCAATAGTATTTAATATGTTTATTAATGACCTTTTATATGAACGTAAATTCAGCGATCGTGCAAGATGTATTGGTTACGAAATTTATCATTCATTCGCAAATGCCGACGATATTGCAGTTTTTGCCCCAACAATTCCTGATGCCCAACATATGAACGACAAATGTGCCAAGTACAGCACATACGGAAAATCACATCTGGTGTTAATAAAAGTCAACGCTTAATTTTAGAAGAGTATGGTCGTATGCTTCTCCAAAAGCCCGTTTTCACTTTTGGAAAAATATCATTTCAAATGTTGAATCCCTAGATATACTGGGAGTAAGTTTTACATCGGATGGTAACTTTAATGACCACGCTCAAAGCCGAATAATTAAATGTTTGCTTTGTCTGATGTTAGCGTGTGCTATCCGAGTCTAGCATCGGACACAAAGTCATATCTTTTTAACTGAATATGCTAATCCACGTTATTATATGGTTTAGAATATGTTCCTCTAACCAAAGCCATTATAAAACAATTGGAAAATGTGCAAGGTTCTACTATGAAGAGAGTATGTATCATGCCCAGAAGATCACGCCATTCGCAATTATTGAAAGCCTTTAATATTAATAAAGTTGACATCCATATAACAAAAGTCTTCCAGTTCACTGTATAGCAGAATTTTATGTATTTATTATTTATCAAAGTATTTGGAAACTGATGAAACTGTCAAGGGCACTATTATTGATCGTATTGTTAAATTTGACCTTTGTCCCATCGAATAGGCGTCTTCTAAATCTATACCGTATTGTTTTGACTGACAACAAGATAGCGAAATGCAATCGCTCAATCAGCTGGTATGCCACAATACCTTTATTAAGTCATGGTTGAAGGAGCAAATTTTAATTGTTTTATTAATTAAAGAGTTTTAATAATTTGTCTGGCTCTATCATGAAAAGATAAGGTACACTTGAATTATTTCATTTTATTTGTATAATAATGGCTAGTCTGTTCTGCGGTCTAGTCAAACTCATTTAAGTCATTCGATTTTACATTGTTGCTATCGATGATGTATGTCTGCATGCATGTATTATGTTTTTTTTTGTAATCTAAGTACTGTTTCCCCATTTGTGGGGGCTCAATAAATAAATAAATATATAAATATTATTCACAAATTGTCATCAACTTCTTATACAGATACAAACAGCCAATTTGCTCAATTTGATCATTTTAATGAGGTAACCCTCTATGAACGAAACTACCTTTCACCCAAATAGATTAGCGTTCTAAACAGCCCCCTCCCCCCCAAAGAAAATACCTATCTCATCATTGGAGTTTACGTACGGGAATCTGGACCGGCACCTGGCATCAAAATAAAGAATTTTTGCACCACAATCCATTAGAAACAAATACAATGATCCATGCTGCTGCCAAGCTGCCAATTGCAGTTATGAGGATCAAAGGGATCATAGAATAATCTCAAAGATGATCTAATTTTCGAAGTTGAATACTTATTAATATTAATTTTTAATAGATTATCTAATTTTCAAAATTCGATTTTATAATAATATCACTATTCTTGGGATTTTTATTTCACGTGGCCTATGTCCGCCACTTGTTGAAATTTGGGGTAGAGACTGCTGGCTGTCGCCTATTGGGCACATCCACCTGGTGTTGACATCTGTTGTGTCTTTATTGTTGATGGGAGTGTCTATAGGAGTCTTTTAGGAGACGTGGGGCTGATGATGTCTGGTCGAGATGGAGATGTGGTAATCAGGAAGATAGGAGTGCCCTGATCACACTTTTAAATGCGTATATAAAAAGAAAGTTGATATTTTCTTTTAATTGTAAATCGATGGCCATTATCTCTTATGCGAAGAGATGAACTGGTTTCATCTACATATTGTTTATTAAACAAGTATCACAGGTAAGCATAAATAAGGTTTAAGGAAGAGAATATACGTATCTCATTATGCCAAATGTTCTTTTGGGGGGCGACAGTGCTCGTGATATTAGAGCAATTATTTATTAGATGGCACGTTTTGCAGATAATAATATTGCATGGTTTTGAACACCAACAGCTGATAGTTGGGATAGGAGTTTTTGACCGACGTTGTTTTATTTGCATTCCCTAACAGTTTTACCTTTAATACAACGCATATATCTTTTAGGGTGATTTCTTTCACACAAGGCTTGAAAAAGAATACTCTATGCTTTATGAAGTCCTTCTCATCAGAACATATGCTAAAACATGGCATAATTTGCGATTTTAATAAAGCTTTAAAGGTATGTTTGGAACGAAATTTGTTTTGTGTAACATCTGATGAGTATCAGTTGTTTAAAAAAAAACCTTAATTAGTAAATTATTTTAGTTTTGGGATCTTTGAATACTGTGGTATCTAAATAATCGATCTAATCAACACAGATAGAAGATTTAATTTTAATGGTTGGTTCATGTGTGTTAATATATTTGGAATTTCAGAAAACGTCTCCTTGCCATGTGGCCACATTATGAAAACATCATCTAAATACCGGTAGCAGGTGTGAGGTTTTAATGGACATTTAAGTAATGCCTCTTTCTCAAATTTTGCAATGTAAATATCGGAGTAGTGTGGTGCCAAAACCCTCTCCATAGAGGTGCACACTCTTTGGATGAACCAATCATCATTAAACAAAAAGTCATTAATCTTCAAATATAAGCCTATTTCTAGAAGTTCTTTGACGGGATCGTATATGGTATAATCGCCCATTACGTCACCGAACTAGTATCTGCGAATTTTAGGGAGCATATAGAAACATTTAAAAACCAGTAGATTTAAGTTAATTTAAAATAGCAGTTTTCGTAATGATTATCATAATAATATAATTATTATTATGATAATCATAATAATAATTATATTATTATGATAATCATAATAATATAATTATTATGATTATCATAATAATATAATTATTATTATGATTATCATAATAATAATTATATTATTATGATAATCATAATAATATAATTATTTCCGTCTATAATTACTGAACCGTTATCTGCTTTATAATGACTACATCTTTATTTTTTCGCAAGGTGTTTAGAGTCAGGCCTAATTGTTTTTAAATTTTTAAATTTGGTTTCTCCGGTAGGATATTTCGGACTCAGTTCCCTTGTCCGCTGGAACCCAGTTTGACTACTTAGATGTAAACGTTTTCTGTGGTTTACTAAAAAAGTTAGGATCACAAGGGAAAGAAATATGGTATTTTTAATTTCCTCCCGAAATCTCTGGTTGCATCCAAACTAGAATCTTTTGAAATCTTTGGGGTTTGGAACGAATGCGAGGCGATTCCTTAGTGAATTTCTTTCTATTGTCGTCAAAACGTGACTTGAAAGAATTAAAATATTATTACTTATGTTATAATAGGGGTAAGTTTGATTCTATAAAGATCATAGTTTAAAAAATCTAATCATTGAACTGGCCGTATATTCTCTCCACAAAATTCCCATTATACTATTAGAATCAATTTGACATTTCTGGGTACCCAGCTTGGATATGACCATAGATTATTTATAATGATCCATAGATTGATTTATTGAATCTACGTGCGTGTGTGTGTGTGTGCGTGCGTGCGTGAATGCGTGTGTGGGGGAGGGCGTATATATATATGTGTGTGTGAAGTAATAATTTTTAAAGAAATTGCGTTGAATCTATTATCATGGAACAATTCAGTTTCAGTTTTTGCCATGAGCAGATGACGCAAGAGAATTTGGTCAACTAAACGATGTATCTTAGCCGTGTTTGCATTGGCCATAGCAAATATCTGGAAATTCTCTGCTATATATATTGTGTGTTTAGTGACTTGTTGAAAAGGCGGTTAAGCAACTGATACCGAGTGTACGTGTTTACAAATATAAATAAAAGGCTGTTTTTGTAAAAGGTCAACTGACCGTACAGATGTGACCATATATAAATAAATAGATGACGTAGATATATATATATAATACGGAATTAATTCGGAGTAAAGATAAAAAAATTCTTCATGTAAGCACTGCGATGAATGAAAATCATTAATTTGACGTGTCCTTTTTCCAGTGACATCTGGCGTTTTCGATATCAGTCCATCTAGGTGGACTTATCAGATGTTCTGTGATTTTTCTATTTCCAATGATTTACTTGAACTCAGGTGAAATTCTATGTGGTAATTGCAAGAGCCTGCTTATTCATGATTAATTATTGCACATTATATTGGTATTCTCTATAAGTGAGTATATTGGTCATTTACCAGTTATCATAATAGCTGAAAGGTCCAAATTCGTTATGCTAAAAGGAAAGAATTTTGCGTTGATGCTTTTTCATTGAAATCAACTCTCCATTGAAAATATTATCGTTTCTAAATTTGAACATATCACATTTCTTAAAATAGCCTTAGTAGTAGACCGGAAATAGTAGACCGTTAAAAAATGCCATTAGAAATATAATATTTACAATACAATGGACTCAATCCAATAAAGAATGCACGAAAAATGGGCCTCAATGTAGCTTTGATTTCCGAAATATCATAAATAAATAATACACGCTTGACCAATGCTATATAAAGCACAATGGTTCACAACAGATAATGAGCATCCGATTGTTATATAATAGCGGTTGCGAACCTTCGGAACGACGTGTATTTGTTAACAAATATTTTTTTTTTATGAATTAACCCATTTCCTAGAAAGGCGTTCGGCGAATTTTTATGTCACGATACCCCAGATGACGTGATTACTAATCGATTTCTGAACGTAGAGAAGACACACCGTTTGATTTTTTTATATAGTCATGCAACGCACGTCTGAGTTCTTTCTCAATGTTGTGATATTTCGACGAAGATATTCTATTCACCGTTTCTTCCTTGTCGGTGTTATGATCAAACAATTCCGGAGGATTATCCTGTAGATCAATGTAGACATCCGTAGAGTCTCCGAGCGCGTCTACACGGACGTATTCCGTGTATCTGTATCTGTCGGTTCTCATGCTGTAACCCTTGACACTGCTGGTGCCGAACCTTATTTGCGTGAACGCCGCGTCCTTGATGTGAGCGTCCGGATCTTCGACGAGAGTGAGGAGGCTCGTTCCCTGCGCGCAGAACGACACGTTTCGGGAATCGTCCGGACAGCGGGGCGGCGGTTCCAGACCAGCCGCCTGTACTATGGTCGGGAACAGATCCAACGATTCCACGATCGAGTTCGACTCCACACCGTGGTCGGTCAGACCCGGGACGTGGATCATCATGGGCACGTGACTGGAGACCTCGGTGAGGACATTTTTGCCAAACTTGCCGTTCTCTCCGAGATGGTAACCGTGATCGGCGACGAAGGTGACGACCGTCGTATCCGACAGTCCGAGCCTGTCCAATGTCTCCAGCAGCTGTCCGACCAAATCGTCTACGTACGAGATGCAGGCGAAGTAAGCTCGTCGGTGCTCCCTCAACACGACATCCTTCATCCGGAGTTCGCCGTCGATCATCGAGACGTTCACCATCCCGGCTCCTTCCCGTACGATCGGCGTCTGCCAGTCGAGCTTCGACATATATCGCCTTCCGGATTCCAGTGGATAGAGATCGAAGTAATCCTCGGGACAGACAAACGAGACGTGCGGCTTGTTAAAGCCGATGGCTAACAGAAACGGCTCCTCGCCGCTCCTGGCTTTTGGGGCGAGCTCCTCCAGACGTCGGATGGCGTAATCGGTGGCCCGGATGTCGAAAAGCGGTTTGTCGGCGTTCTGTTCGTTCGTGTAGGCTAGCCAGGTTGCCCCCTTTTTGAAGTCCAATACGTCCTTTTCTGGATTGCCGAACTTCGTGTATTCGGTCCACGACGGCGGGTCTTTGAACTTGTGGAAGACCTTGGCGATCCCGATCGAGTGGTAGCCATTCTGCTTGAAGTACTGGGGCAGCGTGGTGAAGTTGAGGCCGATATTTCTCCAATAGACGTCGTTGTTTAGCACGCCAGTGATGTCCGGCCGTCTTCCGGTCAGCATCGATGACCGGCTCGGACAGCACAACGTGTACTGGGAGTAGGCCCGTCTCAGGAGCAGACTCTTCGACGCCAGCCGATCCAGGTTCGGCGTGTGCATCCTGATCGTGTCGAACATCGAATCCGGACCGCTGTAGCAACCGAGCTGAGTCCTCATGTCGTCGGTGATCATGAAGAGCACGTTCTTGCGGCTCGATTCGGAGCTCCCAACTTGCCGGATGTCGTTGCTGCCGCTGAACCATTTATAGCACGCCAACAGCACGATAAGCGACGACACTACAGTAGCTATTCGTCGTGATTTCATACTTAGCCGGATCATGTCCAGGCGAACAATGGATAATAAACGGATAAAGATAATATCCAGATTAGTTTACTACACACCAACTGAACGGCAGAGGTTCTGTGGACGATATTAAATCGACATTTACGGGTATTGAACGTCGGCTCGGTGTGTTCCGCGTTAGTTAGATCGGGCGGGCTATGGTGTATTGATGTTTCGTAGTTCAGTAAATAAACATTGATCGGAATGGAACTAGAAATGGTTGCTGATGTCTATCCTGTTGATCTGAATTGATTTACACACGCGCGCGTGCGCACACGCGCGCGCATAATCACACACACACACACACGAGCACGCATCGCGCGCGCGCTCATACAAACAAGCGCGCATGAGTGTCTACGGGGTTAATGTTTCTAATTCCGTAAATAGTCTATGCAACAAAAGGTTCTGAAATATATTTATGAAATCTCTAATGCTAACATCGTATGATATATATTATCAAATAGTGAATTGAAAAAAAATCGATTTATTTTACTCATCGATTAGCTGATTTGATTCAGTCTAGCAATAATGATTCAGGTACAGTTGTATTAACCAATATTTTTGGACCGATGGTAGTACGCGATATTCGATCACGTCTAGTATTCGATAATGTTAAAGGCAATCCGAAGTATGTATATACATACCTAAATGTAGATGTATCTGGGTATAAGGAGTACATAATATGACAATACTATTGAATGGAGAAAATCACGAACTAACAGCAACACATTGATTCTTCTTTACCATGCCATCTACAGTGCAACGACAACTCTACAGACACATCAGTCATGAATCCGAATGTTCAAACTGACCAATCGAATTATGACAACTTGGCAGTTATCTTCGTGTTTCAACAATTTAAGACGTATATGCGTATGTATATATATATGTGTATGTGTATATGTTTGCATGTACTACGCACATGCCATTGTTTATCACGATGTGATAATCAGCTCAGGACCGACGGACTGAAAACGAAAAGGGGCACAATCGTAGCACAGTTGATGGCGTTCTGAGCAGCAGATCTGCAATTCGGATTTCGATTATTACTTTGAGCTGGTTCTGCGAATTGTTTCATCCGATCATCTCGTCGTCCCCGGGAGTAGAAATTATCACCCTCGCTGATCCTTCGCTGACAGGACACGTTTTATTAGTTGTAATCGATATTAACTGCACGTAGGATGTTCATATGTCACACGATTGATGATTTAGACTATGGATTATTGAACACATTTACTCTGATTTTTCACATTTGTTTTAACAGCTCTCACGGCACCACCGTGGTCTGGTTGGTAGCGCGTTGGACCACAGATCACTACGACCTTAGTTCGAATCTTGGCGTGGGCACATCTGAAGGTTGTTTCATCCGATTTCGCTTCATTATCCTTGGAGGTCGCTCGGCCTATTTAGCCTACCTTGTGCAGAAAAGTGTCCATAATAGATCAATCATCATCATCATCATCATCATCATCATCATCGTTTAGCAGCTCTCATTATATACCGTATAGGCTGCCGTTTAATGTCCGACCAAACTTGTTTCTATCTTGACGAGCTTCTTAGTCATCGGTCAGTTGATTGAAGGTTATTGTTGTTAGTCTCATCAACAATCCATTGTCTATTGAGACTCAGTAGTGTTTTCACACAGACACATATTTCGACTAAAGCTTGGATTCGTATAAAGAGCCTACAAAGATTAAGGAATGGCCTAACCAATGTTTTAAGTCGATATAAATAGGAATACGAATGTGAGTTCCAACAAAACTGTTAATATCATGTTAATGAACGCCGATCTTGCTGGATTCTGACACAAACGGACACTTCATTTCATAATCAATAACTGGATAATAAATACAATAACAGACATCTCGCAAAACAATTTTAATAGCATTATGAACGACAGGGAGTTTGATATTAATAAATGAGAATTTTAACTAATATTACCTATTCGACTTATTTTGTATAAGTGACTTGATGATTGTTGTCCCTGGTCTCACCAGGGACATCATAACTGAGGCGGATTATCTGTGGGTAGACTATCATGATCAGACTGAAACTTTCTATTGAACGATGAAACATCTCCCAGTCAAACGCAATACAGGGAGCAGAACCCACATCGATCAATTATGTTGTGCAGTGCGTTCCCAACTTATCCATGGGAACAATATCAATATAGCTTGGGGTTAATTCGAATACCATAGGTTTATAGCATATAATGGTTCGCCCCCTCTTCCATTTCAACTTATGGCTGTAACTCCCTCATCGTAAAGCCCCTAACCTTACTACAAACTTTCTCAATTACTCCTTCCATTTCAAAATGTGTTCTTACGTCAGTTACGGCACATTACTATTACCTACTCGAGCATCTGCTTCTCTGATCCACTTTATTTAAATATTCTAATCGCTTTATTTTAGCGAAAAGTTCATTCAAAAAGATTGAGGATTTAAGGAGAATAATCAGTCTCAACTAGGATATTATCAGAAGATAGAAACGAAATAATCAGCTTCTAACTCACGTCGTTATAGATTATATAATGTAGATTGATCGTTTCGTTATTTTATTTGTTATTATTTATTGTTTAGGCGAGAGAGTTTATTCAAAGAGAATACCATGATGGACTATTTGGCATAACCACAGAATTATGCGAAGTCTAACACGAAAGTTCTGACCCACAGCTAGCAGTGATCATCAAACGATCGGATGTTTGCAATTTGTTTCCAATGTGTCAAGGACTCGTATTTCCGTAGTACACGAGATTAGGAACAATTGAACGCTAATTTGTTTTATTAGTAATTGCATTTCGTAGCAGGTAAGATTAGAAAAATATACATTTAAAGTTTGAAAGGTTGGGTGTATAGAATTTAAAAAAAACACAACTATTATGTGATTCCATTATGCGAAAATGTTATTTGAACATTCGTAGTTATATTAGTATGTACCTGAAACAATAAAATGAAAATAATTAAAGTCGCCCTATTGTTAATTTTATGGGTTTTTTTAACAAATAATTTAATATTTCAATACAAATTGATAATAAAAAATAATATCAACAAAGTTTTTTATATGAAGTAGTGGGGTGATATACAACGAATAGCCTATTTAATTGCAGGGTGGGCCCTTAACAGTGTTTCTGCATGTCTGTAAATACCTAAATACTATAGTGTAGCGGTAGGACTATCAGCCGAATAAACGCCATTCAATACAGATGACGAACAATCATTTTAATTGGCGCTTCTTTACAGCATATTATCATGATTAGGAAAATATTGTAACATTATAAGATGCTTAAATACCACTCCATGCTATTTGTATTGCTAGTTATTCAGGAAGGAGTGTAATAACCAACTGTGATGGGCCTCATAGGTGGCTGCATGATCGATATATATATATATATATATATATATATATATATATATATATATTGGGAACAACGTAAAGAAATGAAGTGTTTCTATCCCGATATTTAGGTTTGTTGCTATTCAATAATACACCTTTCTACCATGAAGTCCGACTCCATGTAGCTCCCTCTTAGATCAGCGTCACTTGTGTTAATGTCCATTATATGTCTTAACCGACTTGTTAAAATACCACTACATTTTGTATAAGACTAGATATGTGATGGTGCGATAATCTGTCAATCAATTAGCTAATGGAAAAGCGACCACATTCGAATTCTTCTGACTAATCGCAGCTTCTTCTAGGTTTAATGAATATATCATAATATAAAGGTACACATAAATTTTCGTATGATGCTATGGATTAGTCTGTTCATTTTTCAAAGCAATAATATAACACGCAGTTATAATGAAGTTGAAGCCGCCATATTTATTTGCTTAATGAGTTTGGCTGAAGAAATACATTTATCATACATCGATAATTTGGTAAAATTATGTACATGGTTATATTAATATATATGCATATACAAACAACTACGTATTTACATAGATAGATGCAACTATAAATATATAAATAACACCGTAGAGTATTTAAAATGTCCATTAACAAATTTTCTATCGTAAAGCACATAACAATATTTGTCACAACCCAAATTATTCTACTAATTCATATATATATTTTAAATACACCGTTTTGGGAGCGAAAAATTATTGTTTTCTTAACCGCAAATATTACAACAACCAAAAGACCAAGAAATTGTTACGACTAAAAGTTTGGGACACCCTGAAAGACGAACAGGAATATGGTTTGGTCGTATTTATACCCAATGTAGATGAACACTTAAACAACACAAATTGAATCTAACCATGCGTTAACCATATCGCTGTTCCAGTTGCAATTAAAGCACTACATCCCTGTCATGGCCAAATTTACACTAATTCAATTAGTTATTTACTTTTGAATGGATTAAAAGATTAACTGAAGCTATTCTAACATATATTATACTCATTCTGTTAGATTACACTAGCCACTAAAGATCCTACGCAATATTCAGATTTGACACTATGGCTCAACCTGGTGAATACATGTCATGGTGCTATCATGTGATTTACGTTACAGTGAGAATCCATTAATGCCGGATTAAAGAATCATTTGTAATGGAGCTAAATCCGTCACAGACAATAATGTGTCGGCGGAAGGTGAATTTGCTTGATAAACGATGTCCGGATTAACGGATTCTAACTGTAATTGACCGCGCACACACGCATATACACATACTGAGGATATATTTCGTTCTAGTCCAGTAACAATCCATTGAGCACTATTGCCCTATTGAGGCTATTTAGCCTACCATGTGCACAAAAGTGGCCGTAAAACATCAATCAATCATCGTCCTAGTCATTTAGCTGCTTCCCTGTGTAGGTAAGGTGTAGGCAACATAATTTAGTTACGCGTTCAACTGAAACTGTTATGTTGGGTGACGCGCCAAGAGTCTATAAAATGCGTAACTTTTCACCCTGATCGGACAACAACTTGCGATACTAGACTTGTCGGACCTCTGTCCTTACGGTTGATATGTGTATTTAGCTACCGCAGCCCAGAATGAAGCTGAGGTCAGCATCTGTGGTGACTGAATGTTCAGATGTATAGGCTTCTTTTGAACAGTAGGAACTGTGGTGTCAAAGTAGTTAGTTTGTGTTTGTACTAACTATTCAACCACACACACGTATTATTTACTGCGAGTTGTGGCGTCAAACAGTATTTATTTGTAAATGCTTCCGCTTTTGTGCGTAGCCTGCATGTAGCCGCTTCCCTATGGGCGTGGCGTATTTTTCGCCTACGAAAAGTGGATTAGCTGTGTCCCACATGCTGATGAGTAGCCCAGACATATGTGGAGATTAGGAACATTTCATATTTAGATTGCATCTAATTGAGGTCAGCTCGCTTGGTTGATGTATCTTGTGTAAAAAGTTTAGTTGCATTTACAATTCATTTTAGTAGGATGGGAGAATAGAAGTATCTATATCCTAAGTCAATTTATGTCCAGTCCGCAATATGATATTTAAGGTTAGTGTTAGTCTGATTGTCGTTAATAATATTAAAATTCTTTCATGTAACAATTAGTTTGCAAATGAGACATTAGATCTAGTTTGAAAAAGAAAATTGTTGATCTAGATTTCGAAAAGGTATCACAGGCGGTCTCCTTACATTGGGCAGATATCGTCAGCGGCCCATCACAAATTAAGCTGCGTACTTGGGTCGAATATATTCGTCATTTTTATTAATCACCTACCTGATAAAGTGACACATACGGCAAAGATCTTCGCAGATGACAATAAGCTTTTCCAAGGTGTAAGTTCCTCTGGGGGACCGTTTACTACTACAAGATGACCCCGAATCAGCTAGTTGATGAAATTTAATGAGACCAAAAGTTCTACACTTAGGCTATTAAAACCCAGGCTATGAGTACTGAATTAGAGCCATCTCCATGGAAGTCATAACAGACGAAAAGGACTTAGTCGTCCCCACTGACCAGGAAGTGAAATTCCATCTGCAAGTGTCCAAAGAGGTGAATAAGGCACCGAGCATGGTTGAGCTTCACCACTTTCGTACTGCAACCATTTCAAATACGAAAACGTCATCTGGTGTCCGAGGTTCAGTGGTGGCAAGTTAGAAGTAGAAAAATCCACAGAAAAAGCTAATACTGAACTCGAGAAGCCTGTCATAGAAAAAGCTAATACTGAACTTGAGAAGCCTGTCATAGAAAAAGCTAATACTGAACTTGAGAAGACTGTCATAGAAAAAGCTAATACTGAACTTGAGAAGACTGTCATAGAAAAAGCTAATACTGAACTTGAGAATTAAGCCCGTCATAGAAAAAACTAATAATGAACTTGAGAAGCCTGTCATACAAAGATAGCCTAGAAGCGCTGACATTAAAATTAATAAAGGCTAATAACTATATATAAATATAAGACTAATATATGAGTTATTATGAATTCTTACAATTATATATCACCCTAAAATTTTATAATATTTAATTTTGTAGATCAGATTTGATCTAATAAATGTATCCGGTTTCAGACCCTTACATTATTTTGTTGCTGTAGTAGTTACTTCTTTCATTTTCTTCATTTCTTATGTTTTAATTAAGGCTCATTATTGAAAAGGTATTCGGGGGGGGGGGATTTGACACAGCTGGTGTGATGTTTTCCATCATTTTCAAATCACCTGACAGTGGGTATCAAAATAATATGAGATATGTATGATAATTTGGTTCAAAACATAATTCAATACACGAACTTAGTCATATGATTTTCTGTTAAAATAAATGAAACGCACTATTCACAGTGTGAACACTTTCATGATTACCCTATAGATACCTTGTGCGAAAAAAAATACTATCTTTATATAATCCATAAAAACATGTTATCTTATTTGAATGCTGCAGTCTATCACAATTGTTTCATATTCAATAATTAAATTTCTTCCGATCAATATTTTGATATAAAAAACTTAATATGCAGTAAAATACAATATAACGTTATTGTCAGTTTCACAACAGATCATAATGTTATTCAATCCAGAACAATTCAGCGCATTCATGGTTGTATTAACTGTGTATAACCATGCTTATCACATTCACTTAAACAGCAACAGAAGCTACATTGTGTGAAACATTTGTTTTTATTGCCGTACCAAACTTTTTGAAACAAAAATTGATAGAAAATAGTTAAACTGGAATTGAAGCTCAAAGCAAATATTGTTAGGTAATAAGACCACAATTCGTATACACAAAAATCACCGCTAACTAAATAACAGATCAACGACAATGTGACAGTTCGCCATCAGTTCTAAATTATTTAACAACACACTAATTATGTTACAAAAGTAATGTTTGAACTTAAAAATTAAACTCCCACCAAAAGGTCCTTTGTCGTTATACACACCTCATTGGCCATTCACAGATAATATAAGACAACTGTGACGGTCATTTCTGTAGGTGTTTTTATCCATACAGTAATCCACTAGACATAGACATACCTGGTGAATATCTACACCATTTGATATCAAACAATAACGACAACTAGACTAAGAGAACCATTAGAATCTTGCAAAATATAAACATCATAATCTGATTATGTAGGTTACACCAACTAAATTATTTATTGACTTCATTTGTGAAGTACAAATAAATGTTTATAAAGTGACAGTAATTAATACAGCATATTATTAATAATCAAATCACCATGTACACAGTCCATACATAGTTTTATATATTGATGGCCACTAAGTGATAAACAAAAGTATGCATTTAAGTAACCCCATTTATAAACATTTATCAAGTCCCTACAGTTAGCAACAAATATGTTACAAGTTACATGATAGCCAAACTGATTTTTTCTCTATTTAAAATAAGACCACTAGCTAATCTTAATACATATGATATACATAATATAGTAATCAGACCCGGGTAATTGTAATAGTAACGATTACATTTTTCACAGTAATATTAATAGTGAATCTCATTTTGAAAGTAATAGTAATTGTAATAGTTGACAAAGTAATAGTAACCCACTATTATTTTGCTATTACATTTTGTCAGACACAATACTTTTTGCCAGATATGTCACAAGCACTGTGTACTTAACCGAATCCAAGTTGATTACCGTGGGCTCCCAATTAACCCCCAGTTAAGAATCTATATCTGGCATCCCTGGTTAGTGAATGTTGGCATTACTTGTGCCACTGTTCATATATAAACTCCCTAGTTTACAGGTCCACACCATATCTTATAGCTGCTATAACTGAATTACATTTGATATATACATAATCTGATTATTAATATATTTTATGCTGTATCTAGGATATTATCAATAATATAGACATCCACATAAAAAGTATAAATCACAATGGCTAAGGTATCACCTCTGAATCATTTTGAGATGTCTACTAATACAGACGTCAACTACAAAGTCAAATGTAAACATTGTGGTTCTAGCATATCAGGCTCAGCCAAGACTATTTCCAACTTCACCACATTATTTATTTGTAGATTATAATATATTGTATACTGCATGTATTATTATTATATTATTATATACCACATTTGAAAAATGACAAGAAAATAAATGTAATAGTAAACACATACCATAATATACTATTATACACATATCAGAGCCCATTCACATTACTATGCAAGAGGCAATTGATGTATTACCTGGTATTGTTGTATATACCATCTTGCTAATCATGCTCATTCAGCCATGACAGGCATATATGGAAATTCTCCACCTATTGGAAATTTACTAGTTGTTAAATGTAACTAGGTAAGGTCAACTGAACAGTGTTGGTTTAATATGTAAATGAAGTTTTGTTTTGTATTATTTTATGATGAGAGTGACCCAGTAACATATAAAACTACCAGCACTACCACTACCATTACCAATCCTACTACTACTACTACTGCTTAATAATAATAATAATAATAGCATAAGCAAAAATGTAATAGTAATAATAAATGTAATAGTAATAGTAATATATTACATTCAATATCAAGTGTAATAGTAATAGCAATACCAAGAAGTAATAGTAATATATTACATTTCAAAGTAATTGACCCAGGTCTGATAGTAATAATCACAAACAAAATAATAGGTCTTTGATGGACATCTGAAATATATCTAAAACAGAACAAAAGGAGTCATTCAGCAGTTGGCTTGAATTACTCATTTTCCAAATAACATGTCCTAATATATCAGTATGTCAAAATATAAGATAATACAAAAACACTGCAAATAATGCTAGCTAGGATATTATTTATGATACACCTACACTAAAGGTACTAAAATTACACACAATGTTCTGGTAATATATATGCTGTACAAATATATATTCCGATATGTAATTTCTCCATTGCTATAACTAATCTCAACATAACCTTCACAATAGTGAGTTTCTGAAAAGCTACACTTTCAACATCATAACAAGCAAGTGATTCACTTTTTGCAAACATTTCACCTTTAAATATTCTGTAAATGTCTATGTAACAAATAACAAATTATTCAGTATTATCAATTATCAAATTGTTAAACACCGTTCAAGGTATCATCATAAAGAGGTAAGCCTGCTCCCTTTGGGGCATCATCATAATACATGTCTCCGCCACCTTCACCATTAAACATGGACACCAAATCATTAGTGAGCTGTTGAAATGTTGGTCGTTTATTAGGTGAACTATTCCAGCAAGCCATCATAACAGTGTTGTATCTGAAACATGATAATTACTTTATTTAATTTATCATAAAAAAGTAATTGCGTTTTAAAGATTTAGAAAACTTAAATAAAGATGAACATGCTGTTCATCTTTATTTAAGTGACTTCTTCAACATTATTCTGAGAGATATTTCTACATAGACTTCAGCTTTCCATCTGATTATGTAATATAGCTATTGTAATATGAAATACTTGGTCATGTTTATTTTAGAAACCGTTACACCTTTATAAAAACCAATGAAAGTATTGCATTTATTACACCTCTTCACATAACAGAGGTAGAGTTTTAATCTAATAATTGATAAGGAAATTTATGCTTTATATATTGTACATACTAGATTAATCAGTGGGTGGGATGGCAGTATTAAATTTAAATTCAACGGCTTCACTATTTCTGTTCCCTTGGTATGTTATTGAGAGACGTGCTGTGTAGTCAGCGTAAGGTACCATTTCTTTTATTTCAGCCGTCTTTTCATTTGCTGAGAGAATGGCACTTTTCTTGCTGGCTCCAGTCAGTTCTAGATTAATCAGACTGATCTTATAACAGCTGGCTGGTAGATACCAAGTCAGTATAACAACATAACCATAAGCATTCTTAAGGCGAAGACCAAAAGGGGCAGGATCTATGAAATATAAAGAATGTATGATTCAATAGAATGTAGTTGTCAAAACACTGACGGAAGTCCATTATGTCTCTACCCTTACATATTATGTACTTACATTCGCCAACACCAGAAATGCCCATAACTTTGTCGAACTGAAGAGAAATTAATTTTCCATGACAATAATAGTCGAGGCAGTATTGTAAAGTATATGTATGTCTGTGTATGCCTCACTTGTTGTTCAAGTTGTGTATACATTTAATGTGCATATAAACATATGTATATGTTGTATATGTCTGAAAACATATGAGTGTACACACACACACACACACACAGACCCACTTGATAGGTTATGTTACTAGGCAGTTGAGCTTTGTTATTAACAGAAATATCAATCCTTATTGGCACATCCACATATTCCACAAACCAACAGTTGTTCAAATACAGTTTCAGTGGATTGTCGTAACATTCCTTTTCTGTTGTGCATACACATTTTTCTTCAGACTGACATACATCTGGATTCTATTTGGCAAAAACAATAAATATTAATTCTAGGATATTTATTTAACTTTCTAATCAGCAGTAAATGTTCCATAGAAATCATAATGAACATTTTAACATATACCTGGTTAGTTTTTTTAATGGGTTGGGTTCCTGTGATGATCTGCTTTGGATCTCTTGGATTTAATATGTCATATAAAGTGAATCCAATAAAATGTAGACCACCATCAAAGTCACTGGCAGATATGTCAACACTAAAATCAGAGATGTATCACCTTCTTAATTGTCAGAATATAATTAAAATATAACTCCAGTATTATTTTGGCACATTTAGTATTCTTGCCATATCTTCCTTTACATCTTGTGCATAGAATATATTATTTAAAATTTAAATAAGGAACTCGTCAATGTACAAATAATCTGAGAACTATTTACTTATTTGGAATTTTTTTTTTAAAAGGGACTGATTACGACAGAGATTCTATCATACCTGGAATAGAAGCCCCTTTCTTCTTTTTTCACACTTTTTGTAAAGTTGGCTGAAATATTTTTGACATTTGGAGGTGTATTGTCCACTCTTATGTAGATATGATCTGTAAACACATTCCCAGCTAAGTCTTCAACCTTCATGTGGATTGTGTAATTGTTACCAGTATCACGAATGTTAAAGCTGATAGTGTTGGGTTTTCTTCTAAAGGAGTGAGAGGTGTCCATGTCTGAGGAAGTGTAAGTGGAAGCTGAAGTTCATCGATAACTGAGAAAGAGAACTTGGTGATGCCATCTATATTTGTTACACCCTTGGAAGAAACATTACCATTAGATTCCAGAAACTGGTGGGGAAGTGGTGCCACTGGACTACCATAATTGTTGTTTGCAATGAATTTATTTGTAAAATGTTTTCCCCATTGTAACGTCACTGGACTGGACAAATCGGAGATCCAGAAAGCCCCATCTACTGTGTTGTTGCCTGGACCAGGATACACAGCTAATGGAATATCTGTCTTCTCTATTTTGTCATTTGGATTGCTGTAGAGGATCAGACCACGCGTGTACTTTGTATTATTTGCAAGGTCATGAACACCTGCTACAACAGCATACATTCCTGGATTTGGTAATGTAAAATTTGAGATACAAATTTTGCTCAGAACAGGAGTCGAAACATTTTGTAGTCTTCCATTAGAATTAACTTCCAGGAGATAAACATCATATGTAAATCCTCTTATACCAGAGTCAGCATCAAACCATCCTGGAAAAGCCACAGAAATGTCTGGATTCTGTAAAAAAGAATTAATAACCATATAAATTGTCTTTAAGTGTTTATTTAAACTAAGGAGCATCAAAAAATAACATTGCTATAATAAGACAATCTGAGAATGAATAAGTTACCGATGTAATATCCAAATCAAATTCAACTGGCTTTGTGTTTTCATGTTCACAAAGATAACCAGTGATCCCTTCAGTACAGTGAAATGGAGCTTCTAAGTCAAATATTACATATGCTTTT
This sequence comes from Paralvinella palmiformis, assembly GCA_025642065.1. Taxonomy (NCBI): domain Eukaryota; kingdom Metazoa; phylum Annelida; class Polychaeta; order Terebellida; family Alvinellidae; genus Paralvinella; species Paralvinella palmiformis. The sequence continues at coordinate 944,106 of JAODUP010000138.1, read as the reverse complement.
CTCAAACTTTCCTGGCCAAACATTTCTCGATTTTCATAAGTTCCAGCTGTGTCTTGGTTTCGGATGTCCTTGAAGCCCCCAGTTTTACCTCTCATTATAAATGTCAGTCTATTTTTGTAAAAAAACAACAGATACAGTCAGTGGAAGAGTGAGATATCAGTGATAAAGTTGTGAAATGGTGTTCTGCTGTAAACATACGTATGATTCTGGTGTCCATGAGCGCAATGAAACATGAGAATAGGAGGAACACATGTGACTGGATTAATAAGCAAATGTATACATTTCATGCAAAACTAGAATTGACCAGTTTAGAAATAAACTACTGGACATTTTACAGAATATGGCTGTGCTATTTTAAAAAGATTTTTGTTATCATAGAACTTACGTCTGATTGTGTTTAACACCTTGTTTAAAACGTAATACTTTGGAGCACTGAATAGTTTCCTGTGGTGACTTATATGAAGCACTTGATACACAGCTGATAGGTTTTATTGTGGCCACTCGACCCTCTGTAAACAAATAATGCTAATAAATGACATTTCTAATTATATATATATATATATATATATATATATATATATAGAAAGAGAGAGAGAGAGAGAGAGAGAGAGAGAGAGAGAGAACAACACTAAAAATATACGCTCCACCACAAACACACACACACAAACACACACAGCATTATTGGAAATTCCCTAAAAAATATTCAGTCACCAGGGATGGCAGAAAATACTAGTACAGGAGAAAAGAGGGCACAAATAACTGATGATTTATGCATGATCGGATGAATAATTATCAACAGATAAGAGTAAACAAATGTACCTGTAGTGAGGTCAGTAAAAAGAGAAATAACCCTATATTTATTTTCACCACGTGAAATACAAAACAACTAATGATTTAGTTATTAATCATCCGACTGTCTGTTTATTCTAACATAAAACAAAAGATTTAATTGAACAGCAGCTAGGTTTTGTTATTTTTTATGATTCCGTACATTCTAAACATTGATCACTAAAACAGGGAATTTTAATGGTCTGCTCATTGGATAAAACACAGCTCGCTTACATGTGCTAGTGCAACTGCACTGAGAGGAGAATTGCAATGGTTCACAACATGCTGCCCGGAAGTCATCACACAGCTGGCTTACATAAACCCTAACCACTCGGTAAGGGTGGCAGCTGCAGATCTATGGTAACTTTATCTTTGTTTTGAAGTGTAGTTTGGGGGTTTTATAGATAATTTTGGAATGTCTGAATGTCATGAATCAATAATATTGGTAGATCTGAAATATTTACATATTACATTTACAATCAGAAGAACATGATGAAAATTTAAAACTGGGTTTGTTCACTGAATAAATTCTTATTATTTTAACCATTTTAATTGCCAGGCAAAATGTAGAATAGTATCAGAGTTTGAATAGTTGAAGTTTGTTATATTAATATATCTATGTATATGGATTGTAAATGTTCTTTGTTTTATACACTGATGTGCTTTGAGAGAGAAATGATTAATTAAAATGTTGTAACGGTTTGGAAATATTTAGAGAGAAATGATTAATTGCTGTTTAGACTTTGGTATGTTTAAAATGTTGTAACGGTTTGGAAATATTTAAAACTGAAATTGAAAACTCATGAGTCCCACGCCAGATTCGAATGTCATTGGCTTAGCTTTGTTGTTCGGATTTGGCGAGGGACCTGAATATTTCTCATTGGCTGTTTCGTAATCCATGTAACCTCTGACCCAGCTTAGAGCTGGCAACCCTTTTCAAAATTTAAATCAGTTTTTGTTTGGATCTCGGTGAATGTAGTCGAAGAGTGAATTGTTGTAAAAGTGACTTGTGATGTTATTGAAAATGGAAATGTGCATATCGGAAATGGATCCTTGGTATTCGTTAACAATGGATCGTGAATAAACAGATCATGATTTATCAAGTCTCAATCGCTGATGGGTGTGTTAGACGGAAGCATGAACTTTAAATGGAGCCCCGGTATATACAATAACAATACAGCAAAGCAGACCGTGAAGAGCCCACCATAAAACCCTGATAATAGGTTGAATATTAGAAGGACCACTCAGGTCTGGCAACTACAGAAAGATGCACACCTGGGTCAATAAGTGTCGGCCCGAGGCTGGCTCTTATATCCAACACACACACACACAGTCACACACAGTCACACAGTCACATGTACACACATTGTGTACCTGTATCTTTTAGCACAACTTCAGCACTCGCATTTATTAGACCAACTCTAAATGCGCGTAGGTACCCTTCACTGGGAAATTGAGGTAAGCCTTCTAGCTTACCATATGTCAGTGACCATTGAAGTTCAACATGACTAAAGTCTCTCATGCTGGTGTAAGTCTTATGCTCATTATAATAAGAACCGCAACTGGCTTGAAATACCTCATTCTGTCCATTTCGTTTGTTGATAAGTGAGGCAGCACACGATTGGAATATTGGACCTTCCTTCACTATGGAGAGACCATTTTGTAGATGTGGTATAAAGTGACATTAGAAAATTTACCAAAGCACTGCTTATAGTACTATTACCTTATAAGAACCATAAAATGTAATTATATATTTTTTTCATGAAATACTAAATCAATTATGGTTTTTAATAATATTCTTACTATTTTGGCAATTAGGGCCACCAAATTCTGAGCTACATGAACACTGCATTAAAGCTTTATTGCATATCCCTGGGTAGCAGTCAGTGTCCCAGCTACACTTCTCTTGAAAATAAAGTTATTATTTTTATCAAATTAACATTAAATAATCAGTACACCCAATATTGCTATACTTCTTAAGTTAAGTTAAAATGTGCATACAGAAATACATACAAATTTATATACATACATGAAAATAGACATACAAACATGGAAATAGCTAGACAAACACACACTTTTAGTAATTTACTTTTTAACGGTTTCCAGCACATTTGAATTTCTCCTGCTTGTAAGGGCATTTTATTAAATATACATTATTATTATTACTACATACCTACAACCACTGTTCTCTGCTATGGACATCTAACTTTCACTGAACATGACTTTTAGTAATTTAATTTTTAAAGGTTTCCTACAGAAATTTCTTTGGGACCAATGAGACATTATGACTCTGTTTTCAGTGCCCCTTGTGCAAAGGAGATATTTTCACAATTTATGATACTTTATGCCTGGCTGCCATCCACTCACCCAGCCAGCCAAACAGATTGATAGGCATACTTACACACAGAAGGATAGACAGATAGGCAGAGATAGATATACGGACAGAGACAAACAAACCAACACCTACGAACAATTTGTTTTTAAACAAATAGGATGAAGTGTTATTAACTTACTTGTTTGACAATATCTCCCAGAGAATGTATTTGGACAGTCACATTTGTTAACAGCAACACATACACCTCTGTTATTGCATTTTGGGTTACACCGAGCTGGAATTAGAAAAATAATCATGAAAAGAGAGAACTCATATACATCTTATAGCCCTCACTTATTGTAGTTTAACTGTTTGTCCTTAAAAGTCTAACAAAATAAAATGCTTACTTCATCTGAATTTCCTTAAATGTAGAGTAATGCAAAAATGTTATTGCCAAATTGATTAACTTACGGATGTTACATTGATAACCTCTGTATCCCACTTCACAAGCCCGAAAGGATTTTTGTACATTTGCGTAATATGACACATACCGACAGACGATATGTCCTCTAGAAACATGATCCATTAAAAAATTATGCAATTGTCAGGAAGATATATGTTTTGGTTATTTGTTTTAACAAAATTTGAATTGAAATATATAGAAAAGCAGAACAGTTTTAATTTTTGTATATACCCACCCCCACCACCATCCTGTCTTGTGGCATGTCTGTCTACTGCTCCATTCACTCACTAATTTATACTTCGTAGTATATTTAGATCTGGAGAACATTCAGAACCATTAAAATACTTGTTTAATTCAGATAATATCATAATTTTAACTGGAAGAAGTAGCACGATATATAACACTAAAACAATAACATCATCAACAAACAACTACCGTAATATGTCGTGTATAACGCACGCTCGTGTATAACGCGCACTCCTTGTTGAACAGAAAAATGTCAGAAAAACCTAATTTGGGTGCATAACGCGCAGTAGAAAGCAGGAAAATCTGCAGCTGGACTTGCGCACCATTTTTTCTATTGTTTGGCTAATCAGTGAAATATGACACACGTATAAGTCGAGATGTTTCGCAAATGTTACGGTAGTTTATTTATGTTCACATCTTGTATAATGAAAATTTTTATCAATTGGTAATTAAAGGTGATAAAAGATAATTAGACACAAGGAAATTAAGTGATTTGTTATAATAACAGTGAACACGTACCATACATGTTAAGTTTTGGAAATGCCAATGTAGGAGATTTATACGTCTCGGAAAATCTGACTTTTATACGTAAATCGGAGGGTCTCGGAAAATCAGGCATTAAACGTAAATAATGGATTTATACACAAATCAGGTGGTCTAAGGTAACACAATACTATCCATGACAGTGAATAACAAATTTTATTATTACTCAGTAGTTTACATGAAATCGATCAACAGAAAAGATCAATCAGAAAAGAAAAATGTCGCCCAGAACAGACACACTCCTTCACTGGTGTTCCCGTACATAGTTCCATGTCGCTACCTTGGCTGCCTTGCAAAGACCCTTGTCTGGGACAAACACATGGCAAGGATAGTCTATGTTGATCTTGCAAGACAGCAGCGTACGGACGGTGTCATTGCCGAGCTGCGAGCACGAGTCCGTGTCGATCTTTCAGACCAATCACTGATAGCGTCGTCATCACATGTGTGAGCAGTAGAAACCGCACTGCCCCCACAAATGTCTTCTTGCGACCCATCTCGGCCCAGAACGTGTCGACACGACTGTCACTCGTAACAGCTGGCAGATCGTCATCCGGACTCAATTGATAGTCCTGGAACTCTTCCACGAGATGTTCGATTTCATCATCTGCCACAATACTGAAATGAGTGGCCAAATTCTTCACCATCGTTGGACACCATGTGTCGCGCAACTTGGGGTCTGGATTCAACAGAGATATCTTTCAGCACTGTGTCGTGAAATGGGAAGGTCTTCATCTTCTCGACAATGGCAACGTAGAAGTGACGCACACTCTTGAAAAGCCGCGTTCTTGTGCTGTCAGCCAAGTCATCATCACCGTCTGCCAACATGGTCCGCATAGCCATGCCAACAGCGAGGATGTCGTCATCCAGCTGTACAGACCTGTCAGCAAAACACACCTTTGTCATATCTGTAGCAGATTTGATGACACGCATCAACACAAATTTCGAAATGAAGAGGCGAAGAAGACGGTTCATCTCGGGGATTAGGATGGCGATCTGCGTAGCATCTGTCTGGAAGATCGTGTTGAACGCATTCAACGGCTCAAGGATGAAAGACAGGAACATGAAGTACGCCTTCATCTCCACACTGGCGAGGTAGTCGGCACATCGCTTCACACGGCCTGGCCGTTCACGATCCTCGTGGCTTTCAAAGTAGCTTAGCAGTGCCAGCCACTGCTGCAGAAAGCGATTGACGCATTTCTCCAAACTCAGCCACCGTGTGCTGGCGTGCTTCAGGATCTTTAAAGATGCCACGTCACAGAACTCCAGAAACGCGCGATATTCTTCTTTGCGTTTGGCGCTGTGATTAAAGTGGAAGTACACGTCAATCAGTAGCTCTTCCACTGGCATTGGCAGCTGCTTGACAGCGCACACGCAACAGATATTTGCCAGATGACAGATGCATCCAATGTCGAGGACCTCTGGCTGGACGTTCCTGATCCGGGGTAGCACGGAGTTGTGTCGGCCTTTCATAACACTGCAGTTATCCGACGAAAACGTGATGAGATTCGTCCAAGGGATTCCTCGTGTACTGAAAGATAATTAAATGACATAAGTAAATAATATCAATGGATTTTCAAAGGATTCCTTGTGTACTGAAAGAAAATAGTGACATAAATAAATAATATCAATGGATTTTCCTAGGGATTCCTCGAGCACTAAAAGAAAGTACTGACATAAATAAATGATACCAATCCATGTCTTTACACTTTACACAGTAACAATAAGAAGCTCAGGCAATATGTGAATCAATAAGTCATACGAAAAAGGAAATTTATGTACTTACTAATCAAATTAATTCAGTTATTGCAGTTCAATGATAAAACTCAGCTAGACATTTAAAGTGTTACGAAATGATCGTATTCACTAAATTAAATAATATACAATTGAAAAAAATCAGTAAATACCTGAAACAGTTGTCGATCGTTTCAAATATGTTCGCTCCGGCGCCGATTTGTTTTTCACTTAGGTTTCGTTGAAATTGCGGGAGATCGGGTTTCCCGCGCTGGAGTGCGGGAGATTTGATGTGAATGCGGGAGTCTCCCGCTGATTGCGGAAGACTTAACATGTATGCACGTACGGTTCAATTAAGTTTACAGTATTATAAATAGCAATGAAGATATTCTTTTATTGGTGCTAGCCTTATATATCACGGCGATATTTTCGATGGCGATTTTTAGTAAATCTATTTATGTCTTTCTCAGCGAGTGGGAACTATAATTAGTTTAAATTTGAAGACCGATTTACTGTAGAAATAACTGAAATAATGTTGCGCGTCATAGACTGAAGATTACGGTATTCCATAGTCAAAGAGAGTGAATGGTTTGCATCGCCTAGAGAATGATTTCACAAAGATAATTAAATATATTGAGCTGATGCAAACTCCAAAAGTCAAACAAAAAATCATAATAAAATGTCTTGTGACAGCCATATACAAACGAACCGTTTAAAGTAGAACTACTAAGTATGTGGACGATTTTTAGGACTACTTTCTCGCATTAAATGAGTGTTGGTGATGAATAGAGTTTTTAGAATATAATTCCCTGCTTATGAAATATATTAAAGGAGACATAAACAAATACAATCACATAAAGTACAAACATCATTTACATACCAAAGTATTTTAATTAATATTTTTATATAATTAAACATATAATTATGGATTTAACTACTGATAGTATAGTCAGGGATTTTAATTAGGACTTAATTTTAGTCTATTTTTGAACATGGGAATGTAATGTAACATAACATAACACAATGCATTGCAATAAATAATATAATACAATTCAGCCATATAATATATCACATGATTTGAATTGATAAAATGTGAAAAAATTAGATATGAGGTGATACGACATGATATGATGCTATGCGATATATCATATTATATACAGTTCCATATGATACATATTGATATGATATGGTATTATATGATATGTCATGCCATATCAAATATAATATCAGGGTTCATACAAACAACAACCAATTAAATTCAAAGGTTTTCATGGAATAAAAAGTGCCATTTTAAAGTTTAATTATTTCAGCTATATATTTATAATTTATCAGTTCATTTGTCTACAAGACCAGATTAATTATCATGTCATTTGTTGTGTCTACAAGTAAGCAACCAATCATTAAAAAAATTAATTACACAACAAATCAAGCAGCTCATATAGTAAGCAACAAAATCAACCATTTTCCAAAAATGTTAAAACAGGATGTTTAAATGTTTTTACCATATATAGATGAGTCTACCTATGTATAAGTCGATCCCGTATAGCCTATAAGACGGAATCAGTATATATCAGTCAATATCACCGGAAACTGCCTAACTTGAATATAAGTATTGAAAATTTGTAGCCGTTTAATTGATTAAAGTTGTACAGTGATGAAATTTCAGAATAGTTTTATTAGCTAAATCAACAAACGTAAATGACAAGATAGACACTAACTCCGCCATTATCCTCTAAAAAAACAGGTGAGCGCGTATCCTCGCACAAAAACAGATGCGCGTGTTTCAATATGTTCTATTCAGTAGAACAATTAATAAGTGATAACGCCAGTTGAGAACGCATGGCTTTATTAGGCTAACAATAGACAACAAATCGGTAGGTGGCACCACAATAGGGTGATATCATTGTATACAAAGGAGTAGTAGTAGCTGTGCCACAATATAAGACTATACTGATATAATTAAAACTAGTGGATATTACAACAGCGCGCGCATCCTCACGTACGTTTAGACTATGGGTCTAAATGTACAGCTCACGTACCTGCGTGTAGACACCAATTCGTTTCTTTTTGACCTGGCATGTTAAAATTCAGGTCCAAATACATGAGCTATATATTTATGCATAAAACTAACTATGAAGTCAGATAATCGCGCTGGAATTGTTACTGATTGTTGCTACTCACAGCTATAATTGTAAATTAAACTGTTTAATAGAAATACGAGTAGATCTAACTGAAAGTTAAAACATGCCAAACATGTACCTATTATCGCTCACTAGACCTGAAGGCTTTTTGTAGGCGGCGCCACTGGGCCAGCAGAATTCGCGATGAACAACTCTCCACACATAAAGTAGACGACGTATATACAAGATTAGATTAGCCTTTTATTTGTTTTTCATAGAATTTGTCAAGGGATTACACATGATTTTGAAGGATATTGCAGAACCAATAATTCTTTCCACGTGGACTCTTTTCCTAGTAATTTTTCTATCTTGGAAAATTGTTTTCCCTAACAATCTTTTTTTTAAAGTTGGGATGTTCACTGTTACATTTACTGGTGCAAAAATATCTTGCACAATAAGTCCCTGTCTGCCATTAATGAATCACCAGGATCAACCTTTGTCATGACATTACTGTATTCAATGATTTGTCGATCACTTGTTGCACTGCAACAGGCGTCTGACTGATATGAACACATGCCCCCACATGTTACACCACCATTATTTGTAACAGCGTTTCTGTTTTTTTATGTGGAGAAAGTGATTTCTTGAGCTGCTGGTGCTTTGCCTTCTTCAGAGGAAACTAAAACCTATCAATAACAGCTCTGGTATCGGGGAATTTCTCACGGAAATCAGAGGACGAAAACATGTGGACAATCTCTTGTTCTGGTTAGATATTTATCTATTTCCACCAGGGTTGGATTTATGACATCCACAAATACCTTTATGAAGTCATATACCATCGTAAACCTATACTTTGTGATTTAATTGTTTTTAACTTTCTATTTTGCTTAGATCCAGTTGTGGATTATCATTATATCAGAATTAATATGTTTATATATTACAAACATGAATGTAAAATAGTATTTGATGTTGGTGTCTTACGTTTTTTCCCAATTTAGTAATAACATAAATAATTTAGAGGTATCGTTTATTCAGTAAGCATAACACTCACATCTTTCACACATATACAATTGAATGAATCCATTTGATACATCAATCATCAATACTCCAAAATCACAAAGTCCTTGCAAAATCCTGTGACTAAATACCAGCTTGGCTGTTTTCTCATTACCAAGGCGATTCCTATTATTTAATGTGATAGCTATGAGATGAATTAATAGAATTAGAGTATACTGAGATCTTGCCACATGGATGATCATTAAGTGAAGCCACTGTCACTGCATACATGGTCAGCCGCAGATATACATCAGCACCAAGGTAAGATGGCAGTGTCTTGCTTGTCATTCAATTAAGAAATAGTTCTATTAAATTAGTACTGCTCTCAAATATCTAGAAACAAATGGCAGACCAATCAGGCCAATTGATTTTGGCTACAAACAGTACCAGTGTATGATTACCATAGTCTAATAATCAGGTCCTAACTTGTTGTATAATAATTTTACTTTTAATATTACAATATTATACTAATAACACATTAATAATTTAAGCCATTCAAAAACTACTTTTCAGGTATATCTCCGAAAAAATATGTCATAAATGTGTTAGCTATGCCAATATTTATATAAAAATATGCTTTTGACAGTTTATGACGCTATCATGTTATACACCTGTTTATGACGTGACGTCATCACCTTGGATTAATCCATGGTTTTCGACATTGTGTCATAAACTTGTCAATCCTGTTTTCCACTGCAGGGACATCAATCTAATCCACGTTACAAATATGCTGTAGACTTCTGTCTCATTGATCTTAAACATACGACTTAGTTCTGCATCTACCTTGTATATTCTGCATTTCATTAGTACTAAAAATAGCTAGTATTCGAGATTAATGGCTGACTTGCCATACAGGTAATCCAGGTGATATGCTGCTGGACCTAAAGAGGCAAGAACATCAACAAATGTGTTATAGTCTTTAAGGCCTGTGCACAGTTTGATGCCTTCTGGGTCACCTTTAAGCTGATCAATGCTTATGCTCAAAAGCTCTACAGGGACTTCCTCAATGGTCTGTATCTGACTGGTTGTCAAGTTCTCTTGAATTTCGTTTCATTATTGGTTAGTAAATTGAATAGAATTGAGGATCTATAAACACATATGTTGGATACCCGAAATAATAGTGTTAGTGTAGGTGACGTGCCATGCACAGGACCGTATTTATGGCGGTTTTGTTGATGCGCAAATATGGGAATAATGAATCTAATTCACGTGGTGGGCTCGGCATGGCACCCGCCTGACGTATTACAGAGTTCGTTTCATGCGCAGCGGAATGCATCGGACCAAAAATAACCAATCTATGATTTAATACGCTAACCAAACCTGATAATACGCAAGATTTTTTATACGCAATTGCGTATTTGCGTAATTGGACATACGCCCTTGCATGCATTCATTCTAAATCATTCTTCTGAATTGCTATTTTAGAATAAAATTATAATTTTAGGTATACTATTAATATACTGTTTGTGACGTAACTAGCATGCCGCGCAATCAGAAAGCATTCTTTGCGGCTATGCTTTTCTTGTGGACTATAGTTCTGATGTGACGCCAAATCTGCCAGGCGATTGTTGCCAGTTATAATACGGCACACCCACTCCTTGGATTCGGTGATAACACTCAAATTATTAATTAACTATATTAACTGCCGGTGAGACAATGTATTCAATCAAAGATTGTCTAACCTTTTATACATATATCAACGACAGTGGCTCTTCATATATATATATATATATATATATATATATATATATATATACATATAGTATTGTATATAGTGCTTTATACTAAGATAACATTATTTTGACAATTCTCCCAAGAGGCAAACATTCCTGGAGCATGCACTTAAACAATATTTAAAAGCTTTTACATTTTTTAAAGAAACTACTATGTCCATTTAAAGTCAGGTTTGCTGACACCACACAGGGAGTTGTGGAAGTCACAAGAATTACATATTTGACTGCTTGACCATCAGATGACAACAATGATAGGATTGATTTTGGAAAAAGTGATGTTGAGGTTATTACAACCCACTTCAAAGACATACGTGAAAGCTACGTAAGTGCTTTATTCCCCCATATACTGTACATAACAATGATGTTAAGATTGATGATGCTTTGACAGACTAGGACATGATACAGTTGAATTGTTATTTAAGGCAAGCTGAAGCAGCCCAACATAAACAAGAACCATACATTATTAATTACATTTAGTTTTTTGTTTATTTGTGTATAGACAAGTGCGACATCTTGCGGCAGTGGTAACACTACGGTTGTGGGCCGCGATCTGAAGCCAGTTGTGCAGAATGACTCGCATAAGACGTCTATACGGGAGGTACATACACACACATATAAACACATCATTAAATTCGTGCATTTTTAAGTGTAGGCCCATTGATATAGGTTTACAATATGCTAATGCTTACTCTCTGTGTATGTGCTGTGAATATTGTCTATTATGTCTACTTATAATCTAATCTGCCTATGTAACATCAGGCATGAAAGCAGGTTAAGCCAGGTTCTTTATCAATTAATTAATTTCTTAACAGATTTTAAAATACATTCAACTGACAGGTCTAGCTGTTGATACATTTGACCCACATCCTACTACCCAAGAAAGATTAAAGAGCAGCAAACGTAAGAGGAGACCTGGATTCATGGATAGTGAGCCAAAATTAAAGAAGGCTAGACTTAAGACAGTTGAACTACCAGTAGCTGTTGGCGAATTTATGGCGAGATAATGAAGAATATAGTAAGAGTGCAGAGGAACAGGTAATAGACCGATCCAGGCGAAAGGCGTTGCATCGGTTACCAACTGCGGTCTCGGGTTAGAAACAGCTATGGAGCCCGCTGTTGATCAGGAGATAACACCTTTTCACTAACGGTAAATACTTGAAATCTTTCAGCAAATTATTTCATATCACACGGAAACTGAGATTAGTATTCCAACTGAAAGATTGTGTCTTTCCAAAAGATTAAACACAATATTTATCAGGATATAACCCAGTGATTGAGCGGACCGATCTTTCCAGATGAATGACATAGCTAAGCCTTCGTTATTCATGTTGACTCGTAGGGGAGTTTTAGCATGGGTTTCAATGGATTAAATAAATGATTTTAAAATTAAACTTTTAGCTGAATGTAAATTGATTTTAATGAAGATTTTTTAAATGTTTAATGTAGATATAACGGGCAATTTGCAAGTTTTAGAAATATTATTTGTATTTATACCTGGTAATCCTATATATATATATCACCAGCATATTAGTAAATCATTTTTTTTTATTACATTAGAGTATCAACACCCATGACATTTACATGTAGTAAATATTGCACGAACGGCTGATTCAGAAAATAAAACAGCTCACCTTCAATACAAAATATCATGCATAAATACCAATGTTACAGTAATAGGAGTCACACATTGAAATATAATCTAAGCGATGATTGATTTTATCTATTCACATCATTATGTTAGATGACGACGGTTCTACAAAAAGTTACATTTTAGAATGGAAGTTTTAACTAGACAGGCCAGGACATGAAAGGCTTGAAAATCGTGCGGACGATATACTTAGTGGCATATATATCTATTGGATGAAGTCTATGCCATTCCTATTAAATGCAAAATTACGATCTGGAGCTCGCTTACCGTTAATGGACTATAAATAAAATCCAAATATTGCTGGTAAATAGTCTATAAACAACTTTTCAGAAATACATTTATCGGTGACTATTGAGGTCTTGCACCTGACGTCACAAACACGTGACTGTTTGTTTATGCCGCCATGTTGGGGGTCAAGCGGTGGATACACTGGTATATAGTCCAGTACTTTTGTCTAATAACACCAATGACTTCAACCTCAATCACATAAGGGTCATCATATATTATTGAAATGTATAGAGAATAAACATGTTGTTTATGTTAGATAACATAAATCTATAGGTGCAAATGAGAATATCATATGATGGTAGCCCTGTATATAATTTAACCGTATCATCATTGTCAATAAAAGTTATATCGTTTATAGTTAAATCATTAATTAAATCCCTTTGTGCTTCACATTGTGACCGAAGTGGCTGGCACTAGTGTGTACTAGGCATCCATAAGTGTCGGCTTTGACCCGTTTGGACTTGATCAGTCTCTGTTTATTGCTGACGTAAATAAAGCTTTGAAATTTAAATTATTGTTTTTTCTTTCAATTGAGAAGCCGTGTTTATGCTCAAAGCGAAAACATTATCTTCGTAACCTTTGCGCTCACTAGGTCTAGTGTCAGCAGAGCAGGTCTAGTGTTAAAATATTTTACTAAACCTGGAGCTCCAGTAAGGCTACAAGTTAGTTTCACACACACACACACATATATATATATATATATATATATAATATAGAGAGAGAGAGAGTATAACCTCACTTAAATATAGTGTGTAAAGAAAAATCGGTAAACAGTATATGCTAAATATATTTAAATGTATACATTTGGGTGTCAAACATTAATGTGTTTATGCACATTTCTTGGGATGGCGGGTGATGACAGTTTATTAACTTGCAAACAATATTTATTGTGTAACAAAATACCATATTTTACATCATAACTATTTACAGAAAAGATACTGGTAAAACTTTCTTCCTCATATTTGTTACTAGAATCCTATACTTTAGACCCCTTTAATTTAGAGGAGGGGGGGTGCTTAGCCTTCAACTTGCTTTCGTTTCACTGTGATTATTGCTGGTAGTCATGATGACACTTGCGAAAACATAAAAGATCCGTGCTCCTTGTCCAAATGAAATGTCATGGATTTCCTGTCTTGAACAATCAAAGAGCACGTAGCTAAACCAAGTCGTTTCAGTAACTCATTCATTATTCAAAATATTTAGTAAGTGTATCATACTGCTCGCAGGTGTGATGATAAATTGCGGCTGGTGAATATAACTTCTGTGACATTCTGACCTCAGATCCTTCATCTTTTTACGTTCCTCATCTAGATTATAGTTTCTCTTAAGTGTTAATTTCTGAGCCATTTTTAATCATCTTCCTCTTGTCAGGTTCCTTCTGGCTCAAACTGATATGGTAGTATGCCATTCATAACGTGATTTTAACAAGGTAATGCTGTTTAATTCTACAGACTTGAGATCAACCGGATACGCTGAAGTGACGTCAGCATTATAGAGCTTCCGGTATCTGTCTAATTTCAAAATGGCGGCGCCCATAGGCCATTAAAAGTCGAATAATCAGCACTTTGAACTGGATTATTTAATATGTGGGTGATCGTTTACACATTTTGACATTATTTATGATATTTGTGAGTATGGCAATATTATATCTCAAAATTTGAAATGAAGGTAGACTATTCCTTTAAGAGATTTAAACGATAATTATTATGTATCTGTGAAAGCAACATTGAACAGGTGTGCTTTTAAAACGGATTTAAATGTTTCAAGAGACCACCCATTTCTAATATATCCCGGCAACCTATTCCACAAACTGGGAGATGCAAACCAAGGCTTCAACAGTAAATGCACAATCACCATATAACCTAAGCCGAGACACAGGCACTTGCAATATTATCTAACTGGATGACCTGAGTTTTCGGGATGACTTTCTAATTGACACCAGTTCACACAGGTACTCAGGTGTCATATCATTAATAAATTTATAAGTTATTAATAAAATCTTGAAATGGATAGGCTGTATGACCCCTAGATGTTTTACTGACCCAGTAGGGTAATCGAAGATGCACCTATCTGTAATGTTTGTATCCTTATGGATTTAACACAATGGGGTGATGCAAAATATATCATATTTGTTTTATTATCATTTAGTCTTGAAAAATGTTGAGTCATCCAAAGCCAAATATCAGCAATACAATTTCCAAATTCTTCAAGAGTTCTCATACAAATGATATTTAACCCCATATCGCTGCTCAATGATCCAAAGAGGACGGGTATACATTGTCAAAATGAGCGGACCAAGAACTGAACCCTGTGGTACACCAGATAACAAAAACTGAACGTCAGATAAAATACCACGAACAGATACTCTCTGTGAGCGTTGTTCCAGATAGGATCGAAATCATTCAAGTACTTTACCTTACAGATTGAAAATGTCTCTTAACCTAGAGAAAAATGCGTTATAGTCAAATGTATCAAATGCAGCAGACAGGTCCAGAAGAGCAAGTAATACTGGCTTACCTTGATCAATTGACATCGTAATATAATTTTCACTCAAACCAAAGCTGTTTCAGTGCTGTGACCATTTTTATATGCAGCCTGAAGTGATTCATTACGGTCATTATTTATTAAATATTTGTTTGGGTGGAAAACAATTGCACTTTCTATAACTTTAGATAGAAATGTCACATTTGAAACAGGTCTGTAGTTGTTTAGAATTTACAATCCTTACTATGTTTTTAATTAATCGTTTCTGGGTAGCTTTCATGGATCTTGTAAATACACCCAAAGATAATGATTTATTAACTAAATTTGTAATTGGGCATATCAGAACATCCAGACAATCTTTCACAAGCCATGTAGGCATAGGGTCAACTGCACATAAGGCATTATATGACCTTTTCATCAACTGTCCGATATCAGCCTCTGTAAAAGGTTCAAATGTATCCATCATGGACATGCAGGGCTCTTCTACCAATGGCTTACCCTGTGATAAAGTGCTGGAAGGGAGGTAAGTTGGTAATACAATGGGCCATAACTTTATTCGAGTTCATAATATTTGGAAGGACAGTCTGACTTTTGTAGAATACTTATTCACAACACCGAAAACAGTCCTTTAATTTTTTTATTGTAATATTTTGAAGGATATTTTTAACTAGAATTTTACTGACCATGAACATTTCACAATGAACACACAAACCGGTCCTGATCTACAGCTGCTCACAATACCTTCTGTGTCTCTTTGCAGCTTGTGTGTTCTTATTGTACCATGGAAGCAGTGGTCATCTTGGCATTTCCTTTGTCCTTGAATGTGCATGCTCATCTACAATGTATCTTAATGTACCATCATATATATCTGCCAGATGATTCACATGATCTAGTGGATCCAATACCAGAGAAGAGACCTGCAGATCAGCAAGAAAAGCCTCCATGTCAATCGACTTTATATTTAGCTAAAACAGACTGTTTCTGTAAAGATAGATTAATTTTAATAGTGAAATGATCAGACAGCATGGAAGACACAGACACAAACTTGATCAAATTGTCATAATCATCGGAGATGACAAGATGTGACCATGTCTGTGAGTTCTTTCTTGCGCATGATGTCTGAGATGGGTATATCTAAGAATGTCAGCCAGTTGTTTGGTATCTGCATTCCTCTGGCAATCCCAATGTATATTGAAGTCACCTAAGATCAGCAGATGACCGCTGTTGGTAGCAAGAGTGTCAACAAATTCCAAACATTCATTGAAGAAATCTGCAGCTTTCAAGCCATTTTTCTTAGTTGAGTGTAATCAGTAGATAATAGCTACATGAAGACTTATCCCTCCAGATACAAAAGCCTGAAAGCACAAATGGGTTTTACACTTCGCGGCGAATGCCGACGCCCCAACTTTCTTGTGAATCTGAGCTGCATGATGGAATGAATATCCAGCTAGAGTCACATCACCAACAATATTCTGGTCTGAAACATTACCAGTCAGGCAAGTATCTGTAATGACAAAGGATGAAGAGCCATATCCTTAACAACATCAGATATATTATTGATCGACTTTGGCATTCATATGATTTAGCACTAGGCTGTGAACCTTGCTTCGTAAAAAAAAAATCATTAATGGAATGAGTTCTGCAACATTTACACACACCTGTATTATGACTTTATGGTTGTTTCCATATATAAATAGATCAACACCGGTTTCCATTTTGCTAAATTTTATTACATCCATCTGAACTCCTATAAATAGTACATTATTCTAGATAACTAAAAATGGTAAAATCTGGTAAATAAATGGATTCTATGCTATGTGCAAACAATTTATATCTGTGGTGTGAACTATCACTAAAAGACCTATGTTAAATCTGGCATACACTTTATTTGACAATTTAAATGATTTAATTTTTGTAAAGAAATAATAGGATAAGGTATCTTACAAGATAGAATGCACTGGGTAATAAATAGTAAACATTAAAATTCTAGCATACCATACCAGGAGTGTAAAGTTCTCAAGCTAGTTATTGAAAATTGTAAGTCTTATGCCTGCTTTGGTGCTCACACTGGTGTTTAATCTAAATCTAATCTAAATCACTTGGCCCATTTACTCTTTTATTTATTTGATCTCCTTTCCCTTGTGCACCTTTCTCAAACAGCTGAAAGAACATCTTTTCATATGACTGATGTGACTTTTCTAGTTCTTCCAGAATATGTTGCTGCTGTTTTACAAATGTTGAATCACTTTCTTTCAAATAAGCCAATAATACAGTCTACTTTACATTTTCTAGACACAGGAGTAGTATAATAATTTGCTGAAGCCTATTAGGGCATTCATTTCTTCAAAGAATTGAAACCCCAAACTTCCCCTAGTAGTTGTGTTAGTATTATGCCTAACAGTTTTAAATCTAGTAATTAAAGTATTCCATTTCCTTGCAACTCTTTTTACGCCAAAATTAAGTTTAAATCATTGGGAATGTTTGTTGGCCACTGTCTGCCACATAGATTTCCTTCCACCTCTTCCCAATAGGATCCGGCTTTAGTGCTTAGCCAATCACTTTTGGAGGCCTTTATCTTCAGGGAGAACATATTCCCTACATCCAAGTAATATAAAAGGTCACTAACTGTCTGATAAATGGCACCTGTCATTTTTTATCTTAATGGAGCTTTTCGTCAACATCCATGAACACTGCAAGTACACATATAGAAGAGGATATAAATAAGCAGAATTGTTTGTGAAGTAAATAATTT
Organism: Paralvinella palmiformis; assembly: GCA_025642065.1. Taxonomy (NCBI): domain Eukaryota; kingdom Metazoa; phylum Annelida; class Polychaeta; order Terebellida; family Alvinellidae; genus Paralvinella; species Paralvinella palmiformis. Next base: position 925,900 of record JAODUP010000138.1, on the reverse strand, counting down.
CAGCTGATTGGAAATTGATCCAAGTTGAAATAACAATGCAACTGTAATTTACATTTTTGTAAAAATTCAGCAAATAAGATGACACTGGCAAGGTAGTTCATAATCAAAGACAGTGAAGTCTGCCACTGCTAATTCTGAAGCATGCTATTCAAGCCAGTTTGACACTTATTTACCTGGATACTTTATTGTTATATCCAAGAAGTGCAATAGAAAATCAACATATTCACGTGGTCTAGTAACACATAAAATATTATACAATATAGGTATTTCAACACTATCCAAATTTTTATATTTAATTGTCGTTCTTAATATTTACTCTAGACTCTATTTTATCACACTTAAAATATTTCCTTGTCTAGATCTAGTATTCTAAACAAGTTTATATAGATAATAAAAGTTAAATGTCAGCTCTGTCCAGGTTTTGCACCTGATGTCACAGACACATGATTGTTTGTTTCTGCTGCCAATTTGGGGGTGAAGTGGTGGCTTGACTACAAGCTGGTACACTGATGCATAGACTGGCACTTTGCAGGCAACATCAATCTTAGACATAATCCCGATATCTTGAATACTGATCGAGTTTCATTCATCTCAAAGCAGAGTAAAACAACATCACCAGCTGGGTTAGAAACCATAGGTTTGTCAGTGGATTTACCACTACATGCCGTAGAAAGGCGTAATTAAAAGATGTTGGCCAAGATCCCCAAACTATGCCACCAGAGATCTGGATCAGCTATGATAATGCCAACAATTATCCAAGGGTCATGTTTACTGATATATACAATTAGTAGTTCAGTGCACCATCCCATTAAACTGGAGATCAACTAAAAGCTGATAAAAAGTTGGAGGCATACGTTTATTTTAAAGATGGATGGGTCAGATCATCAATGGTTGCTCCGACCAGATCTGGATTGAACACTGATTTAGTGATGAATGGCAACGTATGTAACTTTATACGATCATATACAATATGAAACACATTTATAATAAAAATGACTTTTTGACATCGACAAAGATTATACAGATAATATATCAAATAAAATAATTGTACACATTCAACAAAAGCGAAGTTTTAACAAATATCACAAAATATGTCAACATACACTATCTCATTTTATAACAGAACCAGTCTATTTATTTAGGTATGATTTGCTGTGTAATTTGTTATTATGTTTTGAATAACAAGAAGAGATGAACACTTTTACATATATTTATTCATAATCTCAATTTCATCTTTGCATCTTAGAAATCATTAGCATTTAGCTGTTTTAGATAGTCGAAGTCTATTTCTCAATTTGGTCTGTATGACACTAACGTTTGAGAACACGTATGCAATAGCTGCTGGGCTGGCTGGCATGATTCAAGTTCTTTTCTCCCATCTTATACCCCTTTGGCTGTACTGAAGCTACCCATGATGCTAACCATGTGTAACTATAATTTCATGTGAAAGATTAGCAGATATATTGTATGACTATCACATGGCGCCTACATTAAAAACAACCAGAGATTGAGTATTAAGTGAAGCCATTGTCACTGCATATACATGGTCAGCCACAGATATATACCTAGCTGTGTCTCAATAATCCAGTCAAAAAATATCAGCAATCAATCAGCCATAAAAGCAGGTTAAAACAAGTAAAAGACACTGGTGCGGCTAATATGAGTATTAGCCAGCTTTTGGCCAACCCAGCAGACAATAAACATAATCATTTATGGACAGACATGGGGTCAATTCCATTTTGTCAATTCCAATCAATTCCATTTGGTCAATTCCAAATCAAATTTATCAATTCCAAATTTATCAATTCCAATTCCTTTTTCCCCGACTCTTTTTTGCCTAATACTTTTTACCATGAGTAGGTACTCCGAGTACCTACTTAGTAAATTAATTTGTGGATTAATCTTTTTTTGCCAGCTCTAAACATTGAACGGGGGGGATCCTAAATAGCAATATCTCTATATAGATTACACGTATGCTATGTGGTGGTGTCAGAGTGTTGTGGGCGGAGCCCACTGTATTCAGACTATTTTAATTGGTTAAATGCTCATGTGGGGTGCCAAAGTCAGTGTGCATATCTGATATATATATGTATATATATATATATATATATATATAAAAGGAACCAAAGTTCCGGATCAATTTGGTTCCAGTATATTGGTAACACCACAGGTAAGTGCTAACATCGTAAAAAAATGCAAAAGCCTAACCCCAAGGTGCTTTTAGCTAAAGAGACATTTGATTATGTTAAGAGGTGGAGCATAGTCTTGGGCACACCCCCATGTAAGTGTATTCTGTAATCATCAAAGGTGTGTTTATATTCCACTCTCCAGTATGAGCCTTGAAACAAATGTTTTGCTTAGTTCTGTCCAGCACGGGTCAGATCCTGTGTTTACTTTCACATCCCTGGTGGGTACTAAACCACCTCCACATAGTAAGTTTACAAAATATCTCAAATGGTTATTAAGACAGTTAGGTCTAGGGATAGGCTATAATAGTCACAGTTTTCGGAGAGGAGGGGCAGTTTTTGCTTCAGATTGGCATTCCCGGTTAATAAATTAATTAATTCCCGGTTAATAAATTAATTAATTCCTAAATAACAATATCTCTATATAGATTAAATATATGATATGTGGTGGTGTCACAGTGTTGTGGGCGGGGCCCACAGTATCCAGACCATTTAATTGATTAAACGCTCACATCGGGTGCCACGGTTGGTGTGTGTATCTGATATATATATATATATATAAGGAACCAAATTTCTGGATCGCTGCCATCTCCACTGAATTATTAAAAATAAAGGGGGTATTTCAGCTCCTTCTTTATGCACGCTCCCCTGTGAGTAGTGAGAGAGGTGATTTCTCAATCACTCCAATGTATATTGGTAACACTACATGTAAGTGTTAACATTGTAAAAATGGTAAATTAATTTTTGGATATATTTTTTGTAGGAAACTTCAATTCCAAATTCTCAATTCAAAAAGTTTCAATTCCAACTCCATTTAAAAAAAAATAATCAATTCAAATTCCGGAATTGCATTGACCCCATATGTCTGTTTATGGAACTCACACATTTCAAGTTGAAGCATTATGTAAATCTTCATTTACAACAGTGTTTTTTTCATTATAAAATGCACTGCAGTAATTTTATGTACAAAATATAATTCAGAACTATATTGTATTCATCAATCCAATTTGTACACATACATGAAAATCTATACACAAATTCCTCAATTGTTTTTCAGATGGGGACATGAACATAAAGATGGTGCTCATGGGTTGTATGAAGTACTTTGTGCCAATCACACCATGCAAATTTCACAATATCTCCATCTGGATTCTACATTTAAATACTCAATATCCATACATTGGGGCATCACCTGATGGATTTTTGACATGCGAATGCTGTGGTATGGGCATATTAGAAGTAAAGAGTCCACACTGTACATAAGTGGGATAGCATTATACAGGAGGCATCCAAAGATAAAGGATTTTGTTTGGAGAACATATAGGTGACAAGCTACAACTAAAGCATAACCATCAATATTTTTTACTAAATTCAGACACAATTATATATATGACAAAACGTAGATACTGTGATTTTGTGACTTGGACAAAGTTCGTGTTGAAAGAATTCTACCCGACACAGATTTAAATTAATTGTTTCATACAACTCTGCAGAATGTTAAAGAATTCTTTAAATATTGCATTTACCAGACGTTGTTGGCAAATGGTATACAAGAAGTGTGGAAATGTCGGTTAATAAGACAGACAAATCGCAACATATGCAGTGAGATATGACATGTAATAGACATTGCCAGATAATTTTCGCGGGCTTTTACACTTCGGGTCACCGCCCATAGCTGCGGGGCGGAGCTTTCATGGTTTTCAATGTGGGCCGGATTCTTGTTCTGAACATCTCGGTTTTAACAACTATCTACTACGTAATACAACTGGAATTCAGATAGGAAAATACTTCTAGCGATAGATTAGTTTATTATTGTTCAGCATATTCCATTATTAAATGTTGTTATTGTCAACAAATTAGAGTAAATATTCCTTTAGCGAAGTTCGCTAGTATCGGTTATCGCTTGAAAATTGAAATGGCCACAGACGGGGTTTGTTTACGTTTTAAAATCAACTCATAGTTCGCGTTATTTCACGAGAAATAATACCAAAATGCAATATATCAATGCCGGATTATTACTCTATCAATCAATACTTTTGTGTAAGACAATACGTCTCCGATTTGATGAATATTTTATATCCAAATAGCACACCCATTTGGTTAGTAGAATTATGCCATCTATCCCGGCGCATTATCAATGACGTGCGCATGCGCCACGAGTCTACTGCTAGAAGATGCTACACGGAGAATGACCACAATTAAAACAAATCGTTGAAGATATCTCTGAATTGTCCTGGTAAAATGATAGTATTACAACTGCCTTGTCAATTTTTGATATTATTATAAATAGCCAAAGAAGTGTATTGAAGAAACACTATGGGAAAGCCACCGCCTATACGTAAACTTTCGCTACGAATATGGCAATCTGCTTGTACACGGGAAATGTGTTATGCGAACTACCACATAGAACTTCTAATTTAATCTATTTTGTTTACTAAATCAGTCTTCTTTGAATAGAAATATAATAAAAATCAACTTATCTTTCATTTTCCTTTACTGACTGTTGTAATCGTGGAGTATTATCGCCCACAATGATCGTTAAAATATACAAACGAATCTCGCATACACACTGAAAAGGAACGATGATCCAGACTCTGCGATTAACGGGTCGTGTTTACGACCTGATTGTAGTAGTTCTAAATCCTCCCGCGAGATGTCACTAGCTTAATTGACAATGTCTATTAAGTTGTAGACTATGACATTTTGTGCATACAATGATACATATAGATAGCGATAGTCTATGTATGCACGAAATGTATATGCTGGTAGAGTCTACTTAATTTCTTTATAGTTATTTATTATTTTGATCAATAACATAATTTCCTCGCTTTCTCTACCAAGTCTTATACAAAAATAAGTATTATGATACAAATTACCTAGTTATCATATTATAACTCTAATTCTAAATGTATTAAATATTTTCCAAAGTTGTATTTCTCAGTTAGAAATCTATACTTGTATACGCATGTGAAAAATGAACGAAATTAATACTTACAAACAAGCCGATTTAGTTTTCTCTCCATTCCGGTAAGCACAAGGTGAAGTTCGTGAAGTGAAAATCAACCAGTCGACAAGTCGTTAATACGACCCAGAAGTTGTCCCGAACGCTATTTCCTAGTCGGAAACACGTAATTACGTTTAGTCCTGGGTGTACCAGACACCGCCCCATCGGACAGACGGCCCACGCATTTCGAGACGCTTTGCCCCATTGACAAGAACATCGACGATTCGCTCCATATGCTGCCCCACTTATTATATACAAAATGTGTTCACTGTTACAATGGTTCACAAATGCCGTTGAGTCATCAAAGTAACACCAAAGTAACATCAATGTAAGGGGGGATCGTTCCATTATATAAGCAATACTTCAAGTTTCCTACTTTTCAACATTCTATAATAATAATAATAAAACGAAATTTATATAGTGCCCTATATAACCTGTAAGAAGGTTACCCTAAGGCGCTTGACAATAAATAATTCATATGTATGTAACAGATTTACATCTTTAAAAATACATAATTCTTTCCATGCGTGTTTCTTTTATTAAAAATATATAATTATAAATGTTGAAATAAACGAATTGAATTGAATTAACAATAAATGAGTTACAAGCAGACATAAAAGGGCGCGTTGGAGGTGCTGTCTAGAATGGGTACTTATATCTGGCTAGCATTAACCGAGTACAATGGCACAGTTCGGAGTTTTGTATATATGCTCGAATGTCAGAGGAGATAATTCTTATCTGTCTAGATCTGTTAAAGAGAAAAAAAAGCCTGTTCGGTAGCCTTATTGGGTGGTCTACTCGAGAGCTGTTCGTAGCAATAGCGTAGCTATTTGTGGCGATGGCTGTGGCAATAGGTGTCACATTCGCTGAGGCAGAAACATTACCACCAAGCAGTACTTAAGAAAGTATACAAGTCAGGTCACTCACGCCATTCATATTACACACACCGATTAATACTACCTACGTTGTTCAGCATCCTGTTGTTCCTGACATTAACAACATAGCAGACACATCAAACCGTAGCTTTGGGATCCCAGAACCAGCTTCTGCCAATGATGTAGGGCACGTCCTACCTACTGCTGCCGATGCACAAGAACGACCAGCTCTGACATTTAATGTTGTCCCAGGTGCTATACAGGGCAGTCTTAGCAGCACTATACATTCAGTGCACTGGGGGCCCTACCTACACAACCACTCACAGCAAATCACAACATACATAGATTAGCATCGGGCCCCTATATTCGTGGGGCCTCCGGGTAACTGTCCAGCGTCCCCATGCGTAAGGACGGCCCTGAATAAAATGGCGACACAAACAGACGAATTCTAGTGGAGTCACCGGCAATATCAACTGGATATTTTAATATGTGGTTGACATAATTTATCAGTTTTGTATGCATATGTGTATTGATCCTGCAAATTTGAAATAAAACCGGACTACTATACTCTTTTAATTACAATTTAAGCGGTCTATATTGATTTCACATTGAAATAATGATTATGCACATATAGCCAATGTCAGCTATTTGAATAGAGTTATCTCATATCTAACACACACCATGTGTGTTAGAGGTTTGTTATTGGTCTTCTTACAGATCGTGTAGTTCATCTAAAAAGCTACTACGCAGGAGGAAAACCACTAAGACGACCATATTAAAATATGAATAGTACTTACGGGACTTCTAATCCTTCAGGTAACTTAAATGCAGCAATCAAACACATAATTAGTAGAGGTAAGTCGGACTTCATCATGAAATCAGCTCGACTTTATCCTGTCTTCTATAGTCTATATATGGTTCTCTTCTAAATACAACCAATACAGTTACGATGAAGTCAAAACGCTTTCACGTATCACCTTCATCAGACCGAACTATGTCTCGGTCTCATTTTCTGCCGTGCTCTTTTTTTTATTTTCGTAACTGCGCATGTGCGAGAAAAACCAGCACGCATTGTGGTCGCGGTCTCATTTTGTTTCGTGCTCAATTTGTAACCGTACGTAGACTATGGAAGTGGTTAGGAAATCGTGTATATCTAATGGTATTTAATAAAGCTTGCGAAGTAATTTCATTCAACATTTCAGTATGTTGTTATGACAAAATAAGACTAGTCTCAGTTTGCATGCCAGGGTAAAAGTGATTTCATATGACAAAACTAGACTGGATACCAAACCAGACAGGGTAGACCAGTCTCATTTTGCATGAATGTAGACACGTTTTCCTCTCCTCAGAAAGATTACATACCACAACAATGATGCAATATATGTAACTGATTGCTTTAATTAGTGTTTGATAATCAAAGGACAATTAACCATCTCAAAATGAATAAACCATTTATCTCAACACGGACAGCATATTAATTCGGTGGCGATATTTAATTCCTTATTCTATCCATGAATGTTTTGTCGCCAGACAGGTTTATGGCTCTAACCACATTCCAGATAATCCAGCTTAAGGGTGTTTCCAATCCGTGAACTATACATGAAGGGATGGTGATGCTAATACTCATTCTCTCCAACGTTATCTGTGTACGCTTGGTTTGGACGGCAAGCTTCCCCATCAGCGTATCAGCCAGAATGACACGCTACTTCCCGTATCCATGAAGGCGAAAGTGTCTGTCGCCGTTGGGGGCTTTCGCCTTTACTCGGATGATAGGCTCCTACCTGGCTACTGTTCACTGTAGTTGTATGTTTTCGTATATACTGTGCATTGTGTAGAACAGTAGGATGGAGTGTACTACACTGGGTACATATTAGTTTTCTTCTACATTGGCTGCAGATATGGTCGGGCTCCTGACACGCAAAGCATAAATGTTTTGTTTTCGGTAAGTCCTTATTGCCGTTATCTAGATCACGAAATCGTGTACAGTCTTGTATGGAAGTGCGACCCCTGCAGTGATACCAATGTTGCCGTTCAGCACTATGGTTATTTCAGTTAATGGTTATTTCATTTAAAAATATGGGGGGCAGATCTGAAGGTTTTTCTCAATATCTGAGGAATATTTATACATATTCTTCTATGTTCACGGTAGAGGGGGGATCAAAAAGGTTAACTATGTCTGCAAATTCTTAAAAGTAACATCCTCATCAATATCAGATAAGTCCTCGTGATCATTATCCTGATCAGAATCATTGACACTATCTACAATATCGTCATGTTTGGCCACAGCTCCCAATATTTGTACCCCCAGTTCTGACAATGGTTCAGCTGTGTCCATGTTATCACCATTTCCATCCTGGATTGTATCAGGCTCATGAACGCCATCCATTGACACATAACTAACAATCAACAGGATATGGGGAACCTTAACATTTGTGTCTTTCATGGTTGGTCTACTAGATCTCTCAGTGAAAGTTGGAGTGTTCCATCTTTTGATGCCATCTGTTGGGTTGATTTCCATTCTGAATGGGCATAGCATTTTGTGACACAGAAGATTTGGTTCAATATGGTTTGTGATAATTGACTCCTCGTGTTGCTTTAATGAGCTTTAGCTGGGTAAATCCGCGCTCGATCTCCGCACTGGAGGGAGACATGGTGAATGTCAAATCAATGACAGTCAGAATGTTCCTGAATTGCTGTTGGTACTTCAGATTGATGGCCTCCTATGAAAGAGCATGGTCTTTCAGTAAGTGACTGTGAAATTAAAAAGAAATCTTTGAATAAAATAATTATTTAAATAACATGATATTATATTTACACACTGGTATGGATAACTTGAAGTGATGCTCTTGTCTGATTAACAGTCAAAAAGCTCTTTCTTAGCCAATAGTAATTCTAATTCAGCCTGCTGTGCATCAATATGGTTCTCTAATAGCTTGGAGAAATGTGCCAACAACACTCTCAGATCTTTATCCCCATACTCTGGAAGTTAAATAGCGTACAAATGCATTCAGTTTCATATTACGTTATATTTTATGATGGCTAACACAAGATAATGGGGAAAAATCCCACAAAGCAGACTAGTAATTTGGGGAATCATTCTGACCTCCAAAATATCCTGCAAGAACAAAAGAAACAATAAATAACACATCCTGCTAGAACATTGAGAAACCAACAGTAGCAATTAATAATAATAATAATAATAATAATAATAATAATAACAAAAAAGGCCGAAATGGCAGTTTTTAACGTGGCTGGCAACATCAAATGAGGGAAACGAATATGTTCTGTAATTTATAGCTTCCCCACGGGACTAATTCTAAATATATTTAGAATATATATCTGAGTAGCCTTGATGACTTTCACAGAACCATCTGTAAAGTCTGTGAATGTCCTCCTTGAAACACAGCATCAAACTTGGTGAGGAAATCCTTCCGGGCAGAAGACATTTTTGCCAGACCCTTGTTACTGCAATCTGTCAATAGTACGCCTTTGTATATTGTTACATGAGAAATCTTCCTCAGCTTGGGATCATCACTAGAAAATGAGTTAATACGAAATACATCGAAACATTGAAGACATAAAACCACAACAGAATTTAAATAAAGGATACAAGTTGTGTTTCTTATTACACAAATTGTGTTCTATGTTATGTTGTTGACTAAATGATTTATCACCAAAGTTAATTGTTGATTTTACTATGCCATCTTTTTATAAACTCTTCTTAGTCTTACTTAGTCTTAAATGGCATAATTAAAAGGTTTTATTCCAAGTCATAGAATGGTATATGATACACAATGTGCATTATATCATTATTATGGTACTACACATTGTGTTATACTGTAGTACCTTGTTTTGTATTTCCTGATCACCTCAAGTGTGACTTCTATGGCCTGATTTGTTTGGGTATGGCATAGATATTATCCTGGAGTTGAAGCGATAATCGTCTCAATGGATCCAGGAAATCGAATAAAATAATATAAAGCTGAGAATATTCTTGGACTTCCGCAGTGTCAGAAAGGTCAGTGTTTTGGCTTTGGAATCTGTTGACACTCTATCACCAGTCTTAATAAGCTGCAATGAAAAGGTATGGTTCATTGATTTGTTGATAATGTTTATGCAAATATTTATAAATGTGTACCATATGAAATAAATATCAGTATATTATATTTTGACACGATCTTATTGAAATTTTACTGGGAAGTATAAGTATTTGAATCAATTGCGAAATCATCAAATTAGTAATACCTGTCCTAGGTGGGCTGTGATGTACTTGTATGATGATATCAAATTGGTTAAAACTCGCAGTGCATGACCGACCCAACATAATGTGTACTATCAACACTGAATGGAAGCAGCAGTGTAGTGTCCTTCTCTTGATTGAGTGCATCATAATTACGATGTAACATCCCACGATTCAAGCTACTGTGTTTCGATATGTAGTCCCCAGCGTCTCACCTTTCATTTCGTCCAAATCACAAATCCAAACGTAATCTGACAATGGACAGCTTTTCATCACAAGATAATGACATGACCTGAATAACCTTTCTAATTTCTCAAGTACATTCTTATTCAAAGTTTAAATTGGTTTAGCCGCTATTGATTGACTCTTGGGTTTGATCCTAGCTGAATGTAGGTGCTTAGATTTCTTATGTGTTTTGAAATTCCCAGGTTTTGTAATTGAGTCCAATTTGTAGGATGTACAACCAACAACGAATCGATATTTTGATAATTTATGTTTGCCATTTTCGTCCGTTACTTTGGCAGGTGCATATTCTTGATAATACGTTCATACCTTGAACGCCATTTCAGCCATGATCTGCGGTCAAACCAAAAGCGATCAAGTCTCTGTCGCGTGTTTTGTCATATCCGTTAAGGTATTTGAGATTCTCTTCTTTGGTATTCTTTGCTCTTGATGAAATTCTCCAAGAAGCAAAGGAAATCACAATTGCTGTTATGAGACAGGATTAGCTGCTTGTACATCAACATCCGGCAAACAGCGGAAATTGGCCTGTCACGAGTAAGCTTATGAATGATCTTTGGGGATAAAAATGTATTAGGGTGGTGCCATCTTTTGGTGTGGGAACCAAGCTGTGTAATGGTAGAGTAGAAGATACAGGACATTTTCGTGAACAATTACGGAACGAACCAAAAACTCCGGCTCGCCATCTGGGCAAAACCTTGGTTCACACGTTCACCCAAACCGAATTTTAGCCGCCACGGGTGACTGCTAAGCTAAATCACTAACCACTCGGCTGCTATTGTTGTGAGTTATTTATATTATTTTCAAACGGATTGTTCACTTTGGTACTGAACGTTGTCTTGTTATGATGTTGTGCTTGGGGATGTCTCTCTTTCTTGGAATCATCTATCTTCATGGTTTCTTTCCCATAGATTGGCGATATTATTGGTAGCATTATTGCATTCCGCTAAGAATATTCTGAACTCATCCAATAGATATGGATTGTCGTCTTTTATGATGGATCAGTCTAGTGCTCGCGACACAAATGCGCTGGCTATAATCTCCTGGTCGCCGTATCTCTCTTCCAGCTCTTCACAGCAGCTTTGTACCCTGTTGTTCCATTTAGGTAACTGTGACCGGATAATATCTTGTTTTTGTTGTCCAAAAGTGCGTTGTTCAAGATAAAGGTTTTTCTTCACATCATTAGTAGTGTAATCTATTATTTTCATTTTGAACTGTGGTACAAACCCTTTTGAATTTCATTGGTTCTCCACCAAATATTTTAATTTCAACTTGAAGGCTTTTTAGTTGCTTTATAATAAATGATATGTCTTCATTGGTTGTAGTCGGGCTTTTAGCTGTGCTAACTGGTTTAAATGCGGTTTACTGGTTCAATTCCTCGACTCGCGTAGGTGGAGCAAAACTCCCAACTTCTGGGTTCAAATGTATTGGTATTTGTAGTGACCAGATGATTGAGTCTGATTGTCTTAATCTGTTCACTCTGACTTCTGCTCGTGCTCCAGTACGACCAGTGCAGTACCTATTTCCAGTTGCTTTTCCGGCATTCGTAGTTTTAATTTTTCGGCCTCCTCTTGCTGCTCTCGGAGTTTACTTGACTGTAAGAAACTGCGAAAACCGTTTGAGTGTTCCGAGCGGCAAGATGATCTATGCGAATGTTCTGTATAGTTAGATCCATGGGAGCATAACGAATTCCTATCTTCCGGATAATCTTCTCCATTCTTTCGCGCCTATCTTTGGGTTGGACTTTGAACGGACTTTAAGGTAATCTCTTTCAGCACGCTATTGGTCTAAATATCTTGTCAGTTATCTTTCGGTCATTTTTTTCACAAAACACATCATTGTGTTAGCAATTTGCTCCGTGCATGATGGCAGGAGGAATTCGTCAATTGAATGCAGTGTTTGTCAATGACGCAATGCGTTGTATCTTTGTAGTAAAACCGGTAACAACATCCGCGATTCTCCCTTTTATTGTTTCTTCTGCGAAGTCTTTTCGATTGTTTCTCTTTTACAACAATTAACTGCAACGTACACCGATAAAATAAGAACAAATTAACTGTTTTAATACATAATAATAAAACACTGCAGGATGTTGTCGTACATACTTCCAAACGGTGCCCATGTATATGTAGCTACCAATGAATTCATATTTGCATTATAAGAAAGACAGGCGTTAATTGGAATAAACCTAAGTGACAGTTTCTGCTTTTAGTATAGTTATGACTGTTATTTATTTCAAGCCTACGCGTGCAATTGGCATAACAAAAGCATGCCAAAAGGCTTCCCAGATAGCGAGTCAAAGGAGGGCCACCGGTGGCGATATGCGGCACGGGTCCATCTCGCCGACTCGGCTATCTCTTGTGAGCCAATCAGGCCATTGTGATATCAACCACTCCAGCTAGATACCTCCTCTACTTCAGTGTATAGAAATAAGCCTATCATTGTACAGGATACATGTGCCCTAGGTGAGGCTGACTTGACCTAGATCTCTATACTGCAGAATAGCACACGTCTTTTGGATTATTTGTCGTTGAATATAGAAATGTTTTAATCGGTTTAGAACTATTATATTGATTATGGTTGAAGTGAGTATACTCTATCCAATTAGTTAATATCACCAAATGTATTATAAGACGCATGAAACTATGTAGCAAATGTTTATATCGCCGAAGAGTTATAGATAAATTAGAGAAGAGTTGTCGAAAAATTAAATATTTGGAAATGAATGTATTACTAGTTGAAATTTGTTTTATGTTATGAAAATGTTTTGTAGATTGATATGTAACATGCTATTTTTGGCTTTATAGATTATAATCAAGGTTTTTAAGTTTACAATATCTAAAAATTTCAAAACTCTTATATTGAGCAAACAATGGATGACTATGATTTAAACAACTAGCTTTGGCAATATTACGGATTGCTTTATTTTGTAATAGCATCAAAAGTATGTAATTGAGAAGTGTGTTCGACTTCATAAATATTATTCGAGACATATTTACAAACAGCGTTAATATGATTAGACCAATTTTCACCTAATTTTATTTGATAATATTTAAATAGAAATACACTTTAAATGTACTTCTTGGGCATCATTGTGAATAGATGCGTGTTATTTTCTCATATTCGCATAAGTTCAATATATCCGCAGAAGGCTTTCTGATATTGTCATGTGCGTTTGTTTATCCAGTGAACATGACTCGGAAGTGACTTTTAATGCATGCCCATTGGGAACTCAAATTAGGCTTATTTGTGCAGACCTGCCAACACCCTTTTACCTACTTGCTGGAGGTTAGGTAGGATTTTACTGGAGAATGGATCACTTTGGGGTAATAATGCTTTTTTGTTAAAACACCATCAATAACCTAAATGTAAATGACAAAACTCAGACAAGCTCTAGTATGTGGTAAAATCACTTTATTTTCAAATGAAGGAGACTAACATCAGTTAACATTTTCTTAGGTGTGCGAAATTGCCGTTCACAGCACAGAATTACAGAATTACAATTACATGTTTTATATTTGAATGAGACAACACCCAAGTTAATTTCTTGGCCATCTATAACATTTCTTTGCTGGGTTTGAATTCATAGCAGGGCTCTTCAAAGAATTGGTTGACTTAGCAAGTCACAATGGACAACAGAGTCCCTTCCAGTGCCAGATCTACTCTGGTCTTGACTTTTTTTCTTGTTTATCATACTCAACACCCGTTCTACATCTGCATTGCTGTGGGGATATAGTTAAAACATCTTTTGGCAGTTTTGAGAACAGTGGAAATTTAAAGTTTCCAGGTAGATCTTTGAGTTTTGAAAAGTGGTCCCAAATAAAATCCTTCTCAAGAAATTCTGACCTTTGGTTTCAATTACCATAGCTAGCTCAACAATTGCAAGAGGTAAGTCTGCCAAAGTTTTGTATGCAACAAATTCATCATGGAGAATATCCAAGTTGAAGTTTTCAAAGAAAGTTTGATACCTATTAATGAAGAACTCTGCCGAGGAAACATCTCCTTGGAGTCTTGCTTCATAGTTTAAAATGTTGGCATGTTTTAAAACCTGATGATGCTGGGGAAAGTTCTTTATCATGTATATCACTGCAGTAGTGTAGAAGTCGCGTACATGACTACAAAATCTACAAATAAGTCTTGGTGCAACTGTATCTGACATAATCATAAATCACATGAACAAGTTGTAGTTCTCAACTTGATTTTCAATATCTGAGAGAATTCTAACAGAACCATTTTCTTATTGGGTACTGCCAACAGTTCAAGTTTAATGAATATTCCCAGTGTTTTTTTGGTTTTTTTTGATGAATGAAAATAGTGTATCTTAAATTATATGGATCATCGGTGCATCCAGTGCCGAATTAAGACCTATAGAGGCTGTAGGCTCTTAAAATATTTTGGTGTCCCCATATATATGTAATTAAAAATATAAACAACAATAAAACATAAAATAGCAAATTTAGCTTACAAACCTCCAGAAAGGTTAAAAAGCGTTCAATAGTCTGTCCATCATTTAAGTACCTAAGTACAACACTTAACTGACTGATATGACTTTCATTTCCAGAAAGGTTAAAAAGCGTTCAATAGTCCGTCCATCATTTAAGTACCTAAGTACAACACTTAACTGACTGATATGACTTTCATTTCCAGAAAGGTTAAAAAGCGTTCAATAGTCTGTCCATCATTTAAGTACCTAAGTACAACACTTAACTGACTGATATGACTTTCATTTCCAGAAAGGTTAAAAAGCGTTCAATATTCTGTCCATCATTTAAGTACCTAAGTACAACGCTTAACTGACCGATATATGACAGATCTGGGTTTGAATCAACTGAGAATAATCAGAAGATTTTACTGCGTCAACAATAAGTGCGTGAACCTTTTGAGCCATCAGTTGAAAGAGTTCCCCACAGTTCAGTTAGTTTTGGACAAGTAAGAAGGATTTCCCTTGCCATAATTTCAATATTTCGAAATGTGACCTGCTAAAATGGATCGAACTGACTGAATAGGTCAAACAACTCTAACCAATTCCCATTTTTCAATGATCCAAACCTTTCTTCTGTTCTTGGAAAGCCCTAGTCATGGTCAGCTAACGTACGTATAACAGCTATGAGGTGTTGACAGTTACTGGGTCCACGAGCATTCCAAAAAGCCACGCCATCGGCAGAGAAATCCAACCACAACCTTGGATCTTTTGCTATAATTACTTCACCATTTCCAGACTGAATCATTTCATCACCATGGCTCACTAAACGTTCATTGGTGAGACATGTGCTGGATGAACCTGCCTGCAACACTTCGATGATTCCAAGATCATCATATTTTGATTAAAGTGGTATTTGTGTCCAGTTCTGATGACGGAGATTAGTTTTAATCCTTAATCAGTATATTATGTTGTAATTATTGATGTTTTACTGGCACTTTTGTACACATTGTATCCCACCAAGTGTCGTAAAATATCCCGTTCACCTTGATGTTCAATGCTAAAACTGGGGCAGCAGACACTGCACTTTGCCCGGTATTCTACCTGAGAAATGCATGGAGATTTCTTCGACCAAGCAGCTTGCCATTTCGTTTTGTAGTGCTGACAGGGGAGCTTCCTCCAAAGGGTGAAGTCGTCCATTGCTATCAGTTGAAGTTCCATTTTCAATGAAATTGGTTTCGGAGTCGGCCATTATCAGCGTGCATTCAATGCCAAACAATATCCACGAGGAGACATTGTTTGTGATTGGCTAGAGATTAGAAATGTCGGTAAACTGATTGTCTGCATTTCGTATTTTATTGATGTACCGATAGATGTCAGTACCACACGCTCGCGTCTGGGCTACACGTTTGGAAATCTGCAATGATTTTTATGGTTTGCGTGTTTGCGTGAGGTCTTTTTTTGCACTACTGCGGCTCATAATTGACCTTTTCAACAACAACAAAACATAATCACCTACACTTTTACTCTCTAATTTTGTGTACGTTTCTTTCTGTTACGTGTTAATACCAGTCTTGATGACGCTATACACACACATCCTTAGTACTGTCACTTTACAATAGGTGGCAGAACCTAGCGAACTCGTTATGAATTGTAATACGCCGACACACATTAGCACTGTATGGCTGGCGCCACCACACGAGCTCATTATGGCTTTCCTCGTATGTGACGCTCACAATTAATTATGAAGACAAGTGGTCTCCAGTTTACTGTTGTGAAAATATGTACATTCAAGTTGTTGAAATTTGGCGTATAGAGCAGTGGCTGTCGCATATAGGGCATGACCATTTGTTAACTATTGTTGAAATTTGGTTTAAACGTTATAATGTCTAACCAGCCCTATTTATAGCTATCGATTAATAGTTGTATATCACATCAAAGTAACGCTATATAAAATATATTCCTTAATTGTCACTCTCTTCATAGATCATTTGGTTCAACGATTTTTAAAACTGCTTGCTAGCTGAATAGCTACTAGAAAGGTGCCTTTTCGGGTTAATTAAGTAGACTTTTATTGCTTCATAGCCTCGGCGTTGTAAAATTTATATAATTATAATAAAGGAGTTTAATGCTATTTATGAAAGCAGACAAAAGCTAGCCTTGAATATCATAGCATAGACTGGACATAGTCGTACTTGAGAAAGGTGAATGTATTCCCACATGGTATTAAAGTGAGTTATAAACAGAAAATCTTTTTATAGAAAACATTGCAGCTAATTATATCTGTTCTAAAATACAGCTCAGAAGTACCACCTTAGCACAGCCACTGTTATTTTAGATACTCGACGGAATTGTCGTAAATAACAAAAGAAACGACAGGCTATTTTATATATTTAAGTCTGAATGTTGTTTTCCACGGTGTTTCAGTTCATTCCCATAAATATCCATTGATTAAGACAAACCACTTAATTATGACCAAACAGAAAGAAGATTTTCCGGTTATTAAAATAAGTATTCACCTGTGTGTCTCTCATCTATCTACACACAGAATGCAATTCATGCAAAATAGCTGCATAACACCAATTTTCCAAATTAATCACAAAATCATGTACACACAGACATTATTATAATATAGCCTAATGATTTTTAGTAACTTAGTTCAAATATGTTTCAACGTCATGCCAAACATGAAGGTCGTATTTAACCACATATGGGACCTTTCATTTAGGAACAGTCTTTCATATAAGCCGGCTGTTTTCTCATTTGGACCGACCGTCTTACTGGTGGAGATTGTTCTGCTACTGACGCCACTTATACCACTGTTGGAGCTGGAACATTAGATGTTGGTTCAATGTCACTTCTGTTTCTCTCCTCCCCCTCTAATTGAACAGGAGTGGTCAGCTTAGGCAACTGAACACTGGGAACGTCAGTTGCAATAGGAATTGTCACATTGTCTCTGGATAGATCACCTGTAGGAGTATGATCATCAGAAATGTCACATAAACGTGGGTAATCCTGGTGACGACGGAATACCTGTCCATCACGCAGACGTTTCTTGAATGACAATGGGCCAGATTGTTCAAGAATGAGACCAATTCCTAAGTCCTGTACCAAAACTTGATCACCTATACATAATCTACGTTCACAGGTATGTAGATCATGGTAACGTTTTTGTTCATATTGTTTTTCTTGCACTTTGTCTTCCACACTGGGTGACAAAAAATATAATGGCGAACAGAGTTTTCTATTAATGAAGAGGTTTGTTGGAGATACACCTGTTGTGGTGTCGGGTGTCATACGATGGTTAAATAAAACTCTTGACAAACAAGCGTCTAAATCACCGTCACCCTGCATTTCCATCACCCCCATTCTCAGCTAGACCATTTGAAGATGGATGAAAGGGTGAAGTGTAAATGTGTTTGATGCCATTCCTCTTGGTGAATTCCTTGAATTCTTCTCCGGTAAATGAACCATCATTGTCAGACACAATGCAGGCTGGAACACCATGAGTAGCAAACACTCTTCTACATAATTGTACAGCTGAAGCTGCTGACGCCGATGATGTAGGCAACACATCAGTCCATTTAGAGTGTGTATCAATTATCACAATGCACATGCGACCTAACAAAAGGTCCGGCATAGTCTATGTGAATGCGTGACCAGGACTTGTCTGGCCATTTCCATGGATGTTATGATGCTCCGGGAACACGATCACGCTGCTCCTGGCATGATGGACACGTTCTGACGATCTAATAAATATCACGGTCGATAGTTGGCCACCACACATAGTTCCTCGCAAGAGCCTTCATTCTCACAATACCAGGGTGTTAGGAATGTAGTTCTTGAAGTACTTGTGAATAATCTTGTGTTGGTACTACAGCTCGATTACCCCACAATATTACCCCATTGTGAATGCTAAGCTCATGTTTTCGATTGGTAAATGGTTCTGTATCATTCTGTGGCAAATGAGGCCAACCGTTCATAATATACTTGAACACTTTTGACAACAACGTATCTTTCTGGGTCCAGACACGGATGTTCTTAGCAGATACTGGTGTTTGAGACAACATTGACATAAGATTGATCGTTTCCATTGGCATGGGGGTCACTGCGGGTATATCCGGTAATGGTAATCTACTCAGTGCATCCGCATTAGCATTAGCACAGCCATGTCGATATGTCATGGTATAGTTGTACGCCGAGTGTGAGAGCCCTTCGTTGAACTCTTGGCGAAGTCATAGGTGGAATGGCCTTATTTTCATTCATCAGGCTGAGCAATGGTTTATGATCAGTACTGATTGTACAATGACGTCCATAAACATATTGATGCAATTTCTTTATGCCAAAACAATTGTCGTCAATCCTTCCTTGTCTAGCTGAGAATAATTCTTCTCCGCATTTGACAATGTTTTAGAAGCGTATGCGATTGGTTGGTCAGATTAATCGGAACACGGATGTGAGAGCACAGCACTGACACCGTAAGGAGACGCATCCGTTGACAAGATCAATTCGTGTTTTGGATCATAGTGAACTAACACTAATGAATAATGTAACATCTTCTTGATCGACTGGAATGCTAAATCCTGGGATATATCCCACTTCCAGGATACGTAACAATACATGTAAGGGTGCCACACGAGTGGATAAATCTGGCAAAAACCTACCATAATAATTCGCCAAACCTAAAAACTTTTCAGCTCTGTCACGTTTTTCGTTGCTGGAGCCAGTTGAACAGCACACACTTTATCATTGGTCGGGTGGAGACACTCACGATCAATCATATAACCAAGATAAACAATAGACAATGGGTTAAAGGGGCACTTATCTCGGCGGAGACGAAGACGAGATGATTCCAGAGGTTGTAAGACTAACTCCAACGTCTCCAGATGCTCCTGATCAGACGTGCCTGTTATCAGTTTGTCATCGTGACACACACAGACATGTGGAATGCCTTGTAGCACATTTTCAAAATGGTTCTCTGAAATATACCAGGCGAGGCAGAAACACCGAACAGTAGTCGTGTATATTGGAATAGGCTACGGTGTGTATTAATGGTCGTAAATGCATGAAATGGAGCATCAAGCTCGAGTTGCTAGTATGCACGACTCATGTCAAGCTTTGTAAACATTTTTTCTGCCTGTCAAAGTGGCGTACACATCTTCTATATGCGGGGTTGGATACGGATCAGGTTGTGAAACTTGATTGACAGTTATTTTAGTCACCACACAGCCTTATGCTGTTGTCGCTTTTCACCACTGGTACCACAGGAGCAGTCCACTGCGACTGTTTCACAGGTGTACTAATAACGAGTCGTAACAATCTGTCGATTTCTGCGTCTACCCTCTCCCTCAAGGCATAAGGCAGTGGACGTGCTTTATAAAAACGTGGGTGTGCGGCAGGATCCACGTGAATGCTCATTTGATGTGCACGCAATGTTCCTAACTCTGGTTTGAACACATCGCAGTGACATGCCAGAACGTCGCTCAGTGCGGAATGTTGGATCCTTAATAGAGAGTGACAATCTAGCTTAATGCGATCAAGCCAGTTCCTCCCCAATAAACTAGGACCTGTGCCACTGATGACTAGTAGAGGTAAATTATATGTGTTCTGATGATAAGACACACTAACATCAAAATATCCTTTGATGTTAATTAATTCACCAGTGCAAGTTGACAATGGATCATTATGATGATTGAGAACACAGCAAAATATGAATCAAAGGTTGCTTCACTTATGATGCCGAGAGCCGCTCCAGTATCCACTTCCATCTGTATATCACAATTGTTAATTGCGACTGACACGACAACTGGATCCTTCTTGGCTTTAAGTTTATACAAAGTATACGCCGTAGGAAAATGTTCACTATTTTCTTCCTGATTTTCGGCGGATGACACAATATTAGCAAGCTGGATTGGATGTATCGAGCGCTGTTGAGTTAGTTGATGCGACGAACGCTGCTGTTGTGGAAGCCTTTTCGAACGACAAACCGACACAATATGACATCGTTTCAGCACAGCACACGCATAACACTTTGCATCTTTGAATTTGCATGTGGATGGATCGTGCCTGTCACCTCTTCTATAACACTGTCCCGAATTGTCAGAGCGATTGACTGTTATATATTGACCGCTGTTTGAGTTCTTCCTGAAGTGACGTTTGCTGATTTGAAACTTGTGAACAGATCCCATGTACCATTTGATGTTACCTGTGATTGTGAAGCGAGCAGATCAATAATATTTTTAGCAGCGATTTCCATATTTGAGCAATCTCTAGTGCCTTTTTGAAATCCAATGCCGACTCTAAGAGAAGATGACGCTGAGTTCTGTCATCATTGATACCACACACAATACGGTATCTGATCATTTCATCAATATTAGCGCCATATTCACAATATTCAGAGTTTTCATAGTTCAGCTGCCTATGAAGCTACAGAAACACCTTGTTTCCTCACAAATGTGTTAACTTTGTATCTCTGAACAATGACAGATGGTTTCGGACAATAGTGTTTATCTAACACCTCACAAATATCCTTAAATGTTTTATCACTCGGCTTAGCAGAGGCTAACATACTTCTCACCAAAGCATATGTCTTTGCGCCACAAACATCTAATAAAACTGCACGTTGTTTATCATATTGAATGTCATTCGCGACAACGAATTGCTCCAATCTTTCCTGTTGCTGAGTCCAGTTTTCAACTTCTTCACAGAATACGTTTATTTTACCAATTAACGCCATTTTCGTTTTAATTTTATCCTCGTCGCCAATATAACATACAAGCGGACACACTGTGATGATTAACGATTTTGATTCGCCAACTTTGTATAAACAAACCACAAGGTTTGGAGGCCATAGAGGAGGAGGGTTTATTCCGTCCAGAACAGACACAAATGTATACCCCGTCATTGGTTGCTTTATTGTTTGGGGAGAATCCCCAGGTTGTCGCTTACTCGGCACAGCCTCTATGTTGGAGTGGTTGAGAAATCTCCTCCCCCACCACTCACAGGGGAGCAGTACGGAAAGATGGAGCCGAAATATCCCGAGGGTGGTCACTGCCAGAGTGTTTTACGTCCTCAGGGGGTCTTTAATGTCCCCCTTTATTTTTAATAATTCAGTGGAGACGGCAGCGCCATTTAACGTGGTCAGCCACCCACGATGTTGTGAGCGGAGAAATGAATCTCTAGAAAATCCCTGTGACCGTTGGCACCAAGTGCCAGGTACTTAACCGCTAGGCCACCGGAGCTCACCGTCACTGGTAATAATAATAATCCATATATACTACAATCATAACTCCTCAAAAAACGAGAATGACCGCTCCTCCGAGAAACGCTTCCAGGCGCCGCTTTTAGCCGTGTGACGTCACCAAAGACCCGGTATACGATCTTTGAGGTCACTAAGAGTAAACAGATAACCGAGTCACCTATTATCGTCCAGTGACGTTTTAGTTTGGTCGTTTTATTTCTGTTGTTGCATGTTGACTGTTGTCAAACTTACCACAGGGTCGTCCCAGATCAGTTTCCTCTTGCATCACCGGGTTGAAGATTCGGTTTATTGGCGATATTGTCGCGTGCCGTGGGTCCATATTGATATGGGACTATCCCTGGAACCTTGGGTGTAGTCTCAACATCGCTGTCATAGCCAGATTATACAGGATAATCGCTATAATCAGACTCGTCACTGCTAAAAAGTCATATTTATCGTTTTGTTTACTCTTAGTCATCCACATCCGCTTCGACGGGAATTGGACCGTTTTGAGTGGGAGCTTCCTCCATCGCAGTCGTAAAGAACTAAATATTAATTTATCAATTAATCGAGGCGTATTTTATTCAATATCGATACGTATTTTGTTATATTGAGCCGCAAATAATAAATAGCGAAAGTGACCCCGTAGTATTTTCTTGGACTTTAAGTAACATACCTGTGTACTTAATTAGTGCATGGTAAGGCCAGAAATGGTCAACTTGAAGATGGGGTCGTTGACGGTTCTTACAGTATTGTTCTTCCGTTATTATCTCGATGATGGAATCTATATAAGAGCTCCACCAATCATAACCTAATAAACATAATAAATTCAGGTCAATAAATATATATGAGTTATTATGTAATGCCAATGTATGAGTTATTATGAATAAAATTACATTTGTTTGTAATCAGTTATAAAATGTATATGATTCTTGCTATTATATTTCAGACTCTATAATTTTATAATAGACCTTTCTCATTTTGTAGATCGGATTGATCTAATAAATGTATTCAGCTTCAGAATGGACAATATTGTGTTGCGGTAGCAGTTACTTGTTTCATATTTTTTCACTTCTTATATGTTTTAACGCTCGTTATTGAAAGTTATTTGGAAAGCCACAACGAAAATATTTAATTGACACGGGTGTGTTGTTTTCTATCATTTTAAAATCACCTGACAGTCGGAGCCCAAACAATATGAGATATGCATGATAATTTGGTTCAAGATCTGTGATGCAATCTATTATTTTGTGCGACGGTGTATTTTGACGTAATATTTTATATTATGCGACGGTGTATTTTGTTTCGGTTGTTCAAATCTGTGCACGTGTCTGCTGCGTGGGATCGTATGATCGGTGGCGTGATGTTTTTTTCTGTGTTGTGATTGGTTATCGGTTAACTGCCTAGCTATGGATCACCTGATATGCTTAGGAATATACTGTAATCGTGAGAAGTGTCCGAAATCCGGCACGAGTCTTTAGACGAGTGCCGGAATAAACCCATCCCACGTGAAAAACAATGACACTCAGT
The DNA here is from genome assembly GCA_025642065.1 of Paralvinella palmiformis. Taxonomy (NCBI): domain Eukaryota; kingdom Metazoa; phylum Annelida; class Polychaeta; order Terebellida; family Alvinellidae; genus Paralvinella; species Paralvinella palmiformis. The sequence continues at coordinate 902,168 of JAODUP010000138.1, read as the reverse complement.
CATTGTAATACGCAAAGTCACAGCCACGCCACACATAATAATACCCTTATTTAAAAAAGATCCATACATCTGGCAAAAAACAAACACACAGTAATTTTTTTGTAAAGGTTCGGCACCGGTACGTCCGGGACCGGAACTTTACAAAGTCATTTTCAGATACAGAAACTCTACGGAGAAGGACTCTACCATAGAGGCTGTGCCAAACAAGCAACAGCCTGGGGATACTCCCCGAACTACAAGCAAGCAAGCAAACAATGACATATGCATTTTCTCGCCCGATAGAAAGGGATGTGGCAGTCCACTTGATCAATACATTGAAGTGTTGGATAAATTAGATGATTCTAGTGTTAATAATAGGTACACTGAATCCCACACACGACAAGTATTAGTGAATCCAGTTCTATGTTATGTTATCTATGCGTTGGATAATTCATCTACTCAACATGTGAGCAACTGTTGTGTTCAATTTTATACCGCCGAGGAACAAAGTCTAGCAAAAGTCATGCTATGGGATATAGCTGATCCACAGATAATAGGTCGCCATAAGAAGAGAACAGATGGTTCTACCCCATCAAAAGAAGAGGCTTTAGCCAATGACATTACAGACGCCTTAAAGAATTTAATATTTATGTGTCAGAAGTTAGTGGCCATGGAGGCACGTTTGAAGTCATTTCAAGAGACTCTCAGTGATAATGTTATACGCACTATAACAATACAGGACAAGGTTAACAACATGACAAGCTATGCCAACGCAGTACAAGCTATGCCTCATCCTACCAGCCACATCTCCGGCTAGCAGATCTGCCCGTTTCCGCGAGAAAGGGGACTGATTCTCAGACACCTGGATGTGTTACGCGTGGGACAACAGTCAGAAACCGACACTCATTAGAAACGGGTAAAACCGTGACGACAGCAGTAGTCAGTTACAGCACACACACACACACACACACAGTGAGATCTCCGTCAACTCTATGCTGTCTACTCGCTCGTCTAACTTTGAATTACCTGCAGCACAAATGAAGAAACTACGTCGCCGTGCTAAAGGGGGAGTGGGAACAGGTAACTCTGATAGTATGCGTGGGGCCCATGAGCCGACCAGAGACAGATTTATCTTCCGAGTGAATAAAGAATCTTCTATGGATACTGTCAAACAAAATATGATCAATAAAAATGTAGATGTTCGTGAAATAGAACTGAAATCGAATGATGAATCTATCTATAATAGCTTTCATATATGTATTAAAGTTTCCTATCTGGAACAAGTGTTACAGCCAGACTTCTGGACTACTGGTAATGGACGCTAATATCTTCCAAGGAATCAACACGTTCAATCATGAAATTGAAATTACGTTGTTCTATATACCCATACCCAATATGGCTAATACAAACTTATCTATTGCCTCGTTTAACTGCACTAGGCCACCGGAGCTCTCACGCGTGTTTGGTGCGACAAGTTTGTTTATTTATATTAGTTATAACATCAAAGCCAAATCGTGGTGTGTGTGTGTGTGTGTGTGTGTCTCTCTCTCTCTCTCTGTGTGTGTGTGTGTGTGTGTATCGCTGCCGGTGAAGCAAGCGTGTTTGGTGTGACAAATTTGTTTATTTATATTAGTTATAACATCAAAGCCAAATCGTGTGTGTGTGTGTGTGTGTGTGTGTGTCTCTCTCTCTCTCTCTCTCTCTCTCTGTGTGTGTGTATATATCGCTGCCGGTGAAGCAAGCGTGTTTGGTGTGACAAATTTGTTTATTTATATTAGTTATAACATCAAAGCCAAATCGTGTGTGTGTGTGTGTGTGTTTCTCTCTCTCTCTCTCTCTCTCTGTGTGTGTGTGTGTGTGTGTATCGCTGCCGGTGAAGCAAGCGTGTTTGGTGTGACAAATTTGTTTATTTATATTAGTTATAACATCAAAGCCAAATCGTGTGTGTGTGTGTGTGTGTGTGTGCCCCTCTCTCTCCCTCTGTGTGTGTGTGTGTGTGTGTGTTTGTGTGTCGCTGCCGGTGAAGAAATTGTTATTTACGACGCACTTGCTGACACCATGAGTTTGAATGACTGGGTCAACATTTTCGCGAATAACGACAATGATTCCGATTTTGAGGGAATTTAAGTCAATACTTGACCTCGACTTATACGGTCAGCATATGCCTGAGGAAAGAATTACAGGGTCAAAAATTGGCTTTGACTTATCTGCCAGGTCAACTTATACGCGAGTATATACGGTATAGATCTCAGCATCTGCCAGACTGCAGGTTCGATCATTTGAAATAAAAATCGGACCTGGCAGTTATTTGTCCGACGGTCCGACAGGTCCGACGCTTTTCACATACTCTGACATATATAGTATTCACAGCGAGAACACTTTCACAATTACCTCATGTGCAAATGGATGCAGTTTATTCATATAATCCACAAAAGATATCCAATTCCTAACATTTATGGTTATAATAACTTTGTATAACCATGGGCAATAAACTAAATGCACTGTTTAAAAACATATTTCTCAGTACAATCATAGAAGTAAATGTTTATCTACCTTAATACAGTTTTTGTATTGTACACATTGTGTGAAAATGCCACTAGTTGTCAGAGTTAAATATTGAGGAGCTGGTTATTTATCATAATTACAGTGTCATGATAATCGTTCAAAGAACTTTTATGTAGACCTGATTGTTTTTCTGTATTTGTTACAAGATTTATAAATGTACTAGAATTTGTGACATCTAGTCAGGAGCAACTAAATTGTTTTGGGGAAAATGGTATGAAAAAATTAAATTGTTTCATTTTATTGTTAAAAACAAAGAGTTAAATGCATGTACTGTAATATGTATGGCATAGATTTATAAGACGACTAGTGAAATTTCCCCAGCAGGAATTAAAACCTCGCCTTATACAAAGGTAAATACGGCATATATTTTGCAAATATTTATTACGAAGTCCAAAATTGTGTGACATCATACATGTTTTGCTTGTGACATCCATTTAAACACAGGGCCGGAAAATTCGGTAGCCCGGCATGTGTGGATTTTGTCTTCGGAGTATTCCCGCCATTTTGAGGCAAGCTACACGGTAGTCTCAAGTTCGTTTTCCGTAGAATGATTTTCCGCTTTTTTGGAACTCTTCGCAGTGAAAAGTATCATAGTTTAAAATACCCGCGCCGACACCTCACCAACGGCTGCTAAAAAGCACTGTTCCCGGTTGAAAGCTGGATTTTGGACCGATTTTCAGTAGAAAATGATGAACGACAAATATTTATAATTAGATAGCTTTCAGATCTGAAATAATGCTAAAGTTTACTGCCGTAACCATATCAAATGTCGTATTTATAAGTATTTACTGAATATAAGAACCATGCTTGAAGGATGGGAGAGATTTTGGTGAGCTGGTGATTTTTGCTGGAAAACAGCCATTTGCATTATGATGGTCACATGACTCAAATACTCTCTCCTGATTGGCCAGTTGTCTTTGTTTGCAGTAAATAAAAACACGCGGTCTTGTTTATTTGGTGGATATCTGTCCCTTTCCTGTTTATTTGTTTGATCACTGGTTTTTTTTCCTTTTTATGTTAATATTATGACATAAATATGGATTCCATACTCTGCTGAAGGAAGTATATGCAGTTTTTGGTAACTTAATTGTGTTTCTTCCTTGATCCTATGTGTATGAATTATTACTGTCTTTGCTATTTTGTGATTTATTTATATTTACGCAACAGTGGGCTTCCCTTATCGCGTCAACAGCCACAAGAAGAAAACTCTTGGCCAGATGGTGGACTTGACTTATAATTTATTACTGGATGAACTATGAACTGTTGATTATTATAGTCTTCATAAAACCACAAGCATATAATTATTGTGTTTATTGCCTCCATGGTCTAATTGGTAGCGCATTGGACCACAGATCACTACCACCTGTCAGTTCAAATATCGGAATGTTTGACTTTGTTTCATTAACTTTGTTGGTCACTCACCTCATTTGGCCTACCATGTGCATAAAAGTGCCGTAAAACATCCTACACAAATTTACGATCTCCGTCGATTTCACCACAGTTTTGTTCTGACTAGTAAAATAAATTTTTGTTGGGTCAGTAAAATATTCGTTGACCTAGTGGATTTAAATTTTACTAGCCCAGGGACTAGTGAGATGTAAAAATATTATTTTCTGGCCTGGACTTAAACAACAAAAAATCAATAGAAATTTGATCAATTAAATTCGAGATCAAAACTCAAATTATAGTTTGCCATAAAAATAACTGTATATACAGTAAAATACAATATAAAGGTTTTGTCAGTTTGATAATAGATCATCTTATTCAATTCAGTAAATTCATGGTTAACACCGTCTATAACTAGGTTTGTAATATTCACTTGAACAACAACAGAATTAAGCTAATAATGAGTGAAAAACTAGCTTTTATTCCTCTATCAACCTTTTTAAAGCAAAAATCAATAGAATATGATAAATAAATTTGAGTTGAAACTCAATAAATGTTGTTAGTTAACAAAACCACAATTCATATACACAAAACCTGTTACTAAGTAAATAACAAAGGTATTATGACACTTTGCCATCATTTCTAAATTAGTTAACAACACATTCATGCTACAAACACAGTAACAATACAATAAACACTACATTACCATCAAATGATCTTTTGTGATTGTATACACCTCATTCAACACATTCCATATCAAGCAATAAAGACAACTAGACTAATTAAGCTAACCATTAAAATCATGGAACATATAAACATCATAAGGTGATTACATAGGTTACATCAACTACATTATTTATGGGCTTCATTTATACAGTACCAATAAATGGTTATAAAGTGAGGGTAATAGAATATATTATTAACAATCAAGTCACTGTGTACACCGTTTATGCATATTTTTATATATTGATGCTCAATGAGTGATCAACAAAACTAACATAATTCAGATACATGAACTCCTTCAAATGATCCGTTAAATTTTATGAAGCCTACTTTTGACAGCATGAACACTTTCAAGATTACCTTATGAATACCCTGTGTTAAAAAAAATACAATAGCTTCATATAATCCATAAAATATTATATCTGATTTGAATGCTATAGTCTATTACCATGTTTCATATTCAATGACTAAATTTTCTTCCGATAAATATTTTGATATAAAAAACTTAATATGCAGTAAAATACAATATAACGTTATTGTCAGTTTCACAACAGATCATAATGTTATTCAATCCAGAACAATTCAGCGCATTCATGGTTGTATTGACGTGTATAACCATGCTTATCACATTCACTTAAACAGCAACAGAAGCTACATTGTGTGAAACATTTGTTTTTATTCCCGTACCAAACCTTTTTTAAACTAAAAATTAATAGAAAATGATAATTAAAATTTGAATTAAAACTTAGGGTAAATATTGTTAGCTAATAAGACCACAATTCATATACATAAAACTTGCTGGTAAGTAAATAATGGACCAACAACAGTGCGACATTTTGCCATCAGTTCTAAATATTTTAACAACATACTTACATTATAAATATAATATCTTAACCTAAAAATTAAATTATCATCAAAAAGTCCTTTGTGATTATACACATCTCTTTCACCATTCACCGATAATATAAGACATTTGTGACTGTCATTCTTTTATGTGTTTTTATCCATATGATAATCCACTAGCCATTGACATACCTGGTGAATATCTACACTATTTGATATCAAGCAATAAAGACAACTAGACTAATTAGAATCTTGCAAAATATAAACATTATAATGTGATTACATATAGGTTAGAGCAACTAAATTATTTATTGACTACCTTTATGTAGAACAAATAACTTGTTATAAAGTGACAGTAATAGAGTATATTATTAATGATCAAATCACCATGTACATATATTGATGGCCACTAAGTGATAAACAAAAGTATGCATATAAGTAACATCATTTATAAACATTTATCAAGTCCCTACAGTTAGGAACAAATATGTTACAAGCTAAATAACAACAAAATCTTTTTTTCTTCTCTATTTAAAATAATATTACTGGCTAATATTAATACATAACATCTACATAATACAGTAATAATCACTACTCAAATAATAGGTGTTTGATTGGCATATGTAATAGATCTAAAACAGAACAAAGAGGGTTATTTTAAAAAGGAGGAACATAGTCACTTTAGCCCAGGCAATTAAAATATAAACAGAGATTCTTCATTCATCACTTGGCTTGAATTATAAATTTTCCAAAAGACATGTCCTAATATATATCAAAATAAAAGGTAATACAATAAGCCAATGTTAATTATTTATAAAGAATATTCTAATAGACACCAACTTTCTAAGATTATATAACTAGCTTATATAAACTGATCCATGTTAATTGTTAACATAACCATAATTATGAAAAATATAGATAAAGAAAAAACTAAAATATGTCAATATTTGTAGCCCTGATTTTTGTACACAAAATGACTGTTCTGCAAAAAAGCCATTTTTCTTTCACATATTTCTTTGCCACAACTGCTGCATAGATCAGTCTACATAAAACACACCCAATAATTCTAGGATATTATTTATGATACATCTAAAATAAAAATATTTACACACAATGTTCTGGTAATATATATGATGTACAAATACATATTCTGATATGTAATTTCTCTATCGCGACAACTAATCTGAACATAACTTTCACAATACAAAGTTTCTGAAAAGCTATACTTTCTTCTTTCAACATCATAACAAGCAAGTGATACAATTTGCAAACATTTCACTTTTAAACATCCTATAACTATCTATGTAAGAAACAAACATGTATTCAGTATAACCAATCATCAAATTGTTAAATATTGTTCAAGGTATCATCATAAAGAGGTAAGCCTGCTCCCTTTGGGGCATCATCATAATACATGTCTCCGCCACCTTCACCATTAAACATGGACACCAAATCATTAGTGAGCTGTTGAAACGTTGGTCGTTTATTAGGTGAACTATTCCAGCAAGCCATCATAACAGTGTTGTACCTGAAACATGATAATTATTTAATTTAATGTATCATAAAAAAGTAATTGCGTTTTAAAGAATTAGAAAACTGAAATGAAGATTAACACGATATATTAAATGTAATGACCTTTTATACATTATTCTAAAACATATCGCTACATACACTTCAGCCTTCCATTTGATTATGTAATATAGCTATTAGCTATTGTAATATGAAATATTTGGTCATGTTTAGGGTAGAAACCATTATACATTTATAAAAAACTCGATGATAGTATTGCATTTATTACACCTTTTCACATAAAATCTAATAATTGGAAAGATAAATTTATGCTTTATATATTGTACATACTAGATTAATCAGTGGGTGGCTTGCCAGTATTAAATTTAAATTCAACGGCTTCACTATTTCTGTTCCCTTGGTATGTTATTGAGAGACGTGCTGTGTAGTCAGCGTAAGGTACCATTTCTTTTATTTCAGCCGTCTTTTCATTTGCTAAGAGAATGGCACTTTTCGTGTGTGCTCCAGTCAGTTCTAGATTAATCATTCTGATCTTATAACAGCTGGCTGGTAGATACCAAGTCAGTATAACAACATAACCATAAGCATTCTTAAGGCGAAGACCAAAAGGGGCAGGATCTATGAAATATAAAGAATGTATGATTCAATAGAATGTAGTTGTCAAAACACTGACGGAAATCCATTATGTCTCTACTGTTACATATTATGTACTTACATTCGCCAACACCAGAAATGCCCCTAACTTTGTCGAACTGAAGAGAAATTAATTTTCCATGACAATAATAGTTGAGGCAGTATTGTAAAGTATATGTATGTCTGTGTATGCCTCACTTGTTGTTCAAGTTGTGTATACATTTAATGTGCATATAAACATATGTATATGTTGTATATGTCTGAAAACATATGAGTGTACACACACACATACACAGACCCACTTGATAGGTTATGTTACTAGGCAGTTGAGCTTTGTTATTAACAGAAATATCAATCCTTATTGGCACATCCACATATTCCACAAACCAACAGTTGTTCAAATACAGTTTCAGTGGATTGTCGTAACATTCCTTTTCTGTTGTGCATACACATTTTTCTTCAGACTGACATACATCTGGATTCTATTTGGCAAAAACAATAAATATTAATTCTAGGATATTTATTTAACTTTCTAATCAGCAGTAAATGTTCCATAGAAATCATAATGAACATTTTAACATATACCTGGTTAGTTTTTTTAATGGGTTGGGTTCCTGTGATGATCTGCTTTGGATCGCTTGGATTTAATATGTCATATAAAGTGAATCCAATAAAATGTAGACCACCATCAAAGTCACTGGCAGATATGTCAACACTAAAATCAGAGATGTATCACCTTCTTAATTGTCAGAATATAATTAAAATATAACTCCAGTATTATTTTGGCACATTTAGTATTCTTGCCATATCTTCCTTTACATCTTGTGCATAGAATATATTATTTAAAATTTAAATAAGGAACTCGTCAATGTACAAATAATCTGAGAACTATTTACTTATTTGGAATATTTTTTTTAAAGGACTGATTACGACAGAGATTCTATCATACCTGGAATAGAAGCCCCTTTCTTCTTTTTTCACACTTTTTGTAAAGTTGGCTGAAATATTTTTGACATTTGGAGGTGTATTGTCCACTCTTATGTAGATATGATCTGTAAACACATTCCCAGCTAAGTCTTCAACCTTCATGTGGATTGTGTAATTGTTACCAGTATCACGAGATGTTAAAGCTGATAGTGTTAGCTTTTCTTCTAAAGGAGTGAGAGGTGTCCATGTCTGAGGAAGTGTAAGTGGAAGCTGAAGTTCATCGATAACTGAGAAAGAGAACTTGGTGATGCCATCTATATTTGTTACACCCTTGGAAGAAACATTACCATTAGATTCCAGAAACTGGTGGGGAAGTGGTGCCACTGGACTACCATAATTGTTGTTTGCAATGAATTTATTTGTAAAATGTTTTCCCCATTGTAACGTCACTGGACTGGACAAATCGGAGATCCAGAAAGCCCCATCTACTGTGTTGTTGCCTGGACCAGGATACACAGCTAATGGAATATCTGTCTTCTCTATTTTGTCATTTGGATTGCTGTAGAGGATCAGACCACGCGTGTACTTTGTATTATTTGCAAGGTCATGAACACCTGCTACAACAGCATACATTCCTGGATGTGGTAATGTAAAATTTGAGATACAAATTTTGCTCAGAACAGGAGTCGAAACATTTTGTAGTCTTCCATTAGAATTAACTTCCAGGAGATAAACATCATATGTAAATCCTCTTATACCAGAGTCAGCATCAAACCATCCTGGAAAAGCCACAGAAATGTCTGGATTCTGTAAAAAAGAATTAATAACCATATAAATTGTCTTTAAGTGTTTATTTAAACTAAGGAGCATCAAAAAATAACATTGCTATAATAAGACAATCTGAGAATGAATAAGTTACCGATGTAATATCCAAATCAAATTCAACTGGCTTTGTGTTTTCATGTTCACAAAGATAACCAGTGATCCCTTCAGTACAGTGAAATGGAGCTTCTAAGTCAAATATTACATATGCTTTTCTCAAACTTTCCTGGCCAAACATTTCTCGATTTTCATAAGTTCCAGCTGTGTCTTGGTTTCGGATGTCCTTGAAGCCCCCAGTTTTACCTCTCATTATAAATGTCAGTCTATTTTTGTAAAAAAACAACAGATACAGTCAGTGGAAGAGTGAGATATCAGTGATAAAGTTGTGAAATGCTGTACTGTTGTAAATATAGGTATGATTCATGTGTCCATGAACACAATGAAACATGACAATAGGAGGAACACATGTGACTGGATTAATAAGTGAATGTATACATTTCATGCAAAACTAGAATTGACCAGTTTAGAAATAAACTATTGGACATTTTAGTGATTATTGCTGTGATATTTAAAAAAAATTGTTATCATAGAACTTACGTCTGATTGTGTTCAACACCTTGTGTAAAAGGTAATACTTTAGAGCACTGAATAGTTTCCTGAGGTGACTTATATGAAGCACTTGATACACAGCTGATAGGTTTTATTGTGGCCACTCGACCCTCTGTAAACAAATAATGCTAATAAATGACATTTCTAATTATATATATGTATATATATATATATATATATATATATATATATATATATATATATAAGAGAGAGAGAGAGAGAGAGAGAGAGAGAGACAGAGAGAGCAACACTAAAAATATATGCTCCACCACAAACACACACACACACACACAGGATTATTGGATATTCCCTCAAAAAATCATCAGTGATCAGGGAGGACAGGTCTTAAAAGTTATCCACCCTGATGAAAAGTTGCCAGCTAAGGTGCTGCAGAAGAATAGCGGTCCAGAAACTGCAAAGCAAGATGTATGTGTTAGAAAACAGCTGGGAACTCTGTATAGATTAAAAATATTAGTATAGGGATGTACTAGTATGCATGATGGGATGAATATTTATCAACAGAAAAGAGTAAACAAATGTACCTGTAGTGAGGTAAGTAAAAAGAGAAATAACCCTATATTTATTTTCACCACGTGAAATACAAAACAACTTATGATTTAGTTATTAATCATCCGACTGTCTGTTTATTCTAACATAAATTAACTTGCCATAGATGGCAATAAGAGCACATGTAAAAAGGTCATTTCCACAAAGAATCGACAATTGGTTAAAAATTGTGATTCCATGAGTAGTTGGCTAATCATTAGTTTCTCAAAATAACAATTGGAGCAATTTACATATTACATTTACAAAATGTTGAAAATAATAAAATACAAAAAAATGGGTTTGTTCATTGAATAAATTATGGTTTCTTATTATTTTAACCATTTTATTTGCTATGCAAAATGTAGAATAAGTTTATTAGAATATTAGAAGGACCACTGGTCTGGCAACTACAGAAAGATGCACATCTTGGTCAATAAGTGTCGGCTCCAGGCTGGCTCTCACACACACACACACACACACACACACACACACACACACACACACACACAGATATATATATATATATATATATATATATATATCTACACACATTGTGTACCTGCATTATGTAGCACGACTTCAGCACTCGTGTTTATTATACCAACTCTAAATGCGCGTAGGTACCCTTCACTGGGAAATGGAGGTAAGTCTTCTAACTTGCGATACGTCGGAGACCATTGAAGTTCAAGTTGGCTAAAGTTTCTCATGCTGGTGTAAATCTTAAGTTCATCATCATAAAAACTGAATTTGATGTGAAATACCTCATTCTGTCCATTTCGTTTGTTGGTAAGTGAGGCAGCACACGATTGGAATATTGGACCTTCCTTCACTATGGAGAGACCATTTTGTAGATGTGGTATAGTGACATTAGAAAATTTACCACAGCACTGCTTATAGTACAATTACCTTATAAGAACAATAACATATAATTATATTTGTTTTATGAAATGTTAAAACATTACGGTTTTTAATAATATTCTTACTATTTTGGCAGTTAGGGCCATCAAATTCTGAGCTACATGAACACTTCATTGAAGCTTTATTGCATATCCCTGGGTAGCAGTCAATGTTCCGGCTACACTTCTCTTGAAAAAAAGTTATTAATGTTTATCAAATTAAATAATCAGTACACCCAATATTGATATATTTCTTAAGTTAAGTGAAATATAATTTTAGCATTAATTTAATGCTCATCATTGGCTCATGGTGTATTTTATTTATATATAGACAACATTAAAAAATGTGTATACACACATACGTACAAATGTATATGCATATACATGAAAATAGACATACAAACATGGAAATAGCTAGACAAACACACACTTTTAGTAATTTACTTTATAACGGTTTCCAACACATACTTTGAGATCAATGAAACATTATGACTCTGTTTTCAGTGCCCCTTGTGCAAAGGAAATATTTTCACAATTTATGATACTTTATATCTGGCTGCCATCCACTCACCCAGCCAAACAAGGAAACCAACACACACACACACACATAATAAACTAATATGATGAAGTGTTATTGACTTACCTGTGTGACAATATCTTCCACTTGGATTTGGACAGCCACATTTGTTAACGGCAACACATACACCTTTGTTACGGCATCCTGGGTGGCACTGAGCTGGAATTAGAAAATAATCACTTATTGTAGTTTAACTATATGTTCTTAAAAGTCTAGCAAAATAAAGTCCTTATAATTCATCTATACTTCCTTAGATGAAGAGTAATACAAACAAATGTTATTGCCAAATTGGATAACTTACGGATGTTACACTGAGAACTAGCGTATCCCACTTTACAAGTCCGAAATGATCTTCGTACATTTACGTAATAAACCTCATACCAACAGAAGGTGTGTTTTCTAGAAACATGATACATTATTATTTAAAAAAATGTCAGGAAGATGTAGGTTTTGGTTATTTGTTTTAACAAATTTGAACTGAAATGTTGAAATATATAGAAATGCAGAATAATTCACATCCTTGTATATACTCACCTCGACCCTAACATTCTGCATGTCTGTCTATTGCGCGTTTCTCTCACCATACGATACTTTGTCATATATTTAGATCTGAATGACATTGAGAACCATTAAAATACTTGTTTAATTGATGGTTTGATTGAGATAATATAATAATTTTAACTTGAAAAAGTAACATGATATATAACACTAATATATATATATATATATATATATATATATATATATATATAGTTACAGTTAATCTGTATAATCAGGTGGGCGCCTCCGTGGTGTAGTGGTAGCGTGTTGGACCACAGATCACTGCCACCCGTGTTCGAATCTCGGTGTGGGCATATCTGAAGGGTGTTTCATCTTTGACTTCGTTTCATTACCTTTGGAGGTCGCTCGGCCCATTTAGCCTACTATGTGCACAAAAGTGTATCTCAAATGTTCAGGTAATGTAAGCTAAATCTCAGTTATCAATACATGTATTACCTTACAATTTCGGGTAATATACACATTACCTGATTATACAGCTTACCGTAATATATATATATATATATATATATATATATATAAGAAAAACTGAACTTGATAAATTTGAGAATTTGGCTTGGCATGACAACCACAGGTTTATATCTCAGTTACATTTTATTACAGTTTTGGATAGATGGTTTCATGTCTGTATGCCAATTAATTAAAAAGTTACCAGGGTTAAAACAGGGCTAAAAATTAGGTGCAATTTCGAAAGCGGCATAATTAGAACTTAAAAATTGTGTAACTTTGATGAAATATTTTTTACTGAAAACTACAATTTGTATCTGTCCTCATCATATATATGGTAGTTCATATATAAAAGCAATTAATACAATCTGAAATGATCAGGTGGGAACTTTTTCAGAATTTGGTTAATTTTATATGGAATGATAGTAAAAGTAAACTTGTAAAAATCTACTTGAGTTACCGCAAATAAAACTACTTTGTTACAAGTAAAAGTAGTTAGTTGAAATCTTACTTAGTTACTTCGAAAAAAACTAAGGCTGTTGCTAAATATCCGAGCATCGGAATCGTGTTCGTTGATGATAAAGGTCCGATCACTCTACGCGCGTGCGTCAAGCTTGGGTGTTTCCGGTGCTCAAACGCGGAACAGCAAGCCGAGCATTGGAATCTTGTTTATTGGTGATAAAGATCCGAGCATTCAGCATCTGAACTATGCATCATCATTATTATTATAAATCTGAGCAATTTCATGATCGTTTTAAATTTTTCATCAGCTTGCATCAGTGTCAGAGATGGGAGCTTGGTTGTAATAACTGCTACTAGCGGTTAATAAAGCTATTAATAGACATTATGGATAATTGACTTTTAACCTAATAATTGTACTCGCTCACAGGAAGACTCAAACTGAAAATCTACTGTCAATTTTGTACTAGACTCGGGCAAGCATTAATTTCGACCCCTGTATATATATATATATATATATATATATATAATAGTATTGTATAGTGTCATAGTTAACTTGAATTGCTCCGAGGCACGTTATATTTAAACCACAATTAAAGATAATAGTGCACACACATTTATACATAAATACACATACAGTATGTCATAAGAAGCTTACAAAATATTTCTTTATTTTCTGCAAATTTAATATGATTTGACAACTTATTCCATAGCCTATAGCTGCTGATGATGGGAAAGATTTTTCTTGACACATTGCTTTGGTACTATCGAAAATTAACATGGCTCAGATTGTAACATTATTGGTGGTATATACTTTTGGATCTGATCGTTTAGATATAGGTATGATGCTCCAGTCAGTACTTTGAATATGTGAAACAGGATCTTGTACAGTGATCTGAAATGTACACGAAACCAACACAGATGAAACAAAACTGATATTATAAGTTCCCCTTTGTGAGTGTGTGTCATCAGATATGCAGCACAGTTCTGCACTCGCTGTAAGCAGTTTTCAGAGAGAGAGGGAGATATTATATAACGATGCAATGCCATAATCCAGTCGAGAAATTATAATGGCTTGGACTAGTCTTACCATTTATGTATTTACGAATAAACCTATATTTCTTATTTGACAATAACATATAGGACTTTCATATAGAATTCACCGGCTTCTCCATTCCTAGAGTATTATCCAATATAAGCCCTAGATTCCTTTTATCTGTGTCTGTAACACACTGAATTATGTCGGCAAGGTACAACTTAAGCCAGATTAAGCGCTTAATTTACCTTGATGCCAAAGTAAAATTCTAAACACTTCAGTAGTATTGGATGATCAATTCCATCAAAAGCGGCAGATAAATCAATCATAATTAATGCAGCATTACATCCTTCATCGTGAGTCTCGGCAATGTCACCATGTTTCTATTGAATGACCTCTATGATAAGCAGACTGATAACTGTCATGGAGGTCATTGTGCTCTTCTATATGCCTTGCTACTACCTTTTCAATGTTTGGAGATGAAAGGAAGGTTAGAAATAGACAAATACCGGTATATATATATATATATATAATATATTTCAGACATTGGGTCAATTCCATTTTGTCAATTCAATTTCCACTCAATTCCATTTGGTCAATTACAATTCCACCTCAAATTTATCAATTCAAATTCAATTCCAATATTTTCAATTCAAATTCCAACTCTTTTTTTGCCTAATATTTTTTACCATGAGTAGATACTCTGAATACCTACTTGGAATACATACCTCGAGTAGTTTATATTCCAAGTAGGATTGTCATGGAAGAAACATTTTTGAATTAAAAAAATTAAATGGTAAATTAATTTGTGGATTTAATTTAATTTTGCCTGTTCTAAACATTGAACGGGGATAAATTCCTAAATAGCAATATCTCTATATAGATTACAGGCATGTTACGTGGTGGTGTCACCGCGTTTTGGACGAAGCCCATGGTATCCAGAACATTTTAATTGGTTAAAATGCTCACAGTCGGTGTGCATATCTGATATATATATATATATATATATATATATATATATATATATAAGGAAACAAAGCTCTGTATCATTATGGTTCCAGTATATTAGTAACACCACATGTACGTGTTAACATTGTAAAAATGGTATATTAATTTTTGGATTTAATTATTTTGTAGGAAACTTCAAATTCCAAATTTCTCAATTCCAAATTTTTCAATTCCAATTCAAAATTTCTCAGTTCCAATTCATTTTTTATATAATCAATTCCGGAATTGGAATTGACCATCAATAATTCCGGAATTGAATTGACCTATTTATATATATATATATATATATATATATATATATATATGTATATATATATATATATATATCAAAATACATTAATTCAAGACAATCACCATAATAATATAATGGAACACATTTTATCATATAACCCTCCATTATGATTGTTACAAAAGGCATGATTTAGAAATACAGTAAAACACAAATTAATATCATTTCATTTAGTGCTGAAGATTGCTATACATTATTTATGGTTTATATATATATATATATATATATATATATATACATATATATATAAAGCCATAAATATTAATAAAAAATCTAGGCCACGCTTATGCAATAAATGTGTCATACCCATAGGGAAGCCGAAATACCTACTTTTGTGGAACAGATTGTTCCACAAAATCCCTTTTAAGGTGAATGGCTAAGACAAGAATGATTTGTTAAATATAAACAAATAAATATAAAGCAACAATGATGGATAAATAATCAAAAAGTAACTTTTTTACTGTAAAGACCAGTTGGAAGTGATAATTATGACATTCAGCTAGTCAAGTGTGAAATATCAAATAAGGAAGGGCAAGGTTGTATTTTAATTAGGGCCTCTGTAGTCTAGAGTGTGTAATGAATAATCTGTAAACAGTATATGATAAATCTATTTAAATGTATAAATTTGTGTCCATGTACATTTCTTGGTAAAGACTTTTTGCTCATGTTTGTTACTAGAATCTTATACTTCAGACCCCTTTAATTTGGTAAATGTAAACAAAATAATTATCCACCTTTTAAGTTGGCAAATGTGTCACTGACCGTGTTGATTCTAGGTTTGTTATGAATTGGGCCCCATTCCCAGAAGAAGTGGGGCCGTATGAACACAAAAGGCATAAATCTATTCTAGGGGGATCCGTGGGGGGGGATGCTTGAGATTCAACTTGCTTCGATTTTGCTATGATTGTTGGCAATAGTCATAATGATACTTCTGAAACATAAAAGATCTGTGCTCTTTGTCCAAATGTCATGGATTTTCTATGTCCTGGCTAATCAAAGAGCACACAATAATTTTACCAGCAAGTCATTTATTATTCAAAATAGTTAGGTGTATCATACCGGACACAGGTTTGATGGTAAATTGCAGCTGGTCAATAACTTCTGTGCCACTTTGGGTCCACTTTCCTCATCTAAATATACAGGAATACTGCAAAAACCCATCGTAGTATCAACACTGTGTTCAAAACAATTTCAATACTGGTTTTTCTAAACTTTAAGTGATATAATTAATAGGAGAAAATGTATATATACTAAGTACCATTTATTTTGGCATTCACTACTCTGTGAACTTTGCTTTGTAAAAAAGTCAGTAATGGAATGAGTTCTGCAATATTTACACATACACACCTGTGTATGTTATTCCAGATAACTAAAAATGGTAAAATCTGGTCAATAAATGGATTCTATGCTATGTGCAAACAATTTAGGTCTGTGGTGTGAACTATCACTAAAAGACCTATGAGAAAATAGATACAAAGTTTAGTAACATTTGTTAAATCTGGCATAAAATTTAGTTAACAATTTAAATGATTTCGTTTTTTAAAGAAATAATAGGATAAGGTCTTTACAAGATAGAATGCACTGGGTAATAAATAGTAAACATAAAAATTCTAACATACCATACCAGGAGTGTAAAGTTCTCAAGCTAGTTATTGAAAATTGTAAGTCTTATGCCTGCGTTGGTGCTCACACAGGTGTTTAATCTAAATCTAATCTAAATCACTTGGCCCATTTCCTCTTTTATTTATTTGATCCTCTTTCCCTTGTGCACCTTTCTCAAATAGCTGAAAGAACATCCTTTCGAATGACTGATGTGACGTTTCTAGTTGTGTCAGAATATGCTGCTGCTGTTTTTGCAAATGTTGAATCACTTTCTTTCAAATAAGCCAATAATACATCCTACTTTTCATGTTGTTTCCATTGTCTAGACATAGTAGTACAATCATTTGTTGCTGAACTATAAGAGGTAATGTATTATTTGTGATAATTTCTTCTGGCCTCTGAATGAATCATTACTCCCTCTGCTGTAGCTGTTACAGGCAAAAATACATGTCTGAAGCCATTTCTTCAAAGAATTGAAACCCCTTAGCTCCCCTACTGGTTGTGTTAGTATTAGCCCTAACAGGTTTTAATCTAGTAATTAAAACGTTCTATTTCCTTGCAATTCTTTCTACACAATTGGGAAAGTTTATTGGCCACTGTCTGCTACATATATTTCTTTCCACCTCTTCCCAATGGGATCCGACTTTCCTGGTCAGCCAATGACTTTGAAAGGCCCCTATTCTCAAGGGCAACATATT
The DNA here is from genome assembly GCA_025642065.1 of Paralvinella palmiformis. NCBI lineage: Eukaryota > Metazoa > Annelida > Polychaeta > Terebellida > Alvinellidae > Paralvinella > Paralvinella palmiformis. The sequence continues at coordinate 884,035 of JAODUP010000138.1, read as the reverse complement.
CCCTACATCTAAGTAATATGAAAAATCACCAACTTTCTGATAAATGGCATCTGACATTTTTGATCCCAATGGAGCTTTTTGTGAACATCCATAAACACTGCAAATAAACATATAGAAGAGAATATAAATAAGCTGAATTATTTTGTGAAGTAAATAATTTCAGCTGATTGAAGTGTTCTGAGTTGAAAATACAATGCAACTGTAATTTACATCTTTGTAGAAATTCAGCAAATAAGATGATACTGGCAAGGTAGTTCATAATCGAAGACAGTGAAGTCTGTCACCACTAATTTTATCCAATGCTATTCAAGCCAGTTTGACATTTCTTTACCTGGGCACTTTGATGTCATATCCAAGAAGTGTGATAGAAAGTCAATATATTTACTTTCTCTGATAGCACATAAAAGATTATACAATACAGTTATTTCAACACTCTGAATTTATATTTTTAATTTTCATTCTAATATTTAGTGTAGACTCTATTTTGTCATACTTAAAGGATTTCCTTATCTAGATCTAGTATTTAAAGCAAGTTTATATAGATAATAAAAGTAAAAAATCAGCTCTATCCAGCTTTTGCACCTGACGTCACAGACACACGATTGTTTGTTTATGCCACCATGTTGGGGGTGAAGCGGTAGCTTGACTACAAGCTAGTACACTGGTGCATAGGCTGCCACTATGCAGTCAACAACATGGATCTTAGACACGCTCCCGATATCTTGAATACTGGGCTTCATTCATCTCAAAAGCAGAGTAAAACAACATCTGCTGAGTTAGAAACCATAGATTTACCAGATATTATAACTGGCATGGATTTATCATCACATGTCGTGGAAAGATAAAAATATAAAATACCCAGTGTTGGCCAAGATCCCTACACCATGCCACTACAGATCTGAGTCAGCTATGATAATGCCATCAAGTATCCAGAGGTCATGTATCCTGATATATATAATTATTAGTTCAGTGCATCACCCCCTTATACTGGAGATCAGTTGAAAGCCTACATAAGTCTGGAGGCATACACTTATCTTAAAGATGGATGGGTCAGATAATTGCTCCCAACCGATCTGGATCACAGTGATTTTGTAGTGAACGGCAAGGTATGTAACTTTATATGATCATGTACAATATGAAAAACTTTATAATAAAAATAACTTTTTGACATGGAAAAAGATTATACAGATAATATAACAAATAAAATAATTGCATACATTCATAAAAAGTGAAGTTTTAACAAATATCACAAAATATGCCAACATACACTATGTGGTATGTTCTATTAATATATAGCCATTTTGTAATGGAACAGGTTTATTTAGTTAATTATCATTTGCTGCATAATTTGTTATTATATTTTGAATAGAACACTGCAAATTTTATATGATTTCAGGTTTTCTATTCCCAAAGATTATCTCATCCACCACTAAATCCTTGGGTTGTTACCAAGAGGGATGGTGTTGTGGTTGTATGGCTAATCTAGGTGAGAGCTGCTCCCCATATTGGAGCCGTTATTATTGTATAGATTTTACTGATCCAACTAAAAGAAAATAAGAGTAACCATCCAAGCAACAACATTTCAACAATGCCCACCAACTACAGACATAGAAAAGGAGACATTTCTGTTGAAGCTACACTGAACAAAGGAGAAACAGGCAATATTATTAATATTACCAGAATATTCTCAGCATTACATCCCAGAGTCAACCAAGCTGACACCACCAATCACCTCATATCTAGATCCCGATAATCTACTGTTGTCCTACCTGGAGTTATTGACAAAACAGACAGAACTGTTTTCAAAATTAACTGTGAAGGTTGATGAGGTGAATATCTAGCCGGTCTCTACTGAGTTTAATGCAATGATTTTTTAAACATTCGAAATGTATTTTTGTCACATACAAATAAATATTTACAAAACATCATAATGTACAACTTTATTTAGTTTGATGACGAATGCAATAATGTTCATGGTGTAATATATATATATATATATATATATATATATATATATATATATATATATAAGCATAGAATATTGAGGTCCGACAACAAGCCAAGTAATAATAATAATAATATATATTTAACAAAGCGTCTGTACAAATAATAAGTAATATAATAATACCCTAAATAATATGTCTGTAAATGTAAGTGATTTAAAAGATAATAACTATTTATCTGTGAAAGCAACCTTGAACATGTGTATTTTTAGAAAAGATTTAAAATATTCAAGAGATGACACATTTCTAATATCTGCTGGCAACCTATTCCACAAAGTGGGACCTGCAACACTAAATGCACAATTGTCATATGACTTGAGCCGGGACACTGGCACCTGAAATATTATCTGACTGGATGACTTTCTAATGGACACTAGTTCACACAGGTATTCTGGCGCCATATCATTAATAGATTTATAAGTTAATAATAAAATCTTGAAATGCATACGCAGTCTAACAGGTACTTTTTGAAGAATTGGAGTGATGATCATATTTTTGAGTACCTGTCACTATACAAGCTGGACTATTTTGAATTCATTGAAGGCGATTAATGTTATAATCAGATATGCCATATAACAGGCAATTACAATAGTCTATATGAGATGTAACAAAGGCAGGGACTACAGTTACAAGTGATTCTTGTGTCAAGAATGCTTTTAAACAGTTGGTGTTCTTAAGATGGTAGTAGGCAACTCGGCATACTGGTGTGACATGTTCATACATGTTAATACATTGGTCAACAATGTGATTCCAGCAGAGAGCAGGAGGTGTCACAGTCATGCAGCTGAAACAGATTACAGTCAACCTTCACTGTCTTTCACTCTTTGGTCCAACAGATATGCTACCCTATGACATTTCAATTCACAATAAAAGGTACCAGGTAATTTCATTAACTTGTCAGATACAACAGCATAATGGTAATATCCACAATATTGAGAATACAGACAATAAATATAATAATTTATGGAACTCACACATTTCAAGTTGAAGCATTATGTAAATCTGCATTTACTACACTGTGTTTTTTAGTTATAAAATGCATTGCAGTAATGTTATGTACAAAATATAATTCAGAACTAGACTATGTTACATTCATCAATCCAATTTGTACACATACATGAAAATCTATACACAAATTCCTCAATTGTTTTTCAGATGGGGACATGAACATAAAGATGGTGCTCATGGGTTGTATGAAGTACTTTGTGCCAATCACACCATGCAAATTTCACAATATCTCCATCTGGATTCTACATTTAAATACTCAATATCCATACATTGGGGCATCACCTGATGGATTTTTTACATGCGAATGCTGTGGTATGGGCATATTAGAAGTAAAGAGTCCACACTGTACATAAGTGGGATAGCATTATACAGGAGGCATCCAAAGATAAAGGATTTTGTTTGGAGAACATATAGGTGACAAGCTACAACTAAAGCATAACCATCAATATTTTTACTAAATTCAGACACAATTATATATATGACAAAAAGTAGATACTGTGATTTTGTGACTTGGACAAACATCAAAGTTCGTGTTGAAAGAATTCTACCTGACACAGATTTAAATTAATTGTTTCATACAACTCTGCAGAATGTTAAAACATTCTTTAAATGTTGGATTTTATCAGACATTCTTGGCAAATGGTAAACAAGAAGTGTGGAAATGCAGGTTAATAAGACAGACAAATCACAACATAAACTTCCAAGTTTGTTCACAAAACCTGTTATTTGTTATTGTCATAAAATAGAACCTACTGAGGATATGACCTGTTCTTATGGAATATGTAAAATAATTAAATTTCATTCTGTATGTTTGGGACTTAAGTGGATCCCCAAAAAAGAAATGGAACTGTCCTGATTCTCGCAAAATCTTGAACAAGTTAAAGCAGATTGGAAAATCTCACATATGAAACATTATAACAGAACATAGTTTTAAAAGATCATTATCCTCAGGTTAATTCAGTTTTTCTACATGCTATCACTGATCCAGTCATTGGTGTAGTTAGACATATTGATTATTTTATCAGCAATATATGTATTAATCTTGTGGTATAATTGATTCTGATAGTTTCACCAAAGCACAAGCGACACAAACCATTTTTATTTAAAGTTGTCAACTCAACAGTTGGATGATTTTGGAGTAACGTTATAGGTATTGTATTTTGTAACATTGTTTACTTTTGTCTAACAACAGCAATAACCCTCTCAACATGTATTCTAACTAAAGCAATGTGATGAGTTTTTTCAACAGCGTTTGGGTTTGGTTGCTTCTTTCCCTTAATAAACCTTAATATCTCAAGTTTGCAACCACACAGAGCAACTGAACCTGATATGTCCAAACCCCATCTGCCAATACTGTGTCACCAGATACCAATTTTTAGAGAAACTTTTATTTTTCAGTTACTAGTTTACCAGTGCTTCATCCTCCCCAGGCCTTGGAACTGAATGGAATGGTACCTTATGGAGCTATACCTATCAATTATTTAATGGTATTGTGTGACTTGTAGTTAGAATATGTCTCCGATCTGGCTTTTAGACTGGATGGCTTCTCAATAAATATTTTAAAACAATCTATTATTGACAGACATTTTGGCCAAATGTTCCAGATGGGCATCCATAATGTTGATTGTGTTGAAAAGTATGAGATGGTTGCTACATTGACATGATATATACAGGCTAAATAAAGCATACTGAGATTCAACTTCTATGGCTTAGTTGCCAGTTCAGGTAGTTTTCCAACTGTTAGCAAGTTTTGATAACTGGGCGTAACTAGCGGATTTATTACAAGGCATTTTCCGTGTTGTTGATCCATCAGACTGTCAAACAATGTGCCACTAGGGGGGGGGGGGGGGCTGTCAGAGGGAGTTTAACAAGGAGTCATATAAAATATATATTCAGACATAATTCGCATTTGTACATTTCCCTGCTGGTTAAAACAAAGAATAGGCACTGAATTAATCACACACAAGTAGATGGCTGTCAACCTCATTTATTGCAACTGGTCCCAGTGAATGACGGCCAGTCAGAGTCACTTAGAATGATAAAATCCATATTGTATCTTGCTTGAATTCCTTTCTAACTTACTGTTTCAATGTTTTTAAAGTTGAGTTTACTGGTACAATGTGATGGGTGTCAGGCTGATATCAGTTTCAGGAAAGTGGTGTGTTTGTTTCTACATGTACGTATCAGTATCTGGATAGATCTGGGAGGTGGAGCGCCAGAGATTATCCTCCCCAGAAGTCGGGACAGTGCCCCCCCGGCGACCTTTAGGTCCGGATTTGGCAACCGAGCCACCCCATAAGAGTCATCTTGTATTGTTGAAATGTAGAGAGTAGACATGTTGTTTTTATGTTAGGCAATACAAATCTATATCTACAAATTACAATACCATAAGATGACAGGCCTGTATATAGTTCAACCATATCATCATTGTCAATAAAAGCTGTTTCATTTATGCTTAAATCATTAATAACAATGCTTTGTGCTTTGCATTGTAACTGAAATGACTGGCACTCAGACTGTACTCCAGTCCCATCAGACACTGTCAAGTCTGTTTGTGTTTTAGTATGTGTCACATATTTGTCATCCTTCATTGTTGTCCTCACTTCCAGTAGAATAATCTGGATCTTCTGTGAATGACATGGATACAAGGGCTTTTGCTGCTTCAAATCTATTTGTTTCATCACGTCTACTTTTTTTGTTGTGTTCTGTGATCAAATGTTTCTATTTTGCATCTGGCTGTTCCCTTTTCTGGTGAAGTCACATTCATGAATATGGATGGAACACAGCCAGGTGATAATGGATCTTCACTCTTCCTCCCTAAAAATTAAAATATATATTGCATGAGTTGTGTGATTTCAAAATATTAAGCTGTGCACCTATAATTAATAAAGTTATGTCAACAAATGTATGACCATTTTATTATACATTCTATTATATTATGGTGTACTAAGGTAAATATAAACAAACTGTTTTGTTATGTAAAGTTATGTGTCAACATTAAACCAATATAATCATACTGCAGCTTTGTTTTAATTTTTTACTCAAAAATATACATATACAATGGCAGATCCATAGAATCGGTAAACCAACACCATTATTCCATACTGAATATAACCTGTTATGATTAGATAGGATGCTCTAACTAAACTTGAATAAACCTACATTTAGCATTTACTGATTTAGCCATTAGAATCTTTAGTGCTAGCAGTAAATCTCCTACATTAATTGCCTTCATCAACTAATTTTGGATCAACACTTGAAATTATGGTCGGCATATAAATCCAATTACCTGATATGAAGCGCAGACAACAAAGATGGTAGTGTGCACTAGGCATCCATAAACTTCGGCTTTGGCCCATTTGGACCTATGTGTTTACGGCTCATATCCATTTGTTTGTTCCGTTTGGAAATCTATAAAAAATTTATAGTTTTGTCTCTTCTTGCACGGCAATGCCAATTTACAGCAACACATATATGGCCCATGATCTCATTAATACCGATATATTTCTGTATCTGTTATACACCAGGCAAATGAATCTAGGGATAGCTTGACCGCCAACATGGCAGCAACAACAAATATCAAGTGATTTTATGACGTCAGTGCAAAACCTCAATAGATTATAGTAACCACTGATCTGAAAGAAAACTAGACTGTAAGCTGGCATCCATTTGATGGCAAACAGGTCGCAACTTCCAGTCAGGGCAAAGTGGAAATCAGAGTGGTAAAGTCAGGTTAATAAACATGATGAATTCAAGTTGTGCCGTTGGTTGCACAAACCATGGAAGTAATACAAAAGGAATACGATTTCATCAGTTAGTAGAAGGAACACAAGTTGTGCCTTTGGTTGTACAAACTGTTAAAGTAATATAAAAGGATTATCGTTTCATTGATATGTAGAAGGAACATATTTGAAATAGCTGCCAAAGCGGTTTGTTGAGGGAAATTAAGGCCAGTCTTAAAATAAATTGGTTGGGGGTTACATGGCCAAACAAAATCCATACAGTAGGTAGGAATTAATTCTTTTACTATTTGTTTATAGATTGTCTTGTGGAATATATTTTCATGAAGCATTTTTTCATTCAAATATACGAACAACATATTCCAGTAACGATTCAGACTAGATATATATTATACAACTTACAAGCTTGTTTCAGATATAGACTCACTAGTATTTTCAATAGGTTTTCGGAGTCTACTAACAATTCACAATCATCACATAAAGCAACTCACCCTTGTTTTGCACCGTCAAATTTGGCGCCAAAAAGGAAAATATACTACAAAAGTCCACGTGAGTTCTGATGACGTATTTACGACATCGATCAGATGATTACACATAAATGTAAAACCACTATTTATTTGTTAAAACCACCACCAATGTTTTGAATATCAAAAATAACTAATTTGTGAACCTTTCTAAATCAATATTTATGAATAAATAAAAAAGCTGTGTGAGCAGATATTGTCCAAGGATGTTGTTGCGTAGCCGAACATCGGTTTTCTTTTATGTCAACGATCGGAACTGTGTTCGTTAAAGGTCAGAGCACTCAATGCGCATGCGGCAAATGTGCCTTTTTCTAGTGTTCAGACGCGGAACCGTGCATGCTGGTGTAGAAGAACCGAGCACTGAACGCGCAAGCACCTATGTTTGCTTGTTTCGGATGCATATATAAAAGATCCGAGCCAATGTGTTACAATCACGTCCATATAGTTGGATAAATGTCATATCTTCGATCTCCTTTATTCTTGTTTGAACATCTTCAAAGATGGCGAATGCCTCAACCTAACTTTAGTTCAAATAAAAGTGTATTATGCTCAGCCGCCATATTTAACAAGAGATACCGGATTCGGAAGTTAGCGCATGTGCATTGAGTGTTTGGACCTTTAGTGCTAGCGAAGACGGTTCAGATGCTCGGCTACGCTATCACTTCGTTTTAACAAATATTCCTCGGTCCGCAGATAATCTGCATGTGGTCTAAACGTCATTCGATAGATAACGTCACCATGCACAATTTCCCACACAGGCAAGCCAATTCGTCCCATATACGTACACAGTGAAGAAAGCGCAAGTACGCCGATATTTCAGTGTCCGAAAAGGACTTGATATTATCGAAATTTAGTACCGATGCATTGTGCAACGTCGAAAAAAAACACCAATCAAATACAAGCAGAATTTAGGCATGAACAAATAGTTAAAATGTATTTTTCATTTCTTCCCAATTCCATACGGCTATACGGCGGTTTTGAAGTCATACGGTCGGGTAACCCCCAACAAGATTCTTTTAAAGACTGGCCTAACCTATTTTCTGTAGACTATTCCCTATTATTAAGAAAGTCTCTGCCATCTGATCCCATCTACAGACTTACATAAACTGACATTTACATATTTCATGACATATAAAATAGGACAGGAGTAATATTTTTCTCTACACACACAAAATTATAATGGACATATTACAATAAATATCTGTATTCGTAGGTTAAAAACACGAAGCGCAGCCGCTTCTATGTTGCAAAACTGCATCATTTCAGGACCACAATGGAAATTAGTGTTTCACTTTCTTGTGTTATCCTGGTATTTTAATGTTATTATATGTATTTACAGTAAAGTCAAATCACAAACATGTACTAGTAAAATTTGTAAAGAAAGGAACCCAGCTGGTTGATTGACCTGATATTAAAATTCAAGTTATTTTGTGTATTTAGATTATTTAAACCAGTTCCGATAAAAGTATATAAAATTCAAACTGTCAATCAATTCCAAACCGAGAATTAAATTGACCCCATATCTGGTTGCCCATGTGGCTAGACAATCTACATTGGAAATTGATAGAAATTGGTCTAAGATTTGATTTATATTAATATGCATATGTCTCATGCTTAATTATTTGTCATTACTTTATTTGAGGATATCCTCTGATGGAGAAAGACAGAAGCTCTGGCTGAATGAAAGCAATTAATCAGTTGGATTCGATAACATGAAAACCCTGGACCCCGTCAAAGTTTGATGTGCTATGTTCAGATCATTTCTCTGCAGAAATACGGTGATACCTTCAATAGTCTCTTGGAAAGTCCAGCATCAGGTAGCTGTATTATTAATTTTATGTTGTAACTCTTGCAATGGGATGACATTTATCTCAAATTGTGGCAAAAGTTTGGAAAGGTTTTAAAAGTAATTTTGAGTCATATAGTTACAGGAGTTTAAGAATCAATCTGTGGTGAAATCAGAAATCCTTTCCTGTGGCCTTTAATGCTTGTCATCTTGTCAAATTTGCGTGCTTATCAGATTTCTACTAACGGTTAAGTCAGTGCTGCTTAGCGTGATGGGTAAAAGGTTTGTGACGGTAAATGCAAAATATGTGTATTAGGTTTTCTCTTTAACATCGAAAGTGTTCTTGGACTTGGCAAAATCAGGTTGTTGTTTGAACCATTTAACCAAGTCATCTTTTCTAATCACAAAAACATTTGACATCTTGGTACTTACACATATGTTGCATCTGAATAGTCAATTTTTATTAATTAACGATTAGGAATGTCATGAATCAGTCAGCTTTTATAAGTCATGGTGAAAAGTACCGAGATCTGGGATGCGGCCAGCTCGCTCGTCCGTCCCTCCCGGATCTCGGCCTTAGATAACCTCTTTCAAAACTCCATGTAGTATCGAATCTACTGTATTCCTATAAATTCTACTCGAAACTGTACAAGAACTATACACTCCTCGAAACTCTTCAATCCCTAGACAACTCCACCAACCTCCAACAACAACAAAAAAATCAAGTATATATATATATATATATATATATATATATATATATATATATGGAATTGTCCCCTCAGCACTGTCAGCGTTGTTGTCCGGTAAACCCCACAGGGTCACATCACCGCTGACTTGGCTGAGTTGAGAATATTCCCCCCACTAAAAATCCTCCCACACATTCAAACAGGTATATACAGGGGAATTTCCCCCTAGCACAATCAGCGTGTTGTCCAGTGGAGACCCGCATGTCCCTTGATACAATCTCCACTGACTTGGCTGTACCATAACAAACATTCACTAACAAATCTTTCACACATTCAACCCACACCCCGAAAACATTAATACAGTACAAATCCAACTAAACTCCGCGATTATGACATCTACACCCGTGCGATCCCAACAACCACCGGGCCACAAATCACCAACTTCTTTCGCACATCAATCCAATCGGAGAACTATGATTTCACACCCATTTGACCCCACAATTGGTCGGTCACAAACCGTTAAGCGGCTCGAACGGGCGATCACTAATTCTCCCTAACATCAATCAACTCGTTAACCGGCCATGGCTTTACAATGGTTTTGGAGCAAGCAATTGAAAATGAATGCTGTGGTGTAACACATATTATAGGGGAAACTGTCTACTTCTTAAGAAACGTAAACAAGCTATATTACTCGATTCTTATTGTCAGTAGGGCACCTAGATTCTTATTGCGACTTATGAGACATTTACAGACCACATTTGTTGGGTGATTTTCTACAACTGATCACTATCTCAGTCTGAGAGATATGTTTTTGGTTTTGCACTGCTTTCACTACCGTATATACTCGCGTATAAGTCGACCCGGCAGATAAGTCGAGGTCAATTTTTGACCCTGTAATTTTTCCTCGGGCATATGCTCACCTTATAATTTGAGGTTAAGTATTTGCTTAAAATCCCTCAAAATCCTAATCATTGTTGTCATTCACGAAAAAGTTGAACCAGTCATTTCAAACTCATGGTGTCAGCAAGTGCGTCGTAAACATATCAGTATCAATTTCTTCACCGGCAACGACACACACACACACACACACACACAGAGAGAGAGAGAGAGAGACAGACAGACACACACACACACACACACACACGAATTTCGCTTTCATGTCATATTTAACTAGTAAATAAACTTGTCACATCAAACACGCCTGATTGTAATTTCAACTGGCAAGCGTTATTAATTAATTGTTTCACGGCAAGTGGCGAGCAAGGTTTTCAATGTGAACAGTGATTCCTATATTAACGCCAATCATCTAGAAGTACCGGTAGTTAACAGCGCGTGACTATCAAGTATTATATTACGTTAAGACTGGCATGTTTGTGAGATCCAAATAACAGTTTGGCGAAAATAAATCTTAATTTATTGAATAAGGTTGGTGGGCAGAGATGTGGCGATTTTGTTTCAACTGTGGCACACACAAACACGTACGTCTGATTATAAGTTCAATTGGCAAGTGTTATTAATTCATATAGTTTTACAGCACATCTGGGGGTACTGGTAGGTAACAGCGCGTGACTATCAAGTAGTATTACATAAAACGCGGCATGTTTGTAAGATCCTTATAACAGTTTGGTGAAAATTGTTATTTGTTATTAATTGAATAATAATGGATTAGTAGGCAGCGATGTGACGATTTTATTCCAACTCTGGCTCTTATTGGGTTGAATCCTATAGTGATGTGTCAAGGATGGCCGAATTTTCTTTCCTTCAGCTGGTAGGAAATGCGACACGCATATAAGTCGAGTTACTTCTGATAACTCCCTTTTCACTACCCAAAAAATCGACTTATACAGGAGTATATACGGCAGTTACTAATTGTAACTCTACATGAACACCAGTTTTAAGAGAATTGTCTTTCTAAATTTACACCGTCTAATTATCTAGTGTGATTGATGGGACAACAATATACATGTGACTGATGGGATACTATCTAAAAAAAACCTTTAAAATGTTTTCCCAAGGCACATGGTGTGTAAATATTCCACTAAGCCACTTTAAAAATGAACTTAACATTACATTTAAGGTAATCATCATTTTATTTCAACAACAAAGTTTCTCAGCATAATGCATGGTGGTGAATTTAACCAGATCAGTAACAAAGTAAATATCTAAATTTCACAAACGGAAAACTGTAAAAAATTGACAACTTCCCAAACGATTACAGTTATAACTGGTAAAACCTCCACCAACAAATATGTATATAAAAAAGATGATGTTGGCAGATGAAAGTTAGGGACTCGGGAGTACCTAGTCATGCTAACGGATAGTAAGTAAAAAAAGAATAGGTACAAAATGGAATTGATACCACTGGAATTGATAAATGTGATGGGGAATTGAAAAAAATGGAATTGATCCCATGTCTGTCTGCTACTCTGATTCCATTAATCCATCTTATAGTTTTCATATTAAATAATAGCTACATATGATGAGTTTCATAAGAAAACAGCCAAGCTGGTATTTTGTCACAGGATCCTCCAAGGACTTTGTGATTTGGATTATTGATGATTGAGGTATCAAATGGACTGATTCAATTGTCTTTGTGTGAAAGATGTGAGAGTTTGTTATGGTTACTGAATAAAATATACCTCCAAATTATTTCTGTTATTAGTGGATTGGAAAAAATGTAAGATATTATTTTATATTCATGTTAATTTGTAATATATAAATATACTAATTCTAATTTAATGATAATCCACAACTAGTTCTAACCAAAATAGATTAATTTTAAGTGATCACAAAATATAGCGAATAAGCTTTAGGTTTATGACTGTATATGATGTCATAAAGGTATTTACGGAAAGGTTTATGACACTGTCATGTCATAAACAGGTTTATGACTGTCATAAATCCAACCCTGCCGAAAATGCATGGATATCTGTTTATATGGAAGCAAGACAAATCTTATAGTGCAACGTCACATACGCATGCCCCATTACCGTGTACCGGTATATGGAATCTTGGCTCAATATTTAATACGGAATTTTCAAATCGGACCAGAACTAATAATGTTATTCACAATGAACGTCTTATTCCATAACATTATTTATTGTTGTCATGGGATTCATCTGTCTTTTTGCCCTGACCGGAAGTCAGGGCTGTTTGGTCATGGAGCCCATCCAAATCGGCAAATGCCTCTGAGTGCACGGTCTAGATTTAGTTTTCTTTCGGGTCAATCACTCAGTGATAATAACTGTAAACTATAGGCTAGACTCCAGTGTTAGTGTAGATACAGAGTCTATCATCTATGCATTAGATTTACTTGAGCTGCGAATCATGTTCAATTTGTAAGCTATCACGTACATCTACAATATAAGTATGTAAATGTATTTAATTAGATCTATATTCAAAAGTGGTATTTCTCAATTATACACATCTCATAAAATATGATTGATGAGATAAGTATTTTGCTTAAAGTTAAACATTTGAAAAATGAACGAATACTTACAAACAAGGAGATTTAGTTTTCCCTCCATTCCGGCAAGCACAAGGTGAAGGTCGTGAAGTGATAAGCAAGAAGTCGTAAATACGATTCGGAAGTTGTCCTGAACGCTATTTCCTAGTCGGAAACACGTATTTACGTTTAGTCCTGGGTGTACCAGACACCCCGCCCCATCGGACAGACGGCCCCACGCATTTCGATACGTTTTACCCCATTGACATATCGCCCCATCGGACGATTCGCTCCACACGCCGCTCACTTAATATAACAAAAATGTATCCACTGTCACAAATGCTGTTGAGTCATCAAAGTAGTACTTAATCAGTTACAAGCAGACATAAAAGGGCGCGTTGGAGGTGCTGTCTAGAATGGGTACTTATATCTGGCTAGCATTAACCGAGTACAATGGCACAGTTCGGAGTTTTGTATATATGCTCGAATGTCAGAGGAGATAATTCTTATCTGTCTAGATCTGTTAAAGAGAAAAAAAAGCCTGTTCGGTAGCCTTATTGGGTGGTCTACTCGAGAGCTGTTCGTAGCAATAGCGTAGCTATTTGTGGCGATGGCTGTGGCAATAGGTGTCACATTCGCTGAGGCAGAAACATTACCACCAAGCAGTACTTAAGAAAGTATACAAGTCAGGTCACTCACGCCATTCATATTACACACACCACTTAAAGGGACAGTCCACCCTCAGAAAATATTTTAAAATATGTAATGCTTAGAACAGTAACCAAATATTCCACAATAATAATCACGAAATATATTTGATATTATAGATATAGGAAATAATCCAAATCACCAGAGGGCCGGCTTACGGCTGCACCGGAAGCCAGATTGGAAGGCGGGAAGGAGAAAACTGAAATGCGCTGACGTCACATTGGCGCTCTCTAGACTGACGCGGATTATTGTTTCTCTTGAGCGTTAATTTTGAATCATCTTTCTTTTGTCAGGTTCCTTCTGGCTTAAACTGATATGGTTGTATGTCATTCATGACGTAATTTTAGCAAGATGAATAATTCTTTGCTCACACTTGTTTACATGCTTTTGTATGGGCCCTACAGACTTCAGGTCAACCGGATACCCTGAAGTGACGTCAGCATTCAGGAGCTTCCGGTATCTGTCTAGGCTTAAAATGGCGGCGCCCGTAGGCCATTAAAAATCGGTTAATCAGCGCTTTGAACTAGATTATTTAATATGTGGGTAATCGTTTGCACATTTTGACATTATTTAGTATATTTGTGACTATAGCTGTATTAGATTTGAAAGGAAGGTGGAGTGTCCCTTTAATACTACCTACGTTCAGCATCCCGTTGTTCCTGACATTAGCAACATAGCAGACACATCAAACCGTAGCTTTGGGATCCCAGAACCAGCTTCTGCCAATGATGTTGGCTACGTCCTACCTACTGCTGCCGATGCACAAGAACGACCATGCAGCTCTGACATTCACCGTTGTCTCTGGTGCTACATCCCGAGCTAAGCCACCGTGATCTATAGTTGGTAGTGGGTTGGACCACAGATCATTACCATGCATCTGATTTCGAATCTTGGCGTGGGCCGGCATATCTGAAGGGTGTTTCATCTTTGACTTCGCTTCATTACCTTAATTTTGACCATGTGCACAATAGTGGCCGTAAAACACCAATCATATTCACCAGAAGCTAACTCCAAACACAGTTCAACACTGACGACTAAATTATAGACGCAACTAGCGCAAAAAAAACAAGTCTCTCACAAACTCTTCTACGTTACAATTAAAAAAAAATATATTACTTTCAAATATCGTAGTGGGCAAAGCGTTTAGAAAACCTTGGGCGACGTGTCTTGAGGGGCGATTGGTCGTATGGGGGCATTAGTTTTATGGAGCGAATAGTCTTGTTTGCAATCCGAGTACCGCCGAATGAGACATAAAGTCGCAACACAATCTTCCTAATGAATTTCACTCCACATTTGTTTAGCCATTTCAATAACCTTTAAGTTTATTTGAATTAAGCAGAGTTTCATACCCGTAAGCACATTTTTATTTATTTTCTTGTAACCGGTTAATATATATAGTGACATATCAGAATTCAGGAAAATCGGATCGGGGTTTCAAAATGGCGACACAAACGGCCGAATTCTAGTGGAGTCACCAGAAATTTCAACTGGATATTTTAATATGTGGTTGACAGAATTTATAATTTTTTACGTATATTTCTATTATTGATCCTGCAAATCTGAAATAAAACCGGACAACTATGCTTCTATAATTACAAGCGGTCTATATTGATTTCACGTTGAAATAGTGATTATGCACATATAGCCAATGTCAGCTATTTGAATAGAGTTATCTCATATCTAACACTCACCATGTGTGTTAGAGGTTTGTTATTGGTCTTCTTACATATCGTGTATTTCATCTAAAAAGCTACCACGCAGGAGACAAACCACTAAGACGACCATATTAAAATGTGAATAGTACTTACGGGACTTCTAATCCTTCAGGTAAATGCAGCAATCAAACACATAATTAGTAGAGGTAAGTCGGACTTCATCATGAAATCAGCTCGACTTTATCCTGTCTTATAGTCTATGGTTCTCTAGGTTCTAAATACAACCAATAAAGTTATGATGAAGTCAAACGACTTCACGTATCACCTTCAGCAGACCGAATTAACTATGTCACGGTCTCATTTTTTGCCGTGATTTTTTAAAATATTTTCGTAACTGCGCATGTGCGAGAAAAACCAGTAGCCACCGCGGTCATGGTCTCATTTTGTATCGTGCTCATTTTGTATCCGTAGACTATGGATGTGGTTAGGAAATTGTATACACAGATGGCCTACAGGAGGCCCACTGGTGGCAAAACCAGTGGACCACCGGTGGCTTGGCATCGGTGTGCTACTGGCGTTTTGTCCAATAATTCCAACAGTGGCCCACTGGGGGCAAGCCACTGATGGCCTACTGGTAGCAAGCCACTTATAATGGCCCACCTGATGAGAAGCCACTGGTGTGCTACCCTGCAGTGGTTGATTTTTGGCAAGATTATTGGGGCAAGATTTATCAAATAAAAATAAGTCAAGTCCTGTCAACTGGATCCTATCCCTACATTTCTGCTTAAATCTTGTCTTCACACACTAATTGTTCCAGTTACTAAGATATTAAACTTATCACTAAGCTTCCCTTCTCATTTAAAACATGCCCATGTAACCCCCTTCTTAAGAAACCATCTTTACCAGCCAATGACCTAAACAGCTATATATATATAGACCTATTGTAGCTGCACTTTATATTCATTATGTGTTTAAACGCTATGATACCAGAATCATTATATTTTCGGTGGTGTACATTATGATGTTGGAATACCCGTGAGGTGTCACTGTGGACATTGAAATTATCGCCTGGGGTCAGTCTAGTGATGTCATAGCACTTCCTGGAATTGACTATGCTTAGCATAAAAGTGGTAAATAATTATATTCCACAAATATTAACCACAAATATCATATTTATGAATATTTTGTACCATATGCGGGCTTAGTCAATTTGGGTATTTTCAATTTTGTTTTGTTTTCGTAGATTCTAAACCGCACAGAGTATTACATTGTATCCACAGAGTATTACTTATTATGTACAAATTAATAAACGTATTGAATGTACAGGAAAGCAATAAATGACTACACGAATTAATGCTCGTGTTAGGAACTGTGTTCTGAACGTATACTGTGTATAATGAATTCCCTGCAACCACACCTATTTCTAATCTATCTTTCATATCTAAAGTATTAGAAAAGGTCGTACTGTTGTTTGAACGTTTGCTTAAACCGTAATCACTTGTCTAAGTTTTTTTAGTCTGCATACAAAAGATTAAATTTCACTCTACAGAAACAGCTTGTTCTACCGAAAGTCCACAACGACACATCACTAAACATGGACATGGGAAAGGTCACAGCACTAACACTATTAGATTTATCTGCAGCTTTTAACACCATTGATTATTCTGTTCTTCTAGATCGCCTTTCCGATTGATATGGCATATCAAGCACAGCACTATCATGGATCCGCTCATTCTTACTAAATAGGCGTCAATCAATAAAAATAAGAAACTGTTCTTCAAAGACAGCGCCTATGTTTTGCGGTATTCTCCAAGGCTTTCTTCTTGGACCGCTATACCACACCACTAAGCTCTCTTATTCGCAGTCACAAATTAGTCATCTGCATATACATAAATGTATATGCAGATGACACCCAAATATACATATCTTTATCTACAGCAGATCTTTCCCTTAAACAGCTAGGTGACTGTTTAAGTTACACCCATGCATACATATGTTTATCGTCAGCAGACACTGATATTTCCCTTAAACAGCTAGGTGACTGTCGCAGTGATATCTCTGGCTGGATGACAAACAATAAACGTAGGCTCAATGCCAAACAACTGATTTCTTCATTTTAGGTACATCCAGACAACGCAGTAAACTTACTCATTTCGTTCCTACGAACATCCCCAATCATAGCATCACACCACAAGACACTGTACGTAATCTTGGTGTTACATTTGATAGCTAGTTTAATTTCATAAAACATATTTATCTGATATGTCGCTGCTGCTTCTGCTTCTATCATATTCGTGACCTCGTCGCATTCGTCGCTATATTTCTCTTTCAGTCGCCAAAACCATTGCTACTACACTCCTTACTAGTAGGCTTGATTACTGCAACTCTCTTCTTTAATAGCATCGCATCTAAGGATATTCTAAAACTTCCATGTGTTCAGAACTGCTTAGCTAGGGTTCTCACACGGTCTCCTCTGTTTTCCCATTCCGTCCCACCTGTGAAATCTCTTCACTGGGTCCCTCTTCAATCTCGCACCATTTTCAAACTCTGCACCATTGCCGTTCACACTCTTTATTCTGGAGAACCTTCATATCTACTTTCCATGTTCCCTTTCACCCAAGCTCAGAGAGCTCCGTTCATCTGGTTTTCAATTATTGTCTGTTCCCAGAGATAAAACTCATGCTGGGACTCGTGGTTTTTCAGTTGCTGTCCCTACTCTTTGGAATTAACGCCCTGAACACGTTAAGCCATCAAATAGCATAGTTTCTTTCCGTCACCATTTGAAAACTCACATTTTCAGATTTGCTTATCCGTCCTGAATTTCCACTCCATCTGATCATTTGTTGATGAACTTTCCATTGTACCTGGAGTATGAGTTTTCCCAACCTATGTACTAGGTGCGCCACCATGACCACTGAGCTCTATTCATTTCGAGGATATTGGCGCAATAGAATTTTTTTAATTATTATTATATTATTTTATAAAATAAATTTCAACTAATAATACATTCATTTTCAAATATTTAATTTCTCTTCAACTCTAATTTATCTTCAACATTTCGGGGGAGGAGGGTTTCACTGTCACTCTAACTCATCTGCAAGATTTTGCATCTCCAGCACCATTGAAAATAAGCTGTTTTTCAGCATTTTAGTGAGATTATCATACAATACCATAATGAATAAGAATAAATTAATTACTTTGAACTTGATTTTACCGGATAGCGACAAGTATAATTTATATAAATATAATTTTAATTTATGATTTTTTACTGCAGCAGTACGACGTCTTATTGTATGCTCACACACAACACGCATATCCCTTCAGTCATTTTCTGTGTTGTATTAGCACAGGCGGTTGATCGAAAATTGCACACACAAATTGAGAGATTTGATAATATTCAGATCACCAGCTACATATGTAAATATTCACATATGTTTTGTATCTTACTACTATGGGCATCAGACCGCTGGCATTTGATTTTACTGAGAAACTGGAGGTAAGAAATCGCTTCAACAAAAGCACCAAACGTGCGGGAAAGTACTAGGGTTGCGAGGTTTTCTAGAGAGGCATCCGCAGCTCTTCATTAGGAAACCTGAAGTGAGCAGCCTAGCACGAGCCATAGGTTGTAGCCGTGGCCAGGCGAACATTTTCTTTAATCTGTTTTAGTGGCGAGACCTATGTGCCTACAATAAAAAGAAAATCGATACACGTCTTGGTTTCGTAGATTATCCAAATATAAATATATGCAATAACAAGTAGCATAACTTCACAATATTTCAAACCCACTGTTTTACTAATTCTGTTTTCAAACTATTGCAATTTGTGCAGTATTATTTCATTTTATTATTAGCATAGATCTTGTTTTACCTGAAACTGAGAAGCAGAGTGATCTTACCCTACTCTACCTATTTGCTTCAAAATATTTACCGACTTGCATGATCATGTTACAGAAATGGTGGACATAGACCAGACATGTGGTCCATTCCATTTTGTCAATTCCAATTCCACTCAATTCCATTTGGTAAATTCCACCTCAAATTTATCAATTCAATTCCAATTCCAGATTGTTCAATTCCAATTCCGTCTTTTTTTGCCTATTATTTTTTACTATGAGTAGGTATAAGTACCTACTTGGAATACCTACTCCGAATAGTTTATAATCCAAGTAGGATTGTCGTGGAAGAAATATTTCTGAATAAATGTTTTTTTATGGTAAATTAATTTGTGGATTGAATTTATTTGCCCGTTTTAAACATTGAACAGGGGTTAATTCCTAAATAGCAATATCTCTATATAGATTACAGGCATGATATGTGGTGGTGGTTAAATGCTCACGTGCGGTGCCACAGTCAGTGTGCATATCTGATATTATTATAGTTACAGCTATATCTATATATATATATATATATATATATATATATATATATATATATATATATATATATATATATATATATATATATATATATATATATATATATATAAAGAACCAAATTTCTGGATCAATTTGGTTGCAGTATATTGGTAACAGCACATGTAAGTGTTAACCGTGATAAAAAAATAGCGCAAGCCTAACCACAAAGCGCTTTTAGCTAAAGAGATATTTGATTATATCAAGCGGTGGATCATTGTCTTGGGTGCATCCCTATGCAAGAATATATTTTGTAATCATCAAAGATGTGTTTATATTCCACTATCCATTTTGAGCCTTGAAACGAATGTTTTTGTTTAACATTGATAACATTAATTAATTCTTAAATACCAATATCTCTATATAGATTACAGGTATGCTATGTGGTGGTGTTATAGTGTTGGGGACGGATCCCACGGTATCCAGACCATTTTAATTGGTTAAATGCTCACGGTTGGTGTGCGTATCTGATATTATAGTGACCACCCTCAGGGTATTTCAGCTCCATCTTTCCGTACTGCTCCCCGTGAGTGGTGGGGGATGAGGTTTCTCAACCAATTTGTGGAATAAGTTGCTGGTAGATATTAGAAATGCGTCGTCTCTTGAAAATTTTAAATCCGTTCTAAAACACACCTGTTCAAGGTTGCTTTCACAGACAAATAATAATAATTTTTTAAATCTCTTATAGGGTCTTTACAGACATATTATTTGGGGTGTTGTTATATTACATATAATTTGTACAGCGCCTTTGAATGACCCCTGCTAGTGAGAGCGATATATTAAATATACATTATTATTATTATTACTATAAAGCCATGATTGCGCATAGGCTTTCCCTTCTTCCTTAAGTAAATCCTCTAACATGCCGCACTCGCCGTGGTTCCTAGTGGCTGACCATACAAGGCTGCGAAGAACCTTTTGCCTATTTCCAAAAGGTTTGAACTTGTGACATCCTCTTCATCCAGCACCTGGTACAACCCAGGAAAATCACCTGCCTAGAGAGTATTCAGTGCAGTGATTTAACTCTTATTAAAACGTTAGGACACAGTGTTGCATTCACTAAGAACATGCATACCAATTAGCTGCAAACCCAGGTCGGTACTGGTCGAGTAGATGTCCACAACCACTCTATTCCAGGGCTACACTACAGTATATTAACATCACAAATTCGTCAATATCATCACTGAGCATTCTGATTGCATCCTTACCAAATTCTGCATGTATCAGCATGTATGGTATGATTGTGACATCAGCCTCATCGTGTGTGAATGCACCATCATCTCGACTGTCCATTGTTACATTAGGACCGAGATTGAATAGGGATGGTTCCCGCTTGTTGTGCTTGTTCTTAAGACTTGTATCCCGAGTGGGTAGTGAATTGTTGGCGGTTAGGTTGTAATATGTGGAGCCCTCACCAGTGGCATTATTTCGTGATCTCTAGCTGACAGATTATCATACCTATCGAAGACTAGAACCTGCTCTGTACCAGCACAATAACAGGTTAAACAGCGCTTCATATTCTCACTGAGGTAAGAGGCGTCACCGCCGTATGGGCAAACAATGTGATAACGCATCTGTTGCATATCCACTATGACAATATGTGGAGCGGGAACAGAGACTTGTTTTAATCCGGGATCATTGGCTAGGAGAGATTCGTTCCCCTTCCTTAAGCAGCCATACTCATTCATGAGCGAGGGAGGGTTGGTGCAAAACTCACATTGGAATATGGATGCCAGTTGCAACTGTCGCTTTTGTCCAACCATAATCAGACGAAGGAAGATTATATCCAAGTCAAACCCTGTCTTGTCACCAACTTTCATGCCGCGTTTAAGGTACTCCATCATCTTCATTTGACTGGAAATCATGGTATGGAATCTAGACGGAAGGGAGTTGCGGAATGAATTTGTCATCTTCTCACCAATAAGTACGGCATCGCTAACATTGAGCTCATTTGGAGATACCTGACCATTGACAATATTGTAAAGTAATCACTGGTGATTGAAAGTGGATGGGAATGTTTTTCCAGCTGTGTACCAATCCGCTGTCGATTATCAGGGACAGGTTTCCGCCACCTCTCACCTTCCTCTTTGTGTTTCGTCTGTGCTGCTGAGTTGGGTGCTTCTTTAGAGTACAAGTGTTCCATGGCATCAGTGAGGTAGATAGCGACTGGGAATAAATCAATCCATTCACTGACATATCATGCAGAGAATGTATGGGTTGCATTACAGTAGAATGTCTATGTTACTTGAGAATAAATTAATCATAATGTATTTGATGATAAGTTTATTGCTATTCTTTGCTGAAAATATGTGTCTATGTACAGCATTTCTGTGACATTATCATGCAACTCAGTAAATATTTTGAAACAAATACATTTTTCGGTAATGCTGCTATTGGCGTAAAATAAATAAATGTGCATTTTATAAATATTAATTTATCTTCATCATAATCATTGACCATGAAAATATTGTTGTAGACACAACTTTTATCTCATTATCATGCATATATAACAGGCTTTTTGCTGCGGTTGCGGTAGTAACTGTGACAGCCCGCGGTCGCAATCAGACCTTCACGTTGGTCTTCGGGCAATGTGCCTAATCACTGAACTTGAAAACATATGCATGGATACCATTTTTGTGACAGTATCGTGCATACTTTCGACAATATTGAATAAAATAGATTTTTCGATAATGCCCGCACTAATTTGCATATAAAAACATTTACCCAAGATTGTCGGAATGACAACCCAACTGGATGATATGCAGCCTTTCAAGCAAGGACATCGAAGGATCCCACCATGAAAGAATCACACAATATTGTTGGCCGCACGAACGTGATCGAGGAATGCATATCGTTTTTTATTGGCCACACATGAACTTGGACTTGCAAAGTGTGGGTTAATTCATGTGATCGATGCGTGTAAAGGAAGACACCTATCAACAGAGCTGGTTTAGTGAGGATAGAGACATCTCAGCCACTGGACTTAGTCTGTATGGACTAATTGACTCTGGAGGTGTTGAAGATGATGATGACGATGATTGATGTTTTACGGCCACTTTTGTGCACAATGTAGGCTAAATGGGCCGAGCGACCTCCAAAGAGGTGTTGAAGGGAGGATACCAACATATCCTGGTCATCACCTACTGAAGCTTGCTGGAATAGAACCTCTTCATCTCGTCAAAATATATACCACAATCATCCGTTCTGTCATCGAATACGCCTTTCAGGTGTTGCATACCACTCTGACAACAAGACAAACAAACCAGATCGAAAACATTCAGAAAGGGGCCATGCATATTATATTCTATGGAATACGTTATGAAGACGCCATCGCTACTACGAGAATACCAACGCCGGTTATTCTGAACTTGAACTCGACAGGTGTACACAAGAATGATTACACAAAGTATGTGAACGTTCTACGGACTCCTACGAAATCCTACGAGTTAGCTATTGCTAAATCCAGAGGATCCCAGAAACATCAGAATGGCAACTACGTTCTAAGGATACATGGTGCTGTTGTGCAGCCTGGTGATAGAGTGCTGATGAGAATAGTTGCCTTTGATGGCAAACATAAAAACCGACAAGAGGGAAAATGATGCACACCTTATAGTTGGTCAGTCAAATCCGGACATACAAATGTATGTTATGAAGAAGTAAGATGGCTCTGGAATACAGCCAGCTCTTCACGGAAATCTACTTCTGCCTATCGGAATTCGGTCAAGAGACATTATCTCAACTGTACCAGAAAATGTGACTCACAATCTGCTTGTGTTAAATAAAAACAAGACAGATGGTGCATCACATTCTTCTGCCAGTGACTATTCTGATGATGGTATCAGACTAATGATACAGATAGTGAATCTGAACATTATGAGTCTGATCCACACACTGAGAATGTAGCTGATGTGCTACCATCTCTACTGTGCCGACATCTCCTGGGCCAGCACCGGCAGTGGCAATCAAGCATCCAGTTCCAACACCCCATCGTAGTATCAGAACAAGAAGACCACCTGAATGGATCAGTTTGAGCCAAGACTCCATTCGGAAAACGGCTAATCTGAATTAGTGCAACATTCAAAAGATTAAAATTTAAAAATAGGATCATTGAATACGCTAGTAGTGTAAGTACATTCCCATAACATATAACAATATAAAGCAATTACCCAAACGGTGTGTAATTTGTTCAATTAGGTTTTCATTATTTTGTTCCAATTCATTGATTCTTTGTTTCATTATTATTGCCTGGTGGCATTGTGCGAGAACAATACATTGTGACTACCCCCTATGTTTATTGCTTGCTTTAGTAATAATAACTATATTGTTTGCGGGCCACTATGTTCATGTGTATTTTGATATCATTTGAACAATATTTATATTTTTGGTTGCAGTTTCATCCCATGCTGTTCCTTGCGTTTGTCGTTGGTTGGTTCACTTGACTCTCGTGACGTCTAGACTCTATCTAGGGTCGGGCTTGTTTAACGTATATTCGTAGCCATGAGGTATATGCTTGCACAAGTTTGTATATGGGTTGACAATGTAACATATTGGTAGGGAAAGAATTATTGTATCATTCATATGTATATATGTTTAACATAGTTATCTCCATGGGTAACTGATTTAATGTTTAACATAGTTATCTCCATGGGTAAGTGATTTAATCTCGTTGGTATATAAAATAATCTTACTGCTGTTTCATTATATATGGTATGACTTGGGTTAATTAATAAGTAGTCTAGAACTACGCAGTATCTGTATATTCGTTTATCTTTAATTCAATCCATGTATTTGATAATTGTTTCAAATCTTATATTTACTGTAGTATTTATTGTTATTATATAGGAGTCTATATTGAAAGAGTTTTACTCTCCACCTTATAAATAAACACCTAAAGAACTAGTAGCTAACTAGTTATTGATGCGTGTCACTGTCCATACACACATTATTCATTTAATAGTTCATTATAAATGTTATTGCTCGTATTTGCCATGTTTACCAAGAATATATTTGTGAACGAAATAAAAAGGCATTTATACGTACTTCCGTGTATTTTGTTGTCGCCATTTTTGTAACAACTAGCAAAGGTTATTTGTCAAAAAAGATCAGCAAACAACCTTTCATATTGCTTGTTACGTGCATATCTATAGATTTATTAAACTTTTCATGTAATTAGATAAGTGCTGAAGTTCTAGAATATTTATCCAGTTCGTTCTTGATATAATATAATAATATGTGATATTTATATAGCGCCCTGTTACGCTAGAAGCTGCTCTAATGCGCTTTACAATAATTATTTATAATATTATTATCCCTGACTCAGATGTGTTTCCACCCAGCATATATCTCAACTCACAAGGGAGTATACAACGCATGCTGCCATTATAAGCGCAAAGCGTTACTCAAGCACATAACCATCGCGTCCTGTCAGATCCTGACCAAAGCGAGGTCAGTGCCAGGTGAAAGATCATTTTGCAGCTGATTTTGACGAGTCACAAGTGTCTTTTAAATGCTCGTAATGCGGCAAAATATGCGGCTCGTAACATGAGCATAAAGGTAAAGTTGTTGAGATTTAACAACTAGTACATTCTTTTAAGTTCAACCAAACCACAATATTTAAAACATAATTACATTTGAATTTGGTTGACGGAGATAGCGTGACTATTGTTATTTTCATTAAGGCGTTATTATTGAGATGACACAATTAGTTAGAGCTTAGAGGCGTGCTGGATTTAAACAGGTCTGAGTCATGGATGATAATACAGTAGTCTAAAGCGCATTAAGCACTATATAAATATCACGTATTGTGCCAGCCCACCTGGGATAAACGACCTCTCTCATGATGTTGGTAATAATAATAAAAGGATATAATTATTAAAATAATGAAACTGAAATGTAGAACACAGTTGAGACATAGGGGCTACTTCCATTCAGGGACTGATGAATGAGTGAGTATCTAGAACATACCTGGAACATAAGGGCTACTTCCTAGAGAAACGAGATAATCAAATGAAACATCCAACAAACAGGGATGGCACTCAAGTGTGATCCCATACCCCACATGTTAGCAGCACAGTTCATTATTAACTGCAATACTGGAATGCTTCATTCGACTTAGTGATTGCATAATCAATATAAATCGCGCTGGTTATAACGAAATACGATGTTTGAAATTCCAATTGTCACTCAGTCCAACGACCGTTGTTATCATTGCAATCGTAAATGCAACAACCAATATGAAAATGACAATCAAATTTAACTGCATTGTTCAGACGACAGAAACATATGCAATTTTATTGTTATATTAGGGTTCGAGTAGATGGTTAGTAGATATTGCCACCTGTAGGTTCAAATGGTATTGTGGCGTATGATAAACTGCAAGCTTTGTGTTGGGTTGCCAACCTGTTTAAATAGAGACAATATTCTATTAGTAATGAAATATCGCAATGGCTAGCAAAACGGATACCAGTATATATTGACACAAAGTTGGCCGGGACTTATGCGTCGACTAATAAGCCTTTCTGTGAAGTGGTAACAAACCCCCTATTTAAAATGTCCATATGTTAGCAGCACAGTTCATTATTAACTACAATACTGGAATGCTTCATTCGATTTAGTGATTGCATAAATTTGGCAAAGACAAAGACAGTAATAATATATGCAATGTTTCCTTATAGATTAAGTCATCAAACATATGGATGGGATGTATGCGTCGACTGACAGATTAATAAGCCTTTTTGTGAACTAGTAACAAATGTCCTATTTAAAATGTCCATACGTTATTCACATTCAAGTTGACCATCCAGTTAGTGGTACTCATACCTTCCAACTTGTATTTAAAAAGTGCAGAAGATCTTCCCCTTGCTACCAAAAAATGGCAGAACATTTTGTGCTTGAAAAACAAATGTCCCGTTTCAGACTTTCCAATATTTTAAGCATAAAATACAGAATAGTTTTTTCTTACATCAGAAACACACAACAGAAGATTTTAGCCATAGAGCACCAAATGTTTAGGGAACAGTGTGCAATTACAAACAAGCTTCTACAATAAACGCGTATTTCTTACTACTCGGAGAAGATTAAATCTTGTGGACATGATCAGAAAGGCATTTATAGAATATCAAAGCATTTGATGGGTAATGGTGAGGGGCGTACCCTGCCAAGTGGTGTACCTGCTAAATAACTAGCACAGCGTTTTAGTGATTTCTTCATCAAGAAGGTCGATAACATCAGAAGTGACCTTCAAACAAGGCAAATACAAATGACTGAAAATGTAACCAAATTACCCACTGCCATGTCCGTGGTACTGGCTTATTTTAAACCTGCCACACCAGAGGAAGTGCGAAGTGTCATACGCAAAGCTCCGGATATGTCATGTGAACGCGATCCGATTCCAACATGGCTCCTCAAGCAGTGCCTGGATGAGCTGGTCCCCCCTAGTGACTGCAATAATTAATCGGCCCATATAGATGGGCAGTTTGCCAATGTGCTTCAAATGTTCTCGGATAAGACCACTCTTGAAGAATCTGGTCTGGACCCAGAGATATTGAAGAACTACAGGCCAGTGTCTAATCTACGATTTGTCTCGAAAATCCTGGACAAAGTTGTGGATGCTCGCATAGAGCATCACCTTGTGTCAAATTGTCTCCACGAACCACTTCAGTCTGCCTACCGTAAGTTTCACTCAACAGAGACGGCATTACTCAAGGTGAATAACGATATTTTGGACTCTCTGGCTAAAAGTTGTGTGTCTGTGCTTATCATGCTCGGCATAATCATATCACACTTGTGTTAAAGAAACTCCATTGGCTGCCAGTAAAATACCGTGCTCAGTTTAAACTTCTGGTCCACACGCATACGGCATTGCACGATCGATCTCCTGTGTATTTGAGAGACGTGTTACAAAATGTATATACCAGGCAGGACTCTAAGTTCCCAGAGTACACAACGATATTAGAGAATTTAAGACAACAGAGACTTTCATAAACCTTTAAAAACTAATTATTTTCTAGTTCACTATAGCCATTGAACAAATCTAGTCATTCTTAATAATATGTATATAGAACATTTTTAATCATACTATTACGTCAAAACAATTAATCACCACTATATTGTAATATTTTATTTTACATTTAATATATATTATTCTATGTCATTTTAACATTTTACGTTTATATGTCTTGTATTGTAAATCACTTTTGAACATGATTTTTATGAAAAGAGTGCTATATAAATATGGTATATAATAATAATAATAATAATGTAGTTCTGCAAAATTCCCAGCACACAGCCGCTGCGTTGTACATGCCTGTGGCGCGCTTGGCATTGACAATCAAATACCTCGTTGCCCGAAATTCGTGGCGCTCCGGGTCAACGTTTGTGTTTGGTTTTAGGGAAGTTTCCAGCTCCTTTCTAACAGCTCTGGTGCTACTTTCAACTATAATGTAATTTATATTTTGACATCGGGTGGCGCTGGTGACATGATAACACCAAGATGGTTCTTATTAACGTATCACATAACTTTACCAGCTGAGGATTAATACGCATAGAGACAGTATTTTGGTATTAGAAACAGCATTCATGGGTTTAAAATATAAACAGTAGTTGATGATCTTTTCTAAAGCTGCGAGAGTAGGTATTGTTTGTCATTGTATCATGACAATAAGCGTTTGTATTCACTGGATAATAACACAGTCGATAATACTATGAACTTCCCAGTTTATTCGATTTCTACAAACTCTCAGATAGGTGTCGCATACACATTACCGTACTTACTCAATAACGAGCCCACCAACATTTGTCATTTTAAGAATAACAATTGTTTACAGCAAATTTTAACTATTGATACTGCATTGAACACTTATCATAGAGTTCTCTTGAACTATCTGTCGTCTTGGTTTGGCTTGAGTGGAGTGGTCTTGGGCTGGTTTGCTTCCTACCTGCCGCACAGAAATCAATTTGTTAAAGTCGGTGACATACTATCTGATCCAGCAGACTTAATATATGGCGTTGCCCAAGGATCAGTTCTGGGCCTAATTTTGTTCTCCTTGTATACAACTCCTCTAAATAAAATACCTTCCACATACAAAACAGTAAATCACCACTTCTACGCAGACGACACCCAGCTATATATATCACCTACACCAACCAATTTTGCTACTACAATTGCGATACTCCCAACATACCTTATATATGTCCAAAGCTGGATGACAACAAATAAACTAAAACTAAACTCGGATAAAAGACAATTCATCTTGGTTGGTAACAAATCACAGGGGGAAAAGTTGGCTGTTTTTTCACTGTTAATATATTATGTGGTGTTATTAGTCCTACGGACAAAGCCCTTAATTTAGGTGTTATTTTTTATTCTGATTTTTTCTTCTCGATCCACGTTGCATCGGTGTGTAGGTCTTGTTTTGTGGGTCTTCGCGACTTCAGAAGAATCAGGCGTCAACTCGCTGAAAACATAGCAGTCACCGTCGCAAATGCTTTAGTCAGCAACATGCTCGACTACTGCAATTATCTCTTTCGTTCCTTATCCTCCATGTTGCTATCTTTGAAACACTACAATGTGTCCCAAATTCCTTGGCATACATAGTCAAACGCTAATCTAAGTTCTCCCACATTACTGGGGCCTCCGTGGTGTAGCAGTAGCGTGTTGGACCACATATCACTACCACCCGTGTTCGAATCCCGGCGTGGGCATATCTGAAGGTTGTTTTGTCTTTCACTTAGTCTCATTACCTTTGGAGGTCGTTCGGCCCATTTAGCCTACCTTGTGCACAAAAGTGGCCGTAAAACATCAATCATCATCATCATCTCCCATATGACTCCTGTTCTTAGATCTCTACATTGGCTGCCCGTCATGCATCGAATACGTTTCAAAACAACATCTATTATTTACAAATTTCTATACACTCGCGTCCCCACACACTTGAGTCCTTATTTGACACGCTACACCTGCCAAGTTAACACAAGGCGCAGCAGCCATGACAACCTGTACTTTCATGTTCCTGTGTACAAACCTAGTGTAAACAAGTTAAAAGTATACTTTCACAACTGTCTCAGCTACGATGGTCCTTTATTGTGGAATTCTCCACCTCACGAAGTTCGTTCTGCCGTAACAGTATCATGTTTCAGACAAAGGCTAAAAACACATCTTTTCAGGATGCATATCCACCTTAACCTTCTCCACCGATCTGTCTGTTCACTTGATCTCAAACTTTTTCCGTCCAAGGAATATTTCATTCTATTGAACAAAGTCTTTGGTATTTATTTGGTATTTGGACCTTTATACAGAATTCGTTAAAATGTTTAAATTGAATTGAACATAATATTAATTAACATAATAATGGTTTAGCAACGAATGATGATTAAACTATTGATGATTAAAATGTCACGCCCAAAAAATTATTACATGAAATATAATATATAAGAAATAAGATACTTATCTATTATTATCAACAGCCAGAATTTACATATAATTCAACCATAATAAATATAGTACTATATATCGTTATAAAGCATAATGCAACTATCAACCAAGTGTATTTCATTCTATTGAACAAAGTCTTTGGTATTTATTTGGTATTTGGACCTTTATACCAGATTTGTAGATCTATCCGGAATAGATATATCCTAATAAGACAGCTGTATCATTTTGGAATCAACTGTCATATAATCTGTTCAACAGACTCCAATGGGATTTGTTCGATGTCCTTATTCTCAGAGATAATGGGTAAGTCTGGCACATTCATTACTGGGTCGATCTGTACAGATTCACCACTAAATCCGTCTGAATTAGATAAGATCTAGGTCGCACTTCTCTGACACAAGAACCTTTTATCCAATGTATATTTTGGTTTTTGAGGTTGTAATCTCACTAGTTCTACATAGACAACCTCTCAGAACTGTTTTGCTGATTTATTACATTGAGACTTGCCTTTGTGTCTCTTTATTTGCCTAGTAATCATTGCAAGTGTCACATGATTGAACCTTCTCCCTGATATCACTCGCCATGCTAAGCCAAAATACAACATCACGTGCCCTACGTACCCACCCATCAGCTCCTAAGTGCGTGTAATGAAACCTAGCGATCGCCTGTCGCCTCGTGGACTTTATAATTATAACTCTCATGCCTTTATTCTGAATATTTGATATTCACATAATTGGTCACTTCTCTTGCAGGTCGGTAAATATGCCAGACTAAGCATATCTGTGATATACATTTTAGATCTCTTTAAACATGTCAATTAAGGTGAATACTTCTGCAGTCAAAGTAATATTCTCTGTAGACTCTTTGGGACTCTGTGAATTGGCTTCTTGAAATTTGTAACTAAGGACTTGTGGTCTGATTGAACCGTTATCACATCACGTCCATGTAGATACCAGTCAAACTGTTACAGGCGAATACTACTAACAAACATTAGTTTTTTTCAATTTGAGCATATTCTTGCTCAGTTTGTGTAAGACCCCTGAACACAAATGTACCTGGTTGACCTTCTTGTAGAAGTGTGGTTGCAAGCCCGGATTGTGACACATCACGTTCAATAATAGTGATTTCTTCATTCACATCATATTATCGTAGTACTGGTGATGTTGCAATGGAACGTTTGATAGTGTCAAATGCTTTAGCCTGTGCATTACCAAAAATAAACAGAGTATCCTTCTCTTTTCAAATAAGGTTGACATATAGTGGATAAAGATGACATAAAACGATGTTTTATCTGTAGGTTATGGCATCGTGATAATAGCAGAAACCTTGTCTTGGTCTGCTTTTATCTCTGTTGAATGTATGTGCCATTCATGTCACCTTAGGTAACATCAATCGTAGTTTGTGTTTGTTCAATTTGAGATTTGACCCTCTAAAATGCTTCAAGCGTGCACTGTGGTTCCTGTCGTGATCATGTAGAGCTTCGTCTATGGTGTCTCCACTTCCACAGGATAGTGTGTCATCTGCTATGACCTCAACTCCTTGAAATCCATTTATTATCTCGTTTTGTCTACATTGATATACTTCAAGAGCGCTGGGTATCCCTTGTTGTATTCTGAGATATCAATAACGTCCATCTGCTGTCCAAAATTGTAGTCAGGTACGAGTTCTTCTGATTTGAAAGAATCCGTCCTTTGCAGCTAATACAATGAACACCTTTGCGTTGGTGAGTTTTGGAAGTATGCCCTCGATTGTAGGCATAGGATATCTAGGTTGCTTAATAACCTTGTTCAGGTCCCTAGGATCGATGCATACTCTTAGCTGGTTTGGCTCTTTCACTGCGACCAGTCCGAGTCGTGACCTTTGCGATGATTCTACCTTCTTCCATGGATTTGATGGTCTCCCTTAACCTCGCCTTGATTGGTACTGGCACCCAACGTGGGGCATGTTGCACTGGACTAACACTTGGATCTATACTAATGTAGTATTTGCCATCCAAACATCCAAGTCCGTCAAATACATCTTTGTACTCGGTAAATATATGTTATTTTGTAAGTGTGTTTACACTGTTCACATGTTTTACTTCATTCATTGAAATGCAACCGAAATATATACAAGTCTCGCCATCAATAATGGGCCATGGTAATTTGTCAATAATGTCAAATATCAGAGAGTGCTCAGCCATGTCATTTCTGGTTATCTTCAACTTATATTCGGCACAATCGTTGCAAAAAAAACCCCACCATCATGCAGCGTGATGAAGCCTGTTGACGGTTGTAATTTAAAACTGGTATTATCCCTGTGAACAATGTTTTGAAGATCGGCAATCACCACACCATTGCATGATGCTCCCGTGCCTAATTGCGACTAGACTGATATGCATTGAGATGCATCATTATCACGGTATTTCATAGATACCACAAACTGTGCTTTTGTACTATGTGCTGAATAGAGTATATGGAGTCATCTGATTCCTCTTCTATATAGCGAAGTTTCTTGCCTTTCTTAAAGTTGCTGTGTTGATAACGAGACTTACAAGAATGTGTATCTAGATGTACGTGTGGCTTTACAAACTGCAAAATTATTTTGTTTACCATAGTTGTTTCCAAAAACAAGAAATGTTTTCTTATCTCACTCATGTGCATTACCATACTACTTGCACAGATTAATTTCTTTACATTCAGCGTTCCCATGGTTGCCAGTGTGATTTCCTGACCTTCTACCAGAGGCCAGTGGACTATCTGCGCGTATCGTGTAATGTCTACACCAGTTGAATCACCGAACTGCTCTTTATGTCCTCGTGACATCTCGTTGACACGCAACATTCTGCCGTTTTTTTTCTCTCCACGTGTTCCTTTTAACAAACGATCTCGGATGAGACCTGCTTCTAGGGCTTCGAACTCACAGGTTTCTACATGTTGTCGTACACGTACAACGTAAGTGTCCATGCCTTCATGTTCGACTTGATTACATGTCTTTTAGGAATACAATGTTCACGCAAGCGTTTCACTATTTCTGCAGGTTTCTTCTTATCATCCTCGGTACGTGTGGTAACACTGTTCATAACGTTTACAGTGTCTTGATCCAAAATGCTGCACAACGCAGCAGCTCAACTACTAGGATTTTTGTCAGTTAATTCAGTTGCAATAACAAAGTTATAAGTCAAACATTCACATATGTGCTTCTTTTGTCTAGTGTCTTGCTTGTCCTTCGGGGCACCTGGGTGTGGGATCATGGCCAGTTCTCCGTTAGATCTATGCTGGGAGATGAGCTGGAGATTGCCCGTTCGTGCCGTTTGTTGGGGTGGCACGAGGGCGGATTCACGGATCTCCAGGTGATTGATGTTTGTTTTTTTTTGTTTTTTTTGGGGGGGGCGGGGTTTGGTTGGGTTCGTTTTGTGGGTGGCTGGACGGGAAGTGCATGATTTGTCGGTGTCCGTGTTATGGGTCTCTACTGTCACGGTCTGGCAGGGATGTTTCCCCTATATATACCTAGATGCCAACGGATCTTGGTACTTTTCGGAGTCCCATAATCTTGTGACAATATACCGGATATCATGTTGAAGGTTATATTTTATTGGAATTATTATTTACCAACAAAAATTTATATTATTCTTGATATCCAATTGTTTGTACATATAACAACATTCCAATGTTGATTGTAGAGTCAAAATGTAATGTCCGCAAATGTAGATCTAATTTGACGATTCCACGTGGTTTTTGTTTAATTGTAAATATGGGCCCAGCAGTGCGCGAACTCCATAGGTAACAGGTTGTTTCGCCGCCAATACCAATTCGTTGCCAAAAGAAAAGGTCGTTTCATCGCTAATTAGAAGTAATTTCGCCGTCTACTGAAAGTTATTGCAGTTGTTTTCGTCGCCATCAGTAATTATTCTAGAACACATACACACATATATAAGGCTTTTTTTGTGAGAAAACATGCTACTTTGTATAAATACTGTTAATAATTATAGAAATCAATTCATATATATATGTGTGTGTGTGTGTGTCAGCAAAAGACACCTTTGTCGGATCTGTAGCAGATTTGATGACACGCATCAACACAAATTTCGAAATGAAGAGGCGAAGAAGACGGTTCATCTCGGGGATAAGGATGGCGATCTGCGTAGCATCTCTCTGGAAGATCGTGTTGAACGCATTCAACGGCTCAAGAATGAAAGACAGGAACATGAAGTACGCCTTCATCTCCACACTGGCAAGGTAGTCGGCACATCGCTTCACACTGCCTGGCCGTTCACGATCCTCTTGGCTTTCAAAGTAGCTTAGCAGTGCCGGCCACTGCTGCAGAAAGCGGTTGACGCATTTCTCCAAACTCAGCCACCGTGTGCTGGCGTGCTTCAGGATCTTTCTCTGTCATGTTATTGTATTGCCGTTCATTGATATGACATCTCAGCATCAAGCCAGGGCGTTGACGACTGAAGGACAGAGTAATGAACTTTTTGGCGCCGGCTTAGAGATATAATCAGCTGCGCGCGTATACTTGCACGCACAGGTACATACATGCGCACAAACGCTCACACACAAACACACACACATACATATGTACACAAACACACACACAGACAGACACACACGCACACACACATACACACACATCTATCTAATATATATATATATATATATATATATATATATATATATATACATGTATATGTCTAATCCCATTTTCTGTAGCAAGGCCTTCCCCCATCCAACATAACAACACCCATCACTATATTACCATATTATCGCTCAGCTAAGCACATGGTTACTTCTATCTAACATCAACAATAACAATAATTTCAATAGATCTGAGGCTCAGAACAATATGCCGGGGGGGGGGGGCATCTAGAGATTTAGAGAGAGTGATATCAATGGATTTTCAAAGGATTCCTTGTGTACTGAAAGAAAATAAAGTGACATAAATAAATAATATCAATGGATTTTCAAAGGATTCCTTGTGTACTGAAAGAAAATAAAGTGACATAAATAAATAATATCAATGGATTTTCAAAGGATTCCTTGTGTACTGAAAGAAAATAAAGTGACATAAATAAATAATATCAATGGATTTTCAAAGGATTCCTTGTGTACTGAAAGAAAATAAAGTGACATAAATAAATAATATCAATGGATTTTCAAAGGATTCCTTGTGTACTGAAAGAAAATAGTGACATAAATAAATAATATCAATGGATTTTCAAAGGATTCCTTGTGTACTGAAAGAAAATAGTGACATAAATAAATAATATCAATGGATTTTCAAAGGATTCCTTGTGTACTGAAAGAAAATAGTGACATAAATAAATAATATCAATGGATTTTCAAAGGATTCCTTGTGTACTGAAAGAAAATAAAGTGACATAAATAAATAATATCAATGGATTTTCAAAGGATTCCTTGTGTACTGAAAGAAAATAGTGACATAAATAAATAATATCAATGGATTTTCCTAGGGATTCCTCGAGTACTAAAAGAAAGTACTGACATAAATAAATGATACCAATCCATGTCTTTACACTTTACACAGTAACAATAAGAATCTCAGACAATATGTGAATCAATAAGTCATACGAAAAGGGAAATTTAAAATTTTATGAAATGATCGTATTCACTAAATTAAATATTTTACAATTGAAAACAAATCAGTAAATACTTGAAACAGTTGTCGATCGTTTCAAATATGTTCACTCCGGTGCCGATATTGCAGATCGGTATATCGACAAATCGTGTCACAAAACGAGTGGCCAACGCTTTCTTGACGATCATGGTGGTCTTCATACGGCCCGACGTGAACTTTCCCGCAATATCGCTATCGGGGAACAACTGCTTGACCGCTTTCGTTGCAAGCCCAAGCGTGTTATAGAAAACGGCCAATCAGAATTAATTTAGATTTTTGTTCTCTTAGGTTTCGTTGAATTTGGGGGAGATCGGGTTTCCAGCGCGGGTGTGTGGGAGATTTGATGTGATTGCGGGAGTCTCCCGCTGAATGCGGAAGACTTAACATGTATGCTTCTAAATAATATGCCAGCCGCTTGCTGTATCGCGCTGCGTGTGTTTCCGGAAAATGTGTGAAACCTATCTGTGAACGGTTCAATGAATACTAAGGGCTTGGTAACTGCCGAGGTTTACAGTGAACCGGGCAAATCAGTATACTTTACAACAAGTACACAATCTCATATGTACAACCAGCGAGCCTTTGATTAGCTGAGAAGCGCACCCGTCCGTTAGATGCGCTAATGGTTCAAAATCCCAAATGGCGCGTCAAGAGTGTAACACACATCGACCTTCTTTCAAGTCAGTGGTAACATACATTGACCTAAATCAATGGTAATACACCTCTCTCTCTCTAAAAGCTCTCTGGTATATTAATTTACCTTTTTTTGTGTATTTCCAAAACGATTTAATTTATTTTTTCATTGAGGGCAGAGCTGATTTAAATAGTTGACCACTATTACGTTTATTAAATACTAATCTAAAGTTTTTCCCTTATATTCAAACACTGGTTCATATTTAAGCATATTGTTTGAGCTTGTCAACAAGAATATACTTAGATCTATATACGATTATATAGTTTTTCGTATTGGTGCACTTGTAAGAGTGGTAGCCAAGTGACTGTACTGGTCTTAAATGACTCCACTGACTGAGTTGTTGCAACATCTGGGAGAGGCTGTTCCAGAGTCGGCTATATTCGGGAAGAAGGAATACTGCATTGTTGTTGTTTTGCAGTAGGGGATGAAGAACATTACAGTGTTCCCTCTGGTGGCTGATATCACAGGGTTCAGATAGGACCCTGGGATGCACACCAGGCCATGGACTGCTCGGTACATCACCATCACCTTCGTCTTGGCACGGCACTCTGCTAGTGACTCCCATACAAGTTGTGTAATCATCTGTGTGACGTTGATAGTTCTCTGATAGTCTTGATAAAGAAGTCTAGCAGAGTGGCGTTGGGTCTTCTCAAGGCAGTCAATGTCTTTCTTGGTGTGAAGTTCCCAGTACTGTTCCTTGGGGTGATCCCGACGTGATCTCTGTGGTGTTCGAGTGTTCATCGTTCAGGACAACTTTCTTTCACTGTATGCTTTGCTGAATCGAGGGTTGAAATATTAAGGACAAGGCCGGTGCTAATTCTGCTGCTGTTTCATTCATAAATCGTGCCGAGATATTGTCCTGGCCAACTGCCTTCTGAGGATTGATGTGTCTCAGTAGTTTGGCCACTCCACCCATTTGCACTGTTATATCTGCCATGGGAGGGTGAGGCCTTGTTTCTAAGTCAGACATGTGCGCTGTACTCTCCTTATGGAAGACGGAGGTAAACTGTTTGTTCAATATATCTGCCTTGCCAGCTGGATCATTGGATACCAGGCCATCTTCTGCTATAGAATAACACCATTATTGTCACACCTCTAGCTTTTGACAGACCCAGAAGCGCTTCGGATGTCTATTATGGCTAGGCGTTATTATATCTCTGACGTAGCTGTTGTATGCGTCTCTGCATGATGTGCGTTGGATCTAACTTAGCGGATAGCTTTTAAATAGTGTTATAAATTATATAAATGTATTATCACAATACACATTGATCTTCAATGGATGTGTTACAAAACCATAAACTACGGATGTAAAGTAGATCTATAGCCCTTATCATGACCCTGGTCACATACCGGGTCTTATATTTAGACTATATATATATGTATAATTTTATTGTTTGTTATTTCTTACTTAGAATTATGTTTTTCCAGCGAAACTATCAGGAAAACATGGCGTCGGTATATCTCGTCGTGGATATATCTGAAGGTTGTTTCATCTTTGACTTCGCTTCATTACCTTTGGCGGTCGCTCGGCCCATTTAGCAGTACGGAAAGATGGAGCCGAAATACCCCGAGGGTGGTCACTGCCAGAGTGTTTTCTTACGTCCTCAGGGTTTATTTTAACGTCCCCCTTTATTTTTAATATTTAGTGGAGACGGCAGCGCCATTTAACGTGGTCAGCTACCTACGATGTTGTGAGCTGAGAAATTAATCTCTGGAAAAGTTTCGACTTTTTGCAGTTAGTCGAACCGGTGACCCTTGGTACCAATTGCCGGGTGCTTAACCGCTAGGCCGCCTGAGTTCACTAAGTGTGTGGTGGTAATAGTGTGTGGTATTTATATGGCAATGTATGGTATTCGTATTGCGTCAGCATTGGTTGTGGCTGAATAATGGGAGGCGGCTAAGCATATATTACGGATTTAAAATAAATAAAAGCCTTATTTTTCTAAGCAACACATACACAACCCAACCAACAAGACAACAACCCGAACCCAACCCACAAGACAACAACCCAAATCCAACCCACAAGACTTAAACCCAAACCCAACCAGTGACCCGAAGAAAATGTCCAACCCGAACGGGTTAACCCAACACGTGCAGGACTCGTGTGTGTGTGTGAGAGATAGATATAGATGTTCTGTCTGACCCAAAGTTCCGTAGATATAGATTTATAGATATACCAGCATAAATAAAAATACACGTATCCAGCAATCTTAATAGCGAAGCCAACTTCACGGTTTGTTGGTTTAATTAGTAGGTTACAAGCTCTTATTGGTTAACTGATTTCACCCCCCCCCTCCTCGACAGATACCAACTTAATAAATGGGCACACAGTGCATCAGTGTTAGAGAGGACCCGGCGAAAAACAATAATCTATGGATACCCTTCTCTGTGTCGTAGATCTACTGGATTCTGAATAGAGGAAGTTTATCCAAGGTGACATATGCAGATAGGTAGGGATAGGGTACCAGTAGGTTTAGCATCTAAAATACTATTATATGTAGAAGTGTTCGTTGGCTTTTCTTATACGAAGTACCATTTAGTTGTCTACATAGAATATCTACTGTAGGTGTTTTAACGAATACTATCACATTGAACTAGTCTATATAATAGACTTATACTTGTTATAGAGTTAAACAGAAAGTAGAGGATAAGTCAATCATTTACTTCCGGGGGTGAGTTAATTGTTTTGTTTAGCGTTTAGCCTGGTCACATACCGGGACTTATATTATACTACACACACACATATATATATATATATATGTATATATATGTGTGTGTGTGTGTGTGTTGTGTGTGTGTGTATGTGTGTGTGTGTAAATACAGCATTGGTCAGGTTTGTCAATAGGAAGTTATCATCTCTATCGTTACCGTATATATTCGGGTTTAAGTCGCACCAGCAAGGGATCAATATAAATGTTTAAGGTGACAGCTACGGGATGATGCACGGAATGATTCATTGTTGATCACCTATTTCACTTTCATTCTGATAGCGCCACCGGGTAACAACGTAACCCTGTTGTCTGTGGTCGCATATCTAGTCATTCAGTTCTCGTTCTTCTCGTGGTTATGACGGCTACCCCATTCTGTATGTCTTCTTAGCTCGTGGCATCTCGGCTAAGTCAAGCGCGGTTTTTTGCCAGTCGCGCACTTGCTTCTCTGAAACATTGGACCGCCTAGCCGAGCCGTCTGGCTGTTATTATTACAATTGTCAGCATAGAGTCTACTACACAACTTTCATTTTAAACTCTGCGTCATGCCCACATCACTTTCGTTTTAGATTTCCAGACTTGGTCGTTGGGTAAATAGAGCTAAATAAAATCTCATATCTGATATTATACGTCTCTTTAATGCAGTTTGATGAGTTCATATTAGTATTTCCCATGTGCCACCTTTGGAAGTAATTAACAGTGTTTGCTATTATCGTTTTCATTTGAACTGGCTTCTATAGAGGCATTCTTTGAGTGGCCTCATTTACGCTTCCGTTCGCTTAAACACTCTCACATATTTCGATAATAACGACACGTCTGTTTGTTTGTTTTGTTGTTCGGGGAGAATCCCCAGGCTGTCGCTTATTGGGCACAGCCTCTATGTTGGAGTGGTTGAGAAACCTCCTTCCCCAACACTCACAGGGGAGCAGTACGGAAAGATGGAGCCGAAATACCCTGAGGGTGGTCACTGGCAGAGTGTTTTACGTCCTCCGGGGGGTTTTAACGTCCCCCTTTCTTTTAAATAATTCAGTGGAGTCGGCAGTGCCATTTAATGTGGTCACTCACCCACGATGTTGTGAGCCGAGAAATTAATCTCTGGAAACATTTCGACCTCTTGCGGGGTTCAAACCTGTGACCGTTGGCAACAAGTGCCGGGTGCTTAACCGCTAGGTCACCGGAACTCACTAACGACACATCATTGTGATCACGTTGCTAAATATTAGTGCATCGAATTCAATAATCATGCCCGTTATCACGATATTAAGTTGGACTTGGAAAGACAACAGCGAAAACACACCCAATTAATTTGTTTATCATTTATATTTTCGTTATTAAGGTTGTAAAACAATACTATTATATTTCGCCCAAATTATGCCAAATAACTAAAGGACATCCAATATTTATGTTAGATTACCTGGTGTTCCTGCTTGTATTGTTAGAAAAATGCCTTTAGCTGCTACAAACATGTCTAGTTATATGCATCCATCTTCGCCCACGCACCACACACACACAGTCATGGCATACCAAATGTTCATTTAGGAAAAATTCTACTTCCTTCTCTCTAGATAATGGAAAATCCAGAAATGATTAATGACCTGGCCACTTTGGTCAAGTTAGATGAGCCTCAGCTTCTAGATGCTATCAAGATCCGCTTCTCAAAGGACAAAATATATGTGAGTCATCAAAATTATAATCAAATCTATGGCAGAATTCAGAAACTAGTTATTTTATCAGTAACACCATAAGGCATAAACTAACATAATTTATTTGTTTTCATTTCAGACTTATATTGGTGATATTCTGATAGCTGTGAACCCATATAAGGATCTACCACAATATGGAGCTGAGGTATGCAAATAAATTGATTATAATAAACAGAAGCCTGACCCCCCCCATTAAGACATGGTGTGAAATGCCTTTATCTTAACCAGTAAAGTAAAGTTTACATTTATTTATTTCATATATATATATATATATATATATATATATATATATATATATATATATATATATATATATACATAGCACCAACAGCTTTACAGAGGCTTGCTGAGAAGAAATGAACAGCCACCACATATCTATGCCATAGCAGATAACGTCTATCAAAATATGTTACACACTGGACAGAACCAATGCTGTGTTGTTA
Organism: Paralvinella palmiformis; assembly: GCA_025642065.1. Taxonomy (NCBI): domain Eukaryota; kingdom Metazoa; phylum Annelida; class Polychaeta; order Terebellida; family Alvinellidae; genus Paralvinella; species Paralvinella palmiformis. Next base: position 842,473 of record JAODUP010000138.1, on the reverse strand, counting down.
GTGGAGAGTCTGGGGCTGGTATGTAGACAGGGAAGTGAACGACAAAATTATATCTCTAAATATGTACAAGAGAACTGATGTTCTGTGAGCTGTGATAGGAATTATGGGTTCATTGGTCAAGAAAGGTTTTGTAATTTATGAATTTTTAATGGGTGGTTGTATTGGATGAAGAGTAGTTGTAATTAACAAGAAAATATAATAATGTGTTTGCCTAACAGAAATGGAGGTGTCTGATGATTACTGGGATAGGAAAACATAAGAATTGCTTCACTATTAAACACTTCTTGAAGTGGGGAGTGTTGGTAATTACTCATTAAATCCTTTTTCTTTGGAATTGTGTTATTTGTTGCAGATGGGAAATACTTAATGAAGCAGTTACAATCAAACAATAGCTAAATTAAGTTAATTTAGCTATTGTTTGATTGTAACTGCTGCGTACTTAATGATTAAATCATTGTTATGTGTTTTACTGTTTATCTACTGTGAGATATAGTTTTTATTTCAATTTAATTGACATCGATGTACAACATAATGATTTAATTACGATACTCCAATTCAGACAAACACCATGAGCCTATTTCATCAACATTAATACCTTAGGGAGTCAACATTTACTTTAAAATATGGTCCGCTTCAGATTAAAATTTAATTTTGTGCATTTCATTAAGCAATTCATGCAGCACTAGCTGTGAATAATGACATGTATTATGAGTTTATGACTAATGTAACAAATCTGTAGCTAACTTTGTTATAAGATACATAAACAGGACACATTGTACACTAATGAAAAGACTTTGTGTTAATGTCTCAAAGATAGCAATATCCAGTCATGATAAAGTTGAAGTTAGACAGTTAAAAATATATGTTAGCTAATGGTAGATGGGGTTTTCTTTTGAATGATTTATTCATATTATAGTTAAAAAGCAAATACTTATCATTGATGACATCTGTAATATTAATGTATCATTTAAACAATCTATGTTTGTGACTTATTGAGTGGCCACTTAATATTCACTGATTAAGGTTTTTATGGTAAATAAATACAAAAACTGTGGATGAGCATTTCACATCAGGAAGGACTTGTTTCATGTATTTTTTTCATTTGGCAGGAAAGACTGAGAGTACAAAATACATTGTTCAGCAGATTGCACAGCTTTGTAACCAAGGTCATTCCCATTTGTATGAGCGTATTGTCATGGTAACTATGAATAATCATTCTGTTTATAACTGAGAATTTTTTTCAGATCTATTTAAGATCAACTTAACCCTCTCTCTCTCTCTCTCTCTCTCTCTCTCTCTCTCTGTATGTATATATATATATATATATATATATATATATATATATATATATATATATATATATATATATATATATACATATATATATAAACTGCAAGGTGACCTTTATTTGGCTTAGGCATTTATGTTATTCAGAAAGGTCACCCTATATAAAATTAAGAAATCGGACCATTAACTTAATTAAGTGACCACTTACTAATTTTCTTCATTGTGGCGGTTTTGTGGGGGGGGGGGGGCTCAGGACCCCTCCACCTTTCAGGGGGTCAGAATCGTTTTTCTGCAGACATCTGCTGGCCAGTGAGTGCTTTGCTGAGTGAAGTACCATATTTAACGATAAGACAAGGGCTACCAATAGTAGGCAGTGGATCTAGCTCACAGGACTCGTTAAGAGAGTTGATAATTATCTCCTTGACTTCAGATCACCACATCTTGCACATTCTCTCATTAAATGTAATATCCATTTTTATGGCGACGTCGCGCGTGTTATTTGCGAGATGACAAATGATCTTATTCGTGATGATTGTTGTTTTTCTCATGAAGAAATTGCTGAACTTGTCCACCAGAAGATCAGCAATGTGGTTGATTTGTGGGTCATTGTTATTTTTAATAGTTTCTCGGGGCTTTACATCAACTTTTTAAGGCACTCGTCCTGGCCTCAAAAGCACTTGTCGTGTGGTCCGCCCTGACAAGTAGTTGATTTTTTCGTGTCTAACATGTTGTTATACTTTTTGCTACATTCATCACATGATACGGGTTAGAACCCAATATACAAAAATATTCATTGCGTCTCTGCCTAAGATAATAAACTTTAAATAATGAAATAACCCGAGTATCAATCAGTCTTAAAAGAGATAGAAAATAATCAAATGACAGACATGAAATTACAATATAATATATATCTGAGTGACTAAAAATAGTGTAAACAATCGGTAGGATTAGATTAATTAATTGTAAATTAATAAAATAAATGGTTTGTGAATGGGACCATGGTGTTTACCTTAATTAAACGAATGTAAATGGATATACCGCATGATATTACCACCACCCCCCCATCAGAATCATCATTATTAACTACTACAAGGCCATGATAATGCCTCCTTTGACCAACGTGGGCGCCTCCGTGGTCTAGTTGATAGTGCATTGGACCATAAATCACTACCAACTGAGTTCGAATCTCGGTATGGGCATATCTGAAGGGTAAACATCAATCATCATCTCTGACCACCGTTCACCACATCTGAACGTTTGTGCCATCCACCAACATTAGCTCTATCATTGAGGAGTCACAGTGATGTCTGTTCCGTAGTTGTAGCTATGACATCTTCGTAGAAGTATTTGGAGAATCGCTGACGGGCGTTGTCGTTTTGGTACAGTGCACCCCCCCATCTTAGCACTATTTTTCAGGTGGAGAGATACTAACTTTGGGTAGACGGTGAAGAGTCTCCTCTTTCACAATGAAGTGGATCTACTTTGCATTTTCTGGTCCTTTGGACCCTACACTGTCTCAAACGTAGGTTTCCCGTGAGTTGTCTGTTCTTTCATCCTCTGATGCACAGGTGGACACCTCCTGTTGGATCACTCTCTTAATGGCTTATAAGTATCTCGTTATGATATGGAATACAGCCTATGAGCAGACTGCTACAGCCTCATCATCACATATGATCCATTTAGGCAAAAACTGTCGCTTATCCTCGTACCTTGAGAGCATTCTGTTTTAATCAATCTTCATCTGAGGTTTCTCATCCTTTTCTTGCGATGGGACAGACTCGTCCCAGGTAGACCTCCTCAGTTGACTTACCAGTAAGGGCTAAACATTTCTTAATTTGAGACATTGTCTAAAATAAAAAATATATATAATACTGTAGTACAAACATCAAGTTTAATATGAGGAATATTGCAACAAATCTACAATAAAATATTGTAGATTATCCATATGAGGAATAAGTCTACATATCCTCTTCATCTAAAAACAAATCTGCTATGGCATAACAGTATCCAGTTTTTGTGGTTTTCATTAATTGATGCGTCTTGTACAGCGCCTTTGAATGGCTCCTGCTAGTAAGGGCGCTTTATTAAATATACATTATTATTATTATTATTATTACCTCCCCCAAATCAATTTGAATCATGGCAGAACGACCTGCCAATTCAACTCCGAGGCCATTAGATAATGAGATATCCAAATGGTTCAATATGTTATCAAGGCAGTCTGACAGGGCCAATTTACCTGATACTTCAATTAAATTCTTAGTATCTGCAGATCCAGATTCCTTTCCGAACATTAGAATTTTACTGGTATTATGATGTACTCTGCTTGCCACATCTGCGGAAGCAGAGCGTAATTTCTCTGTATTGAGGCTAATCAAAAGCTACGTGAGGAGCTGGATGGCTGACACAAGGTTTTTTGCCTTAACATTAATGAAAATGCATTGTCGTAAACAGAGATACATTCATTAAAGAACATCCTAGACGTTTATTCAATGGCAGCATTTTCCACTAACTGATGTAGATTTACAATAATAATTAGCTTAAACGTCATTGTTTCTTTCTCATAAGTATGCACCTTGGAAAAAAATGGTCAGTCTGCTTATTAAATATTTTAGCGACATAATGCACAATATGATTGGGGTAACATGCCTAATTCGTCGGGCATGGAGCTGTAGATATTGTGCGGATAATATGGTGTGATATCTCCTCATGCTATAAGAGCACAGGTGCCCCATGCTAATCTATGTATGTTGTAAGTTGCTGTCAAAAAATAAATACTATACTAAATACTACACTTAAACTCAAATTTTGTTGGAAGTACAAATACAATAAATATATGTTTAATTTTATCGATCATTTACATTTTTTATTCGTTTGAGTGGTTGTGTATATAGGGGCCCCAGTTCACTGCTTTGCCCGGGGCCCTCTGTCTCATACCATTAAATAAAAAGAACATCTCCTGGTAACTCCTGCAATGCTTTTTGGTTCCATTGCTGTTCCATTATCCCACCATACCCTCATTCGTCCATCATTAAAGCCAAGACTGAATCTCGAGTTATCCGAAAAGACAATTCTGAACCAGTTATATTCTGTGTTCCATTGTGTAACTATGGTACACCACCGGATTCTAGTACGTCTGTTGTTCCGACCAATGAGTGGTTTCCTTCTGGTGACTCTACTGTACAGAGACCCGCTATGAATCTTCCTCCTGGCAATTGATTGCGAAACGACTTTGCCTATCCGGTGATTCTACACGGTTCTCAAGGACAGCAATGGTTGTTGTTGCATAACACGTTTCAGCACCCTGTCTTTACAGAGTGTGGTTGCTTTAGGGCGTCCAGATCTAGCCCTCATGGCAAAACTGCCAGTCTGTATAGGAACCTCCGCCACACCCTAGTAAGAGTTATTCGGCTGATATTCGTCTGTATGACGGTTCGGTTGGCCGTTACTCCAGCCTGCCGCATGCTGATCATCGTCCGTCTCTGCCACGACCCATTATAAATTAGTACAGGCATAATGTTAGTAATTCCAATCAGGCAGTCATATGTACAAACCACATTTAACTTATGGTGTTTTTGTGTTTATTTTTAATGAAGCTTTTGCATTTTTTCTGTCAAGCTGTTTCATGGCTATACTAATAAAATATTAGGACAGGACAATACTTTTGGTAGGGATCTGTACGGATTTTGTAATGCTTCAGAAGACATCTAACCAGTATGTGATTTCCAATTTACTTCCACCTCTCCTCGGCACTTTGTACATCGCATTATGTCTTCGTCCTTGTTTAGAAACCCCACCCAACAAATCTTGGATCCGCCCCTGTATGGTGGGTACGTTTTATAATGTCTCTGTATGTCAGGTATCTGTAAACATTCAGATTTGCATGAGCGTATTGTCATAGTAACTATGAATATTCATTCTGTTTATAACTGAGAAGTTTTTGAGATATATTTAACACTTAACCCACCACCTCTCTCCTCTCTCTCTCTCTCTCTCTCTATATATATATATATATATATATATATATATATATATATATATATCATAATTGAAGTGCAATCACCAGATATCCCAAGGTGATCTTTATTTGACTTGGACATCTAAGTTATCCAGAAAGGTTACCCTATTTATAATTAAGAATTCGTACCATTAATTCAATTAAATGTGGCAAAGTGACCACTTGTGCTAAAATGAGTATAAATGTTAGTAATTCATAAAAATGTATGCTTTAATGGTCATTTGTAAATAATATTTTCCAAATTCATACCCAGGGCATTACAGTTACAATATGAGAGAGCTATCTGTTTATGACAGTATCTATAACAACAAAACTAATTTTTTAAACCGACAGACAAATATTAATAAACTTATTAGGCAGATAATGTATTGTAGATATAGATTCTTAATTATTAATGGTGAAATTTAAGTAATTTGAGAAGTAACAAAAATGTTATTTTTCTGCATCAGGCTTAGCATGAACTCCAGTGTATCTCACTATAATGCAATTTCATAATTAACATGTAGAAAATATATTGATTTCAGTATTATATATACATAGTTGATTTATCTAAAACGAGTCATAAAAGAATAAGAGTTTCAGCATAAAGCATTTTCACCATATATATATTTATAGATAGATTTTATATAAAACACGGGCAAGCATATATATATATATATATATATATATATATATATATATATGTGTGTGTATGTAAATACCTAATATATATATATATATATATATATATTGTGTGTGTGTGTGTGTGGTTTAGGTTAATCCTCTGCTGGAAGCATTTGGCAATGCACAGACTGTTCTCAATAACAACAGCAGTAGGTTTGGAAAATTCATACAGTTGAATTTTGATGAAACAGATGGTATCACAGAAGGTATTGATAATATTTGATATATGCTTAGATATTTTGTATCTTGTAAACTGATGATTAATGTTTATTAATATGAGACAATTAACTAAAACACGGTGAAACATTATCTAAACATTTAAATTTCTAAACTATCTGTGGTAAAGAGCCCTAACTTATATTTATGTATGTGTCTTTATTTGTTTTCATTTCAATATTTAGTTATGACCATTAGTCACTGTTTCACCTATTTTTCACACACATATAGCACATATTATGGAGTATTTACTGGAGAAGTCTCGTGTATTATCACATGCTCATGGTGAGAAGAACTTTCACATATTTTATTATATGTTTGCTGGCATTCCTAGAGAATTACTTAAAGCTAACAAGCTTGACCAACCAGATGAACACAGGTCAGTTAAATGATTCTAGAATAATGTTCCAATGTAAATTAAAAGTATATATGATGATTGCTATTTTAATGTTTTGGTAAAAGCTGGTTATAAAGGTTTTCTTCGAAAGGCACCTTTTATATATGGAAATAAAAAATATTTTGTCAATGCTGAATATTTAATATAGATACTTAAAAAATTTAAATAATTAAAAATATTATAAGGAAATGCTTGATGTATTTTAGAATAATTAAGCCAGTTGATGGATCTCCAGTGTTTGAATCAGTAGAAGAGAAAGCCAAATGCAAAAAGATGTGGGATAATCTACAGACATTGTTTAAGATAACAGGCTTTAAAGAAATGGTAAATAAATAGACTGTATTGCAGAATTTCTGTATATTTTGTTTCTAATAATTTACATAAAAATGTGTTATTTGGATTTTAAATATTTTTCTCTTGAGGTCTGACTTTGATGTCTGTTACAGTGTTAGCCTTGCATAGAAATATGTTATGTATGAATATCCATAATTCAGGAAGAGCAAGGTATAATGGCCACATTAGCTGCTGTTCTGCATCTGACAGATATCGTTTTTATCAAAGATGAATCTGCCACAGATGACAGTGTACTGATCAAGAATGAAGACAGTCTGGTTATGGGTAAAGCGATCCTCACACACTATTTTAATGACTTCACAATGAAGGACTCTTCATTAAATTAAAATTGGAGATGCTAAACAGTCCTTGTGCTAAAATATGTTAAGAATAATCAGCTGAAACATCTGATGATGAAATCCATTATGGACAATTAAATATATCTCCTCTCTTGGCAGAAATATGCTTTATTGCATTCTTACAAAATAATTCACCAACCTAGTTGTTGAGTATTAATACTGAATGATTACGTTTTCGTAACAAGAAATCTCGCTTTTATTTCCATGACATATAGCATCTGAGCTGCTAATGGTGAACTGTGAAGAGTTGGCCAAGGCACTTGTATCAAATGTTACTGTGATAAAAGGTTCAGGTTTGTATGGTTACTGTTAATCTTCAGTGAGATAAATGGAAAGTATCTTGAATAAATTTGTAAATTATTTATTCTGATCTGTATCACTGCTTGATTAGAAAAAATGTAGGTTGATATATTAATGTAACTCAGTATGTTTTGTTTATAACAAAGCTTTTCATCATCTTTTGTTATTATAAATACCTGTAATTATTATAAACTATTGTCATTCCAAATGATTTACAAACGATTTATTTCCTATGATTGAACTACACACCCAGTAGAAATGTATGAACCTTAGACATTGGAATTTTTAAATAAAAGGATGGATGTAAAATGTTTATCCACAGAAAAATAATATCGTTGTTTCACAGGAGATAAAATGTTATCAATGAAGAATGTGGTTCAAGCTAATGATGGACGGGATGCTCTAGCCAAGGCCCTTTATGGAAGACTGTTTGCCTGGACTGTAAGACAGGTCAACTTACTTCTGAAACCAGAGCGTAGGTTAGTCTTACTAAACCTTACAGATAACATATACCATTTAGTATATATTTAGTATATCAAATGTTAGTTTTCAAACAGGGATTTCGATTCATTTGAATTAAGGCATAATCTTTTGGATTTAATAGATAAATTAATGGCGAAAAGGGATTTTTGAAGAGCTTTTAATTCCATCATATTTTCTTTTAAAGCAGAGTATAAAGTTAGCTTCATAGAAATGCCATGTTGTAATTGTATAGCCTCATTTAATCAGAATTAACACAGGTCTTTTCTTCTTTTGACAGGATTCGGGTTGCCAACAGGAAATGGATAGGAATCCTTGACTTGGCTGGTTTTGAAAATTTACAGAATAATAGCTTTGAGCAGCTGTGCATAAATGTGGCTAATGAACAGCTGCACAACGTCTTCAATCAACATATCTTTCAATTGGAGATGCAAGAATACAAGAAGGAGGGAATTGAAGGAAAGGACATAAAGTTTGTCGATAATACAGAACTGTTGACAATGTTTACTAAGGTAAAATTGTTATTGTTTATCATTAAGATATTAAAAGTAGCCTTTATATATAATGATAGTCTTATTGTTTTGCTGTAATAGTGTAACATCTTACAGACTGAAAATGATTTATATTACTTTCAATTTCCATGCCAAGTGATTTTGGCTGCTTGATATCTGAAATAGCATATTATTTTTAAGATGCATATATCCGTAGATAAACAATGGTTGCATGTATTCATCACACATGTATTATTATCCATGTACATGTGATATGTGTATAAAGCATAAAATTGTTAGTAAACAAATCTATAAAACATCAGTGATTACAAAAATAAATCAGTAACACACAAATGAAATTGACTGGTTTAATATTAAAGATAATACAGGTGTTGGTGGGGCTAACAATAGCATAATTCTATAAGATGTCACCCACTTTGATATGTCATCTCCTCAGCCACGGCTTAGGTGTCTGAGCTATGAGTAGTCTGTATTGGCTTAATAGATTTACAGTTTATGGCAAGGTCAACCCTCATATTATTAAAGCTTTCATGATAGAAGCATATGTACACTCACTATATATATATATATATATATATATATATATATATATATATATATATATATATATATATATATATATATATATATATAGTCTAACCTCATTTCTCTGCCAGCTCATGATTTAACTAATTCACTCTGCAATTCTTTTTCCAAACATTTCAAGGATAAGATCACCCAAATCATGCTTCATTTTTCATATTGATTTTCCAGTTGTACATCACCTGTGCACAGTGTTTAAACCAGTCTCACTTACTGAAGTTTCTAAACTGAGTTTATCATCCATTAATAAGTCCTGTGAACTTGATCCTATCCCTGTATTTCTGCTAAAATCTTGTATTCACACACTAATTGTTCCAATTACTAAGAGTGTTCCCTTCTCATTTTAAACATGCCCATGTAATTGCTTTTCTTAAGAAATCATCTTTACCAGCCAATGACGTAAACATTTATAGACCTATTTGTAATATATCATTCACAATACATATCTAAAGTTTTAGGAAAAGCCTTATCCTGTCGTTTGAATGTTCACTTAAACCTGCCTAATGTTTTTCAATCTGCTTACAAACAATTTCACTCTACAGAAACCGCTCTACAAAAAGTTCATAATAACACAGCACTTAACATAGACACAGCACTAACACTTAGATTTATCTGCTGCTTTTAACACCATTGATTATTATGTCCTAGATTGCGTCTGTCATTGGTATGGCATATCAGGCACAGCACTTACCCGGATCCCCTCATTCTTACTAAATAGGTTTCAATCAATAAAAATAAGAAAATGTGTTTCAAAGGTAGTGCCTTTGTTTTGCGGTGTTCCTCAAGGCTCTGTTCTTGGACCACTATTGTTTACTCTGTATACACTAAGCTCACTTATTCACAGCCACAAATTATATCATCATTTATATGCAGATGACACCTAAGTATACATATCTTTATCTACAGCAGACACTGATCTTCCCTTAAATAGCTTGGTGACTGTCTTAGTGATATCTCTGGCTGGATGACAAACAATAAACTTAATTAGGCTCAGTGCCAACAAAACAGATTGCATCATTATAGGTAAATCCAGGCAACTCAGCAAACTTACTCATTTCTTCCCTACGAACATCCATAGTCATAGCATCACACCATCAAACACTGTACGTAATTTTGGTGTTACATTTGACAGCGATTTTAATTTCAGAAAACATCTTTCTGTGGCATGTCGCTCCTGCTTCTGTCATATTCGTGACCTTCGCGGTATTCGGCGCTATAATTATCTTTCAGTTGCCAAAACCATCTAGTTTTCACTTTTTGTCTGTTCCCAGGGTTAAAACTCATACATTTTTCAGTTGCTGTCCCTACTCTTCGGAATTCACTCTATGAACACGTTAAATCATCAAATAGCATAGTTTCTTTCCGTCACCATTTGAAAACTCACCTTTTCAGACTCGCTCATCCTTCCTAAGTTTCCTTGCCAAGTGACCATTGCATCGTACCCGGACTATGAGTTTGCCCAACCTCTCCACTAGATGCGCCACTGAGCTTAATTCTTTTCGAGGCTATTGGCGCTATGGAAGTTTTGTGATTTTCGACGAACAGCCTTGGGTGTGGTTTATTGCATGTTACTTTTGATCCTTTGTTATCACCAGCTATCACTATTTAATCTATCGCCGATCGCACGATTGACACCGTCATGATCGCCACCTAATGACACTGACAGCTTGTCAATCAATTCACAGAATACCAGAAACATTTCACGGTCATTGTGTGGCAGTAATAACGGGGGTATTTCTATAGCAATGTATGGTATTTGTATTACGTAAGCATTTGTGGTGGGTGAATAACGGGGGGGGGTAAATCAATTGCGGCATTATCGTTGCAGGAAATCGGGTCCTTATCAAAGGTTTGCAGTTGACGACTGTTCGCAGGTGGCGGATGGCGAGGCTAGACTGTATATATATATATATATATATATATATATATATATATATATATATATATATATCAGTTTGTGGGCTTTATGAACACGTGGCCACTTGCCTTGATGCTGTGGTTAATCCACATGTTTGTACAGAATTTAATGAATCATTGGAATTGCGATAGTGACTCCAAGACTTATGGTTTCAAAAGTAGTCTGCAGAGTTTTGTAGTTATTGTTGGCTTTACAGTTTTGAATAATAGCTTGGATTATTGTCAACTAAACTACAAATAAGAGATATTGACGTCTTTGAGGTATACACAATGATTGACAATATCAAATCAGAGATTCAATATTTGAGGGCGGGCATTGATGTAGAATTCCAGAGATGGTACAACAAAGGAAAGGGGCTGGTTTAGTATATAGGTACCACACAGGAAATACCAAGGGTTCCAAGTGTTCAGTTTAATCGGTTGAATGTACCTGCTGACACACCTCATCTTTATTACAAGAGATCAATCGGCATTCCTTTTATGGATATCTTACTGCAACTGGTGCAGAACTGTTTCTCTGCAGACAACTGCTGGGTCTAATACAATCATTAATGATCAGACATGGGACGCCTCGTTTGTATCTAGATTATTTTCTGAACATTAGAATTTTACTGGTATTAGGATGTACTATGCGGAAGCAGAGGGTAGTTTCCTGTGTTGAGGCTAATCAAAAGCCATTTCAGGAGCCGGATGGCTGACACAAGGTTTTTTGCCTTTGCCTTAACATTCATGAAAAAACATAACCGTGAACACATCAATTCCAAAATAGTTGCAGATAGGCAGATAGGTTCATTAAAGAATACCTTAAACCTTTGTTCAACGCCAGCCTTTTCGACCAACTGGTGTAGATTTACATGTAGTAATACATATTTAAACATCATTGTTTCTTTCTCTGAAGTATGCGCCTTGAAATAAATGGTCACTCTGTTTATTAAATATTTTAGTGACATAATGCACAATTTGTCACATTATGATTGGGGACATTTTCATGTTTCTAGTAACAAATCGAATAACCTCCAATAATCCTAACAATCTGTATATATACTGAACCAATCACCAATTCTCATACCATGGCTATTTCTTCACAGAAATGTCTACTTTTACCAGTATTTATATACAGTATTCTATTGAAAAATTCGGATTTTGCTGTGCTTCAGAAGACATCTAACCACTATCTGCTTTAAAATTTTCTCCCACTGCTCCTCGTCACTGTGTGCATTGCATAATGGCTTCGCCCTCATTTAGATCCTCCACCCAAATAATCTGGATCCGCCCCTGCTCTGCCAAAACCTAACTCGAACTGCAATATCTGCTGTCAAAGTATTAGTAAAACAATTAATAAGTTACCTTTAAAACTCGGCAACAAATATAGCAATGCGTTTTTGTACCTTTTTTTTGTGCCAGATTCCAGAACTTACAAGAAATTACTAACAATTGGTGAAAAAATCACACATGTTATCCATAATCATGTTATCAATAATCATGTTATCCATGATCTTTATATCTTAAAATGAAAATTGTGTAAAGGATAATGAGTGAACTCGTTATTTACTATACAGGCAAGGATGGGATTTTTTGCTATTCTGGATGATCAAGTGAAGATGCCAGCGCCATCGGCTAGAAAGTTTCTTGACCAGATAACTGACAACTTCAAGAGCAACCCTATCTTCCAGCGTTCAAAAAGTCAAACCTTGAAGTTTGTTATTCATCATTATGCTGGCCCAGTAAGTGAAAACTAAAACCCTTTCATATAATATGCTTTCAAGACCATTCAACATGATTTTTATCACCCCCCTCTCTCTCTCTGCCATGTGTGTGTGTGTGTGTGTGTGTATGTGTGTGTATGTGTTTGTGTGCAGAGATGCCTATGACAATAATCTCTTTCTAGTGGCTATGTGTGACATGCTAAAAAAAACTCTGATTAAAAACCACAGCATGCAAATTATTGAATCTTCCCCGGAAACTGCAATAAGTTTATCAGGAAGGATTAATTGTTCTGCATACCATCAGCTAACATATAATGATCCTGCCCCGGGATCGTAGTCCGAGTAAAATATTACTAGGTGAGGCTAGAAGTAACATTTATAGTTACTTCCTTATGTGGGCCAACCTGACACAACATAATATATGTTGTATTTTTCCTTTGTTGAGCTATATGTCAGAGCTAGTGTTTGTATTTGTCTCATTGCATTGGATGGAGCTATTCATCCCTGTCTGTAATTCAGGATGCGTCCTGTGGTGCAATTGGTAATGAACTGTTCTGCAAAATTCCAGATTATGCGATCAAATCTAAAAAACGGTTTCAACTTGATCACAAAATTAATTGTTCTTTTTAATTTTTGTATTAACTAAGAATCAGTTTGTAGTAGTATGTTAGCAATATTATATCTACATGTCGCCATATTAAAGATATTGGAAAAAACAAATCCAATTTTGAGCAATATTTTGAGGTAAAAATACAGCATACATTTACTAGGAAACTCAGCAAGAATTTGAAATACAGAGCAACATTAATCTGTTTCAAACAAATTTTAATGAATGTCAGAATGTTCTATACACTTCAGGCAGGTTTCTCATGACACAAAATCTGTACTTTAAAAAAAATTGTAATCTATCATTGATCAAGGTTTAATTTTTCTCTTATCACATTTTTACAAATAACTATACACTCAATTGATCTTTGTCCGAGGTTAATATCTCTGCCCATGCAAGGAATTCATTTTCTACATTTCACTCAGTCCTTCCTATAATACAATTAATGGTTGTTCTGTATTAAAGTCATTTCTCACTTGAGGTCAGTCATTAACAATTGCAACACTGACTTTATTGGAAGCATTTTTATTTTATACAGATATGTATATACAGACAGATGCCGTTAATCCAGACATCGTTTATCCAGCAAATCCACCTTCCGACACATTATTGTCTGTGGCGGATTTAGCTTCATTATAAATGACTCTTTAATGCGGCAAAATCGCGTTTCGCGTTCTGACACTTCATTTCGCCAACAGAATGTGACATTTCAATGTAAAATGACCCCATAATCCGACAACACGAAGATGTTGCCAAATATTTCCACTAGTTGCGTCATGCAAGACACACCGATATATGTTATTCTTCCTAATAAGTACAAAATTCAAACTTGGATATTGCGTACTGGTGTACTAGTGAGAGACGAGGCGATGTGCCTGTACCAATTTAAGTCGTGCACGGTGCGTGGCTATATACAACTACAAGGTGTTGTTAGCTGACTCATCTTAGGACGCAGCCATGGAGTCTGGTCTTAAATGACCCCAGTGACTGAGCTGCTGCAACATCTGGGGAGGGGGGAGGCTGTTCCAGAGTCGACTGTATCCGGGAAGAAGGAGTACTGCCACCCACGATAATTGCTATATCGTAACCAATTACCATCTTCCTTGATCATACACACCGACACACGATCCCAATCATAATCATTCATGGCTAATTACAAACACAATTTAAATGTGTGATCTTTCTAATGAGCAGATCATGAGTTAATCTCATGGACTAAGTGACACAAGTATTTCTTAATTAAAGTGTCAGTAATTAACAAACATCAAAATTATCTGGTCATTTAGTGTGTCATCATTCTTGAAAATAAATTAATACACCACAAGATTATAAGTGTCATTGTAGTTCCAATGGATGTTGCGTATTAATTTTGTTACATATAACGGCATGTCTTTGCGATCTGAAAATACGTGACACAGACTACCGGTTTATCCAACATATTATCATGTAACAGACTTAGTCGGATTAATGGATTCTCACTGTATATAACGAAGCAAATCATTGGTCATATACAGGCTTGTTTCTGCATATTTAGAACTGACATCTTAACACAAATTCAGGTTATTTATGATTGTGAAGCGTTCCTGGAGAAAAATCGTGACACACTTAGCAGCAATTTGGATGAATGCTTGAAGAACAGTGAGAGTGATTTCATATGTAAGATGTTTTATGCTGAGATGTCACAAAGAGGTTCCATGCTCACGAAGTAAGTTGTCTGTTTCGATAAGAGCCTCGGAATATGCAGATATCATTGTCTCACATATGCCATTGCTGATTATCAGACTAATCCATTGACTTGACAGGTACATTAATCAATCTTTCTTAGGATTTCGGCTCCAAAACGGAATAGAACATCAGTCCTTGTTAAAACTGTGCCAAACTCTGTGCAGCCATCATCCACTGGAAGTCGCATATCAATGGCAGTAAAGAACAAAGCTCATCAGTTCAAGTTAGTCATTTAAGTCTGGTTCCTATTAGCTGACTTCACTAAACATTTCTCAATGTTTCTTGGACATAATAGTTGATTACATCATACTTTTCTTAGATTATCATATGACAGCTTATGGCTTGTTAGCACAAGAGGTGAAGGAAAATAAATAATTTCTCATGAAGTGTGTCATATTTCACAGGAAGCCAGGAACGTATGGAAGAAAAGCACTTGGTGATAAGCCAGGTAGTACCATAGGACAACATTTCATGGTAGGTGATGGCTTTCTCTTTTGAATCATTCTGTTCATATTTTACTGCTATAGTTTACATAATAACAATTAAAAAGGTATCTTGTTTAAGTAAATTTACTATGGATGTATAATGTTTGAAGTCTTTTCCTTAAACACAATAATAGGCTTGAGCCATTTCATTCATTCATAGAGTTCACTTGATCATCTCATGGAAAAACTGCACTCAGGAGAACCACATTTTATAAGGTAATATTTTCTATCAACTGAGTAATGTTAACAAAATGGTAAGCCCAGAAAGAGGCCATAATATAGATCCTCCCAACATGCCCAAGGCCAATGATAAATCCACAGTATGACCAAGAGTAAGAAAGTCCCATGCTCTAAACCTTGTGGCCATAGAGGCAATTTTTACTGAGGCAAATATTTCTATAGCTTTTATTTATTTCATTTAGAAAAGAGTCGCTGTGAGGGGACGTATCTAGTCATCTTATAATTACTATGACCAGTATTAAAATGTCATAATAATTTTTAGCCATGTATATCATGTTTAATGAATATGACGATTAGGAGGGTGACTCTCTCTCTCTCTCTTTATATATATATATATATATATATATATATATATATATCCTGTGTTAATTACCAGCGAGTCAGTGAATGGTTAAATTTAATTAGGATGAGTTAGCCTGAATATTATCAATTAATATACAACAAGTATGTATAAGTAATATAACATATGTATAATTATGTAAGTAAAACTCAGTGGATTAAATCTCAGGCCCATTGCCAGGAGAGCATTTAAATTTATGTTGTTTGTTTTGGCAAGTAGTGTTTCAGTAGTGTTTCATATTATTCGGTTGCTGACTTTTCACTAGTATAAGGAGCTCTATATGTCCTGCTGTTATACAGGTGTTTCAAGCCAAACACAGACAAGCTACCAGAGATCTTCCAAGATAATCTTGTCCTGCAGCAGCTCAGATATGCGGGCGTGTTGGAAACAGTAAAGATACTTCACCAGGGATATTCTAGCCGTCTGCTATTTGAGCTCTTTTTAGAAAGGTATACTTTGGTATTTTGGGGGTTCTTCCTTTACTGTGTGATCCTCCCTGTTTTGTATTTTCAAAATATGTTAATTACTTCTTTGACTAAATAAGGGGAATATGTTAACAGCTTTTAAGGTGAGTTTCATGACTAGAAAAAGAGGTTAAAACAGAAATAAATCTTTGGTTATCATTTTCTCATGCTATTGATCACTGTTGGAACTTGATTGTATTTCATAATACTAGGCTTAACGGTTTACAACTATTCTAAATTAATATAGGTCATTGATTTATCACTATTATAATATGTTAATATGTTGTAAGAAATGATTTATTGGACATATATTTGTGAGAAATGTCTTTGTAACCGGAAAAATACCATTTTAAAAGTACCGGTATATTTCTCAGGACCAACGTTACATATATTTATTTGTAAGAAGTCGCTAAAGCTGTATCAATTTAATTCAGGTATGGACTGCTCTGTTCAAATCCCGCTTTGGCTACTACTTTGCCTGAAAAATGCAGTCAGATTCTGAAAGGTGCAGGTCTGAGAGATTATGAAATTGGAAAAACCAAGGTTAGTTTCAATGACCATGATAAAAATTGACTTTCTTAAACATCACTTAGATGTAACTCAGTTTTGTTTATGAATCAGCATCATCATATAGTTCTTTTTCTGTAAATGTAGCTTATAAGTATTAAAATGGATGAAAACAGTTTGTTTGTTTTTGGTAGGTTTTTCTTCGTTACTGGCACACAGAAGAACTTCAGATACAGATGGATGGAATCAACAAAGTTGTAACTAAATGCCAAGCATGTGTTAGGTATAATATGAATAATGTATATATATACAAGCTACCTTGTTTTGATAAATCTTTCTCTCTCTCTCTCTCTCTCTCTCTCTTCTCAATATATATATATATATATATATATATATATATATATATATATATATATATATATATATATATATATATATAAATATATATATATATATGATAAAGCATTGTATGAATTAACATGTATTATTCCAACTACCTAGTTTTAATTTGCTGTTGATAATTTTACAAAATATTTTACCCTATGATAGGACTTAAATTCTAAATGAAATTAATTCACATTTATATGTTAATATAATTAGCTTAAATAAAGGGAATTAAATTATAGAATAAATATCCTCAAATATTAACTATATTTATTAGTACATTTATAATAGGTATTTGTCAGTTTAATATTGGGGAAGGACTTTTACAAGGATGCCTCTGGTGAAATTTTTTCTTTGTATTTATGTATTCTAGGTCTTAATCTTGTACATATCCATATAAATATATAACTCAATTACGACTGAATATATATATATATATATATATATATATATATATATATATATATATATATATATATATATATATATATTGTGCATGTGTGTGTGTGCATACAAATTTAGGATTACAATGATATAAAAGTGAATAATAATTGCATAAGAAATAGATGAGGAGCATGCACATCACTATATTTAGCAAACAGTTAATTATTACATTGAAGCTGAGTATTACATTCTACAATTTTACTGTTTGTCCACAATTTACCATGAGAATCTGCCAATTTCTCAAGACTCCAGTGAGACTTCACACAAATTTCGAGGAGCAACTTTGTAGTCTTATATTATAAATAGGGACATGTATGCAAGGGATGTATCGTGGATGGCATTAGAGTATATCATATTTTACACATATCACTCACATAATGTAATAATAGATAATAAATATTCATTATTAAATATGTTTTCCCCAGACGATTTTTGGCCAAACAGTTACTGAAGAGGATGCAAGCTCAGGCCAAACAAGAAGAAAGTGAAGTTAAGTTACTGTGTCAAGAAATAGCTAAGATATCTACATACATCTACAAGATTCAAATGGAAAATGTGGAGTTTGACAAGACAACACACGAACAACAGGTACATGGTCAGAATAGCACTTACAGCAGCACAGAAGACATGACCAGCCACATTTTGTTTGTGAATATTTACAGTATTTTGATATTGGTATTTTCAACAAAATTGTATTTCTAAGCAAATTTCTTACTTGGAACAAGAATGTGATAAATAACTTTGTGTGTTTAGGTGAAGAAACTCAATGCCAATTTATGGAACACAAAAGGATAGGTTTCTTCTGGTTTGTCTTTTTTCGCATAAAAACAATTTGTTCTTTGGTTTGTGTTTTGTTATTATTTCTTTTTCTTTGACTTACTGAACCAAACTAGATTGAGAGAGAGAAAAGAAAAGAAGCAGCAGAAAGAAGAGAAGCTGAGAGGAAACAGACTGAAATGGAAAAGAAAAAAGAAAAACCAAATGAAGTACCACTGTTACCAGCAGAAAGAGACAGGTCAGTGGCGAATACAGTAATTTGTTATTTATTTTCCATCATCAGGTAATATTTAAATTACTCATTCAAACAATGCCACAAAGCAACAGTTTCAGAATATAACCATAGTTCTGTATTATGATCAAAACAAAGGCTGTGATATCAAACCAGATTCAGTAACACAAACATTTAGCCTCATGTAAATCATGGCAAAATAATATTAACCTATAATGATTAAATCATTTATAGTTAATTATTTTCACTTTCAATGTCTAATATAGACAAATTTGTTCTTATGCATAATGTGATTGTCACTAGGGAAGGAAATGCAATTATTCAACCAGGAATTTTAGTAATTAAGACAGGAGTCAAGAGAATTTATAAAATGTGATATATTTACTATCTCAACTGAACTTTGTACAAACATCTTTTACAACATGAACAAAATTCATTAAACTGTCAGGATGACACTGGCAAGATTAGGCATACAAACATATTTTATTTAGGTCTATTGTAGAAATATTGCTTGTACCATGGCATACAGGAGACATGGGATCAATTCAATTCCAGAATTGGAATTGATGGGTTATTCCATTTTGGGAATTGGAATTGATTATTTAAAAAAATTAGATTTGGAATTGAGAAATTGTGAATTGGAATTGAAGTATCCTACAGAAAAATTAAATATACAAATTAATTTACCATTTTTACAACATTAAAACTTACACGTGGTGTTACCAGTATACTAAAACAAAAATAATCCAAAACTTTGGTTCCTTATATATATATATATATATATATATATATATATTAGCTACACACACCGACCGTGGCACATGACGTGAGCATTTAACCAATTAAATGGTCTGTATCCCACCACATAGCATACCTGTAATCTATATAGAGATATTGCTATTTAGGAATTAATTAATTTATCATCTCACTAGGAATGCCAATCTGGAGCAAAAACTGCCCCATCTCTCCAAAAACTGTGACTATTATAGCCTGTCCCCAGACCTAACTGTTTTAATAATCGTTTGTGATATTTTTTAAACTTACCATATGTAAGTGGTTTAGTACCCAGCAGGGTTGTGAAAGTAAACACAGAATCTGACCCCTGCTGGGTGGAACTAAGCAAAAACATTTGCTTCAAGGCTCCTACTGGAAAGTGGAATATAACACATCTTTGATGATTACAAAATATATTCTTACATAGGGATGCACCCAAGACTATGATCCACCACTTGATATAATCAAATATCTCTTTAGCTAAAAACGCTTTGTGGTTAGGCTTGCGCTATTTTTACCACGTTACCACGTTACCAATATACTGGAACCAAATTGATCCAGAACCACCTGAGCATTTAACCAATTCAAATGGTCTGGATACCGTGTGCTCCACCCACAACACTGTGACACCACCACATAGCATACCTGTAAACTACATAGAGATATTGCTATATTCAGTTGTAGATATTGCTATTGAATTTACCCCCATTCAATGTTTAGAATGGGCCAAAAACAAAATTACACAAATAACTATTTAATTTTTTAATTCAGAAATATTTCTTCCATGACAATCCTACTTGGAATATAAACTGCTCGGAGTAGGTATTCCAAGTAGGTACTCGGAGTGGGTACTCGGAGTACCTACTGATGGTAAAAGGTATTAGACAAAAAAAAGAGTCAGACAAAATTGGAATTGACAAAATGGAGTTCACCCCATGTCTGCCATACAAACATATATATCGCATTCTCACATATTTTACTGAATTATTGACATGTAGTGCCATACATTTACCAAAGTTCTCATAATTCAACTGAATATTTATGTTTACATCTACTTTTTTCTTGTACAGAAAAAGGTTTTTGATAGAAACTGAATTAGGAATTGCAATATTATGCAATTTACATAATTATATAATATATACATTTACATAATAATTGTTTTGTCATTCATTAAACTCATCTCTCTCTCTCTCTCTCTCTCTCTCTCTCTCTTATATATATATATATAATATATATATATATATATATATATATATATATTAAACACATACACACACACACACACACATATATATATACATACATGTGATTGTATATATATATATATATATATATATATATATATATATATATATGTATGTGTGTGTGTGTATGTGTTTATTATATATATATATATATATATATATATATATATATATTCATATTTTGACTCCAATTTACAGAAGTGGTGACATGATCAAATATGTTTAAAAAAATGAACATAACATGATATAACAGGATCAGAATAAAGTACATAAAAAGAAAGCAAAAATACCTTTATAACCTTTATAGTATATTTTTATATCTATTATTTAAGTTATTTTGACCAAACATAATATAAAAAGTATGTTTCTATAAAATAACTTAAGACGAATTTAAATCACAACTTTATCGAGGATGGGGTACAATCCATCACCCCATCCTGACAGTTTGTATGGGTGTAGGACAGTTGTTCACCGGACAATTGCTCACCTGGGCACTTGCTCAGCAAGCAAATGAAAAAGTGGAAATTTGCTCACCAGTGATATTTTACTCAGAAAAAATGCACCTAATTATATTAATAAAATAATTTCATTAAAATAATTATTATATAATTTCAACTATTATTCAGGGTTGCCATGTTTCTCCACTCTGTGGAGGTGGAGTTAATTTCATTTATTTTTTTATTAAAAATTCACTTTTTCTTATTAAAAATTCAGTGTTGTTAAGCAAGTGTCCACTATTTCATTGGCTTGGTGAACAAGTGTCCCGTGAGCACCTGTCCGTCTACCGTTTGTATGACGGGTGTCACCGTGTTGACAATGAGATATATTGTGTTATGTATCCCCAGAAACAAATACTTCTGGTACTGTGAATTTCTAGCATTACTTGAACATTTTCCGGACGCAAGTCGCTCAATAAATCACAATTATGCCTATCACAATAATGCCTACCACCAAATAATTTACGTATATTATACTAATTACTATTGTGCACGCGTATCGCAAGCCTATGATATATGACGATCTTTTTACGCATGCGTGTAGGCACTGACTCAAATGCGGCGTTAGCCCAGGTGTTTTCATTTACTGCTAAAGTGGTCCATGCAATGCTTTAGCGGTTCAACATCCAGTTCGTAAACAGCCCACGTGATTGGTTCAATCATTTGAGGTGTCACGCATCAATAATAATGGGCATGAATTACCCAGTAACGTGCATGCACTTTATAATCCGAAATACGCGCACTTTTTAGACGTACCGTTACGGGGGTTATAACCATAATAAAATAAACGAGTGTTACATGCCGTGTATTATTAACAGTAACTGTTCGACTTTGTCTGGAGCGACTCCCTAGAGTGATCAGATTTAAAACGAGCCACGTTATGACGCACGTGGCTACCAAACAAACATTTCATATTATCGTTCACTGTCTCATTCTCAATTAAATGTACAACGACCGTTACGACGTTGATATAGCTAAGTTAGGTAAGTAGTCAATTTCCGCAGGGATGGTTGAAAGCCTTCCCATGGATGGAATACGACAGTGGACAAAACTGCATGAGTTGCAGACTGCAAACAGTGGGGGAAAAGCTCGGTATGTGGGCGTCATGTGGAACGCGGAATTTCCATATCTAGACCGTGACCGATCACGTGCAGTCTGCTGAGCATCGCCAGTCTGTCGTGGCAAGCGATGAGCACCAACAGAAGGTGGCAGCTGGCTTGAATCCAACTGCGACAAAAGACAGAAATGCAACACTACTTGCGCGCTTGCTACTGGCTGGCAACAGAGGCGGGTCCAACCGTGAAGTACAAGAGTTTTCTTAGATTCCTGAGGGATTCACCGGTCATCTTCAACCCGATTCTTGGGTGCCTGAGTGCCGTCATAGAAGAGAAGATAATGTCCAACATCAGATTGTCGCCCTTCGTGGGAATAGGTCTTGATGAATCCACAGACAGAGCACCCGAAAAAAAGCATTTGGCAGTAACTACACAACATGTTTCTGGTTGCATGTGTACCACATGATTTCTGGAATGTGCGAAAGTCTGTGATGGGAAAGCCACTTCGATCTTCATTGTTCTGAAAGAAGTGGCATCCAAATACCACTTCAACATGAGGAAAATCGGTAGTTTGGGCACATATGGTGCAAGTTTGATTACCAGCGACCTAAACGAAGTGAATGGCCTAATGGCTCGCAACAACTCACACCTAGTCTTCATGCATTGCGTGTGCCACGACCCCAACTTGCCTGTTTCACAGGCATATGTGCCACCATTCCAGATATGTTTGTGTGATGACTATGCCAATGAGGTTGTTTTTAAGATTTACTTTACAATTTGTTTTACATGTCTAACATTGGTTGATTTTAGTATTATTTTAATATTCATTTATTTGTATATATATATATATATATATATATATATATATATATATATATACATATATATATATATATATATATATATATATTATATAAAATACAATGACTTTATTATTCTTTTATGTATTGTAGTTATTGTTAATGTAAACTGGTGTACTTTGTTTTTATTATTATTCAGCATGATATTTTGTTATGATGAGTACGCCAATTAGGTTGGTATTGAAGAGTCATTTACAATTTGTTTTACATGTGTAACATTGAGTTATTAAAATATTGTGTGAATTTTTGTGTTTTTATTTCGCCATGGGTGGAATTGTAAATGTATGTACAAATAAATATGACAGAATGATGGACATTGTTCCTGATATAAGTATGAGTGTAATATATTAATACATACAATTATACTACACCACTAC
Organism: Paralvinella palmiformis; assembly: GCA_025642065.1. Classification (NCBI taxonomy): domain Eukaryota; kingdom Metazoa; phylum Annelida; class Polychaeta; order Terebellida; family Alvinellidae; genus Paralvinella; species Paralvinella palmiformis. The sequence goes on along the minus strand of JAODUP010000138.1, from coordinate 818,691 downwards.
TGAAATGAAGATATGGAGCAAAAAAGATCCCTCAAATGTAGACGTATGTATCATTTGTGAACATGGCACATGTGACCAAGAAAAATGTGCGTGGCAATATTTTTATCCTGCATAAAGCCCTGGTTTAAATTATATTGAATAATTATTGAAGTGTTATTTCAACAAACTTAATATGTAACTATCTATGAAGTCTGAAATCTATTATAAATAAGGAAAGAAGTAAATATTTATCTCCCAACTGTACAGTATTATGATAATATACGTAGATGAAATGTACATTACCAAATATATTGAACTTTTAGATTTTGCAACAAAGATGTATTGTTTCAAATATGTTTACCATAGCTGGTTTATACAGACGTGACTGATTCAAAGCTTGAAAGTAAGATTAATATAGACTTAGACTGTTAGTTGCATAAGACAAAACAGTCTGAAATGCATCTTTTCATCCGTGAACCTTTCTGTGTTAGTAATACACCTGCCCCACTTAAATAAATCGGTGCACTGCAGAACTGCCTACTATCACATTAAGATTATCCAATGTATATAACCATTTTGTACACAAAAATCACAGATTACAGTGGTACATGCCATTGTTATATTTAGTTTTTACTGTAATTCCCTGTTTTATAGCTTATCTCACTATAACATCAAATGCCTTCAGTAAATTCAAAATTGATGCAATTTGCAAAATGATAAATACTCAAAACCTTTATCATCACCCCAATTCTTTAAAAGTTAAATGGACCATTTCATAATTTTACTAACAGCTTATAAACTTGTTGGCATGATTTTTTCTGAATATCTATCTGTGACTTGGCTTAAGTCATATGGGGATTGTGTTTAATGTAGCATCCTCCACTTTGTGGAGTAAGTTGATAGAGAAAATTAAAAGTGCAAACCTCTTAAAAGGTTTTAATTTCTAACTAGTCACACATTCACAATTACTTTTAGTAATAAATAATATTGATCATTCAAATTCCTAAACCAAATTTGAGATTTCACTGTAAACGGCCATAGAATGGCTCCTGCTAGTAAAGGCACCTTGCTAAATCTGCATTAAAAATGCTCTTCTATGGGATATTATGTATTTAAAACTATGATTGTTATTATTAAAATAAAATAGATATCTACAACATATGTCAGTTTTTAAAGATTTTACAGCACATTCTGAGCACATCAAAACAATTATTAATATAATTATTAATATTTACACTTCCAGTAAAATATATTAAATAGAAATGACAATAAAACATTTTCTTGTCATGTACCTTTGAACATGATATTATTAATACATTTATAAAATATACCACGAAAAGTAATTATCACATGTTAGTAAAACAGTATTTTCCAACTTAAGTCAACCAAATAATTTAAAGCTCCCATCTAATGATATACTTCAAAGAATTGTATCAAATACAACCTTTGTGTCCAATAAATAGACAAATACTGCAGATACTCTTTAACATTACATGAGATAGTAATGATGATATAAACTATCTTAGTTCTATTTGAAACAAAAACAAATTGTAGATCAATAAAATCATGCAAATTACACACTTCAAACAAATTATTATGTTTAAATATGATTTATTAAATTCTGGATTCTTCATTTTTACTTAATGTGAACCAAATATATATATATATATATATATATATATATATATATATATGTATGTATGTATGTGTGTGTGTGTGTGTGTGTGTGTGTGTGTGTGTGTTTGTGTGAATATATAAAAGTAGAGTTCCTTATCAGACATTTTATATTGCTTTCTTTAAGACTTGAAAATACTACTGCGGCTGCCTTGTTTATATGGGTATGTTCCATTTACTTAAATGTGTGTGTGTACATATATCTGTGGTATGTATGTTGTTAAGGAACCAGTAACGTAGTGTTGTATTTTTATTATTCGTTAACTTAAGCATGCACATAAAACAAACATATATTCATATAAGTACATCCATACACCAGTAAATACTAACATATAAATGTCAGTAGCATGTGATATCTTTATGTATACCACACACAGGAAGAGCTAGTAGATTCCATAGAACGCTTTCCAGACCTAAACCAACAAATCTGGGCCAAGATGTTTTATATGGAAAAAAGTGATTTGATAGGAAAGGTCTACCTCAGAGACTGGAAAGTGATCGTCAACAATTCCAAGGCGGAATATATTGAGAGTGTGTTAGTATTCAATCAATATATAACTATTTAATGTATACATGAGAATGGTTAATTTAATGTTGTAGGTCTTTAATGGAAACAATGTGGCAGGATGTATGGTTTTTGTTGACATTAGGGATGGTGAAAGTACATAAATATATTTTTACATATTGTATATATATATATATATATATATATATATATATATATATATATATATATAATTAGTCACTATCATCAAGCTGCACACTATTGCTTATGTATTGTAGTGCTCCTGAATTCGTTTGAAGTCTGCAAATAATGAACATTTAATAAAGAAACAATTATTATCCCTTTCACTGACCTGATCATTTTGCTTTCTTCTAAACATAATCTTAATGAGCATTGAGCCCTCTTTGTGAAAATCTCATTTTGCGAACCAGAAATAACCTTTTTTCCAAACTGATCAACTAATTAACCCTCAATTAATTTCCTAAATGATTTTGTTTTGCGGATTATTTCTGGATTATTTCCAATTTTCTGTTGTTGGTCACACACTATTTATGTTTGGTTATAACTTTGGGTTTACCCGAAGTTATAGGTTTGGACCTTATTAACATATATAAAGACCCACTTTGTATGTTTACATATCATTCTAGTGTAATAAATATTGTTTGTGAGGTAAACACCTGACAAACTTAAATTCAAATCACGAGTATAAAATAGAGATTATCCACAATTCCGGTTAATTGATATCTAAACCTGAGGTGAGAATTAAATTATTTTCTTAGGCATATGCTCACCGTATAAGTCGAGGTATACGGATTACGTGTTGCATAATTTTAATTATTGTTTAAATTGACTTTTTTTCATGATCATAGATCATGAAAAAGGGATGATGCATGAAAAGTGTGAACAATTATTTCCAGTCTGGTCCTTTTCGTTAGAGGCTGATAGTATTCCCTTCCTCTGACCACTGAGAGTTAGACGGGAGCAAAATAGAAATATGCATGGAGATGAAATTCCTGTCGGGTGGTCTTTGTCAGTGTGATTTGATCATCAGAGTGTCTTTTAGATATCATTTTGATTAATTCAGTGAGACACCAACACTATATTTAATGTGATCAACCACTCGTGATGTTATGCCCTCGGAAATTAATCCAAGAAAAGGCCTTTTTTACGGTCTGCTTCAGTGCAGATGTCAGTCTTTTAATAGCAATTAAACTAACTAGTTTTAATAGTAGTCGCTTCGTGACGCCTGCCCGTTGTAAAAACTGATCTTTGAAGACGGTATCAATTGGGTATAGAGTTTATATAGTATTGCTTTGAAGAAAGATACAGCAATTGAAAAATAGCTATAAATAGGGCTGCTTAGATAATTAAGCTAAACATTCTCACTACTGCCGTGATCTGACTTGGGTGTTTTACACCCAAACTCCATGGCTGTAGGTGATTCGTATTTTGATTTTGCTTGGCGGCTTAGGGACTGGTGAGACATTACACATGTCTCAGCAAGAAAAGTCGCCACTCTGGATTCAGTCCCCTGAAGAAACGTCCAGAGTTTGAATTCACGGTTCGAGATTCTCTGTGCCTGTGCCTTATTATACACAGCTAAAACACACACAACACACACACACACACACGCATGCAGGCCACAGCGACGTCTTTCCCCCCAAAAAAACCTATGTATCTATGTGTAATTTATAAAATACTAATCTTATAAAGTTATATTATTTTAATCTGGTCCAGTAAATAAATTAAAATCTTTACAGAATTGGATTGAACTATAAAGCATTCGACAATGACGATTGTGATGAGGAATGTTTGACTACCAGGAATGAGATTGGTGCAGTATGTTGATTATTAAAGTAATAAGTGAAATGAACATATTCAATACCATGCAGTAAATGCCAACTGGCTTTGTTTGTATTTGGAAAATGTATTCTTATAGAGTTCAGAACTAGGTTGATTCACCGGTAAGATGAACCTGCCAAAGATAATATAAAACAACAGTTTATTTTATGTTTGTCAGTTCCTAATTCTACATACAATACTTCAGTAATCAAAGTAATCTGAATTTAATTTAATGTAATTTAAACCTCAAATATAATACACTATCTGTATAATGTATGCAGTATATTTATGTATTAGTAATACAGTGTAGTATATTTATATTTATGTATTTGATTTAACGTTGTTTTCCAGCAATTCACCCAATTGTAGTTACCAGTATATATAGCTGTCTGCCCATTTACTAAATCGTGTTAAAACTGGCTTATGTTTGTAAATGATTTGTTTCAACAGGGCATTGAATTGATGCGTGATGATGAAGGAAATGTAATGATCAGCAATCTTTCTGAAAATGCTATCATAGCAAAGGATTACATCAATCCTGGTATGTCATGTATAGGACAAGAACTGAAAGAGAACTCTGGCCAAGTTCCTAAGTGGTTTGTCAAGGTTAATATTGCTAGTCGATAAAATATGTAAATTAATGAAATTAGATGTATGAGAGTCAGTATAGGGAATGTTCTGTTTATTATATGTTGCAATAGACAATAACAATGTAATTTAATTTTTGATAGATATTTGATGTTACCAGATTCAAGGAACACATTCTACATGAGCTGCATCAGCCAGAAATTGATGTAAAACGTCTACAGATGTTATCAGTAATTCGATTTTCATTTGTGAAGAACTGTGTGGATGACATGGAAACACCATCTTGGATGTTCTTATTGAACTTTGCAGCCCTTGATATGATAGGAGATGAAACGAGTATGTTCTAATGAATACACACACACACACACACACACACACACACACACACACACACACACACACACACACACATACACAACACACACACACAGAGAGAGAGAGAGAGAGAGAACACACACACACACATATAGAGCAAATTTACTCACTCACACATTTTTGCACTCACTGATTTAAGCATCAATCAATTTTGTAACTGTAATATTTTGTCGGTTTTCAAAATAATGTACTATATATATATATATATATAAAATATATATATATATATATATTTTTATATATATATATAATATATATATATATATATATATATATAATTTATACCTTTCAGTTCTTCAAGAATTGCTGCATAATGGAAGTACACCTATAACTCCACAACGGCGAAGAAGACTTCAGGTATACTTAACAATGAGTTACTATTTATTATAAACAGAATCCTTTTGACAAATGTTCATTGAATATAATAGGTGGCATTTTATTAATGACTAGAGTCTGATTAGTAGTCTTTGTAACCTATTATTTATATACATTTTTACTATATAATAAATTGATTATATAAAACATATATAATTTCCATTGAAGCAATGTGTCGAACATTTAGTGGCAATATCATAATGTGTGTACGTGTGTGTGTATGTGTGCGCGCGCGCGTGTGTGTCTGTGTGATCTCATTTGGATCTGAATAAATTAAATAGCCTGCTTAATGTATCATGTCTTGGTCTCATGTAGGATAACTGGAAAAAGCTGAACGTAAAAAGAAGTACGTCAACATTTGATTCACACGATATTAGATGATTTGCAGCAGATAGAACCATTGGTTATGCTGGCAAGAGTTAAGACCTGGTATATAAATAACTATAATTCTTTTATATATCATTGACACTAGAATATCTCAGTAGGTTAGTATTTATTGTCTGTGTGTTTCTCGGTAAAATTAAACAAAAACGATATTGAAGGGAATGGAAGTTGTAAATCAGAATTTCAGATTTAATCGAAACAGCTCAATTTATTTAGTAGAATATAAGTAGAATAAAAGTTATACATTCAAAGGTAATGGTAATGAATCATAGTCAAAGATGAAACACCGTTCAGATATGACCATACGGAGATTAGAACACGGGTGGAGTGATCTGTGATCCAACAATATATATATATATATATATATATATATATATATATATATATATATATCTAATGACACTGAACATGTTAATGTTGATCGTTTAAAAAATTCTCACCTACTGAATGTTTCCATGATTCAGTTTGTTTTTCAATTCACAGGATCAGATATCAATGTTGACACTATCTGAGTGATGTTTCGTTAATAAATGAAATGTTTTGGATTGATAATATTATTAGCATTTCCCTTAGGTCCTTGGTTAAACAAAGCAAAATGCCTTAGTTTAGTTCATCATTGCCAAGTAGTATAAGCAATTTTACAGAAGATTTTCTCACTAGAGCTGTTTTATTACTAGAATCGTTGTTTCGCTAAGTGTTCATTTTTGTCTACCTTAGTTAATCAGAATTGTGTCTAGATTACCGTAAGAGAAAACTTTGCAAGTTACCTGGCTGGATAAAACAACTTTAGCCCCATATAAACACCAGCCACACCCTAACTCAGAGGCTAACAATAGTGTCAATCAATGTTACACATGTAAAACAAATTGTAAATGACTCTTCAAAACCAACCTACTCATCATAACAAAAATTCATGCTGAATAATAATAAAAACAAAGTATACATTATACATTAACAATTACTGCAATACATAAATGTAATAATAAGTAATTGTATTTTATCTAATGCATATAAAAATAAACGTAAAACAAATTGTAAAGTAAATTTAAAAAACAACCTCAGTGGCATAGTCATCATAAAAAACATATGAGCAATGGTGAGGTGGTGGCACACGCAATGCATGAAGACAAGGTGTGGTTTGTCGCGAGCCATGATGCCATTCACTTCGTTTAGGTCGCTGGCCATCAATTGCATCATCTGTACCCAAACTACCGATTTTCCTCATCTTGAAGTGGTATTTGGATGCCACTTCTTTCAGAGCACTGAAGATCGAAGTGGCCTTCTCGCCACAGACTTTCGCACATTCCAGAAATGATGTGGTGAACATGGCACAAGAAACATGTCGTACAGTCACTGCCAGATGTTTTTCGAATGATCTGTCTGTGGATTCGTCAAGACCTATTCCAACGAAGGGCGACGATCTGATGCTGGAAAAAACTTCTCCCCCATGACGGCATTTAGGCATTCAAGAATCTGGGATAAGATGACGGGTGAATTGTGGTTGGCGTTTGCGCAACGATTCAACAGGCATCCTCTACTCCGCACTCCCTTCTGTTGGTGCTGATCGTTTGCCACGACAGACTGACGATGCTCAGCAGATCTGTGATCTGCACGTGATCTGTCACGGTCTTTATATGGAAGTTCGGCGTTCCACATGACGCCCACATACATTTTCCCACACTCTTTGCAGAGTCTGCAACTCATGCAGTTTTGCCCATTGTCGTATTCCATCCATGGGAAGGCTTTCAGCCACCATCGCGGAAATGGACGACCATGACTGACGGGCCGGCTTACCCGGCTTAGCTATCAGCATTGTAACGATCGTTGTACTCGTGATACTAAGCTGATTCAGTTGACATAGCCGTCGCTTGCTGTGGGGACTGGATGTGACTGTCAGTGACAATAGTATTGTCATCAAATTCAGTCTGACTGTGGCTAGACGTGGTCGTATCCGGGCAAGAATGATCGCCTCACACGTTAGCGGTAACAACGTCAACGTGAATGTTGCCATCAATGTTGACACCATGGTGGCATTATAGGGGGTGTATATTATTCATTTAATGCATTTTTATCAGGGAATGTTTTTAATATAATCATTGATTATCTTAATTTTGCCTTTTCAAGATTCTGCCCATTTTTGTTTTATGAAATGGTAAGACTAGGATGTTAAATACACCTAGATAAGGTGATACTATCTAAACATATATAGCATTAATGATAATCAAACAAAATAAAGTTTTGATGCTGGATTTGATTATGATGAAGTTCCTAACCAAAATCATGTGTTTTTCTAAAGTGACCACTTCGGTGTAAGCTAAGGTTGATTAATGCCATTCGTATTGTTAAATGAATGATTTATTTCCTTTAATTATTTCTCACAGAATGGAGGTACCAGTGCGGTCAGTCAACTTATCCTTGAAGATAACGAAATAAAGATCTGGAATTGAAGTTACATTCCTGAAATGTTTACAACTAAATCAGTGCTTGGTAATAAATGAAGCATGTTAAATAAAGCTTACTGTGTTAGAGGTACATCCTTTGCTATACTTTAAACCATTGAATAGTCATAATTATATGATGTTTTAACATTGTTTGCTGTGTGACATTGTTCTATTTGAAAACATGTAATTAAATTATATTTAAGTTTGACAATTCTGACATAAGATGACCTATTTAAATTATATGTCAGCCTTTAATGTTTGAAGTTCTCTAATTTCTTGATAACAGTAGAATGCCTCATGTTTAAGTTTAAACAGTTTGGAAGCTAATGTTTATATTATTCTATTACTAGGTACCTAAACACACACAGAAAACAGTATTTACTACGTTAAAATTATGGTTTGATGAAACTACAGAATACGTGTTTTATCTGTCTTATTATACAACTACAGGCCCAAAGACAAACAATTTACAATATTTGCACGTGGTGAGAATGTGAGATACAAATTTATAATTATGCATATGGTTTCTTAAAATTGATTGTTAACACAACATTGTTTCGTTGTGAAGACAAGCTGAGGCCACCCCGTGTTTTCTGTGAACTGATTGACAAGCTGTCAGTGTTATTAGGTGGCGATCATGAGGGTTATTGGTTCGTGCGATCAGCGATAGATTAAATAAAGTGATAGTTGGTGATGAAATGAGGTTAGACTATATATATATATATATATATATATATATATATATATATTGAGAGACACACACAGAGAGAATAATTATATATTACAATAATTCCGTTTGCTCCCTTAGTTAATATCTCCACACTTGTGAACTATGTAACAAGATGAGAAGTAGTTGTTTAATAGTTCCAAATTAATCAACTCTGCTGTAAACTCAAGCTGTTTGTTTAATTTGATCAGTATATACAATTGTAATGCTAGATATTTAAAGCTGGCTAACCACTGAGGCTTTATAAAACCAAGTCCCCTTCTTATTTTGAAATAGCATTTTGTCTCCGTGTCATTCATATGAAAGCTATAGATGTGACAATCAAATAACAGCGTCATTTATCATGATTGTTACAACACATGAGCATATGTACCCAGGGGAACATTTATGATAATAATAATAAATGTATTTAATAAAGTATCCTTTAGCTGAAGTCACTCAAATGCACTGTAGCAACATAACAGATTGTATAAAGATAGATGATGTAATAATGCTACAAATGTTTATACCGCAAATGTTTATTATACTGCATTATTTCATGAAACATATTAAACACACAACAAGATACATCGGGACATATTACAGCATTTTCAAGTATGGTGTATGAAATAACCTATACACTGATATACGAGCGATATATGAGAGCTGATCATTTCTAAATTACTTGATTTTGTCTCAATAATATTGAATTTAACTGTAGTTAATACTGCATTCCTGTCTGTTCCTAGCTTTACAGATAGGATACAGTTTCTTCTTGTATAATATCAAATTCGTTTCTAATCTTTCTACTGTTATGACTCTCTTCTGAGAAAAGATGTAAAATCGCGATTCACATATAACCAAGGAACAGGATTTGAAAATCAAAACGGTTTCAGTCTTCCGAAATGTTGGTGAATGTATGCCAATAAAGAATTAATTCTGACTTTATACACTTCATAGTATATATGGCATTACAGCTGTACTATCATACAAAATACCAGATGAACTCTATTAAACTCCAAACTCCTCTGTGAAAACGCATTTTCAAATTGAAAAGAACTTCACTTTCTATGGGTTTTGACATAAATAAATTTCAAATCAATTCTATTAGATCGAACATGTTGCAATACAAATGACATCAATCCATTAAAAACACTGTATTGCGAATCTAATGGAATTCCGATAATGGTTTCCGCTTATATTCAGAGGGTAAGGGCATATTAAACATCCTGAGGCCAAAAGCAGACTTCGACGAACTATGAACCCTGAATCTGTGTCGATCACTGTTTTTTATACATATTTCTTGAATCTTCTCCAACTGCAGTTGAGAAAACGAGAAAATGTCTCGTGTTGATCCTGTTCTTTTGAGAGAAAGCGGGCCATTACAAAAGGCCCTGTATATAATGAAAAGTGTATAGGGGCTACGGGAGGTGGCGGACAACCGTGTTGGTTTACAATTATTAATCGCCTGTAACATCAATGATATGCACTTAAAACGAAAAGGGAATACATTTTCTATTAGCTTAAATGGTATTCTATCCAAAACCAATAGTCAATCGCAAACAAGTTTTGATAATTGGGAGTAACTGGCGAATTATTACAAGGCATTTTTCAGTGTTGTTGATCCATCAGCTTGTTAAACCATATGCCACTCGGGGGGGGGCTGTCAGAGGCAGTTTAACAAGGGGTCGTACAATAATATATATTCAGACATAATTTCCATTTGTATTGGTATATTTTCCCTGCTGGTCAACATTGAGCTGTGAAAATGACAAGCATGAGCCCATACTCATGTGGATGTCTGCTAAAACGGTTTATCACAACTCGTCGCAGCGAATGAAGGCCAGTCCGATTCACTTATCTTGTTTACATGTCTTTCTAACTTATCTTTTCGATATTTTAAGATATTTCACGATACAATTGGCAAGTTTACTGGCACAATGTAATGCGTGTCAGGTTGATATCGGTGTCTTAAAAGTGGTGTTTATTTTTCTACATATACGTATCAGTGTCTGGATATATTTGGTAGGTGGAGCACCAGTGATTGACCTCCCCGGAAGTCGGGACAGGGCCACCAGTGAATGTTTGTCGGCATATGGCAACTGAGCCATTACTATGAGGGTAAACCAACATGGACGCTGAAATCCAAATAACAGTTCTATAGCACAGTTCGTGCAAGATAAATGCCATAAACAGGCCAACTGTGGAATTCTACCTCTGAAGGTATTCGCAAGATCAGCAGAAATGCATCCACATTGAATTTTATGAACAATATGTTTCTGATTATTGTTGGTGCTTTCTCAAAATGGATGAATGTATATTTCATGACAACAGGAACGTCGCAAGCTATAATCGAAAAACTCGAAATTACATTTTCTACGCCTATAACTTTTGTAACCGATAATGTGGATTTGAAGCATTCATGTTTCGAAACGATATAGATGCACATAACGTCTGAAATTTACCAGCCACGATCCAACGAACTAGGAGAAAGGTGGGTTCAAACATTCAAATCAGCAATGAAAACAATTGAAGAGCGATATTCGGAATGAAAAATGTATCGCTTTCTCTTCAGATACCGAGTCATGCCTCATTAGACGCCTGGAAAGTCGTCTTCTAAACATTTATTGAGAGGGGGAAATTTGGGAACTCATTCTCTCAACGATGTAAACTTTTATCTTAAATATTCATAATTCTCTCATTATTTTAGCTATAACATTTTTCGTTTATCCAACTACCTGGTTAGCAAAGTGAACATACTGTCCCACTACAATTTATAACTGTCAATTATCTGTTAACTGTATCATAATTAATTAATCTATACATTCTCACAACTGCCGTGATCTGACTTGGGTGTTCTACTCCCTAAATCCAACACTGTAAGTGATTCGCTTTATGTTTTTGCTTGGCAGCTTAGGGACTGGTGAGACATTACACATGTCTCAGCAAGAATTCACGGTTCGAGATTATCTGTGCTTGTGCCTTATTATACACTGCTAAAAATATATATATATATACATATATATATATATATATATATATATATATATATATATATATATATATGTGTGTGTGTGTGTGTGTGTGTGTGTGTGTGTGTGTGTGTGTGTGTGTGTGTGTGTGTGTGTGTGTGTGTGTGTGTGTGGAAAAGTACCGAGATCCGGGACTCGCCGACCCGTTCCGGAACTTGGCCTTAACTAATCAGTCTATCTTTTTCAAACCTCCAAACTCATGTAGTCAAGAAAAATAATTAAAAAAAACGTTATTCCTATAAACTCTACAAAACTCTACTCACTCTACCAAACTCTGTTAAAATCACCAATCACCAGGAGAACCATGACTCCACACAGCCACACCCGTTTGATCCCGACAATTGGCCGGCCACAAACCACTAAGCGCCACCAACGGGCGATCGTTAAATACAGTGGGCGTCAGTGAAATGTGTGCTGCATTCACGTTATATATATATATATATATATATATATATATATATGTGTGTGTGTGTGTGTGTGTGTGTGTGTGTCACTGTTTCAGACAATCAAAACCTAAGATTCTTTTAAAACCTATTCCTTCATAAATATATCCATGAAAACTTCTATACATAGTTCATTCTACGAATACAAACCACTTAATAGTAATTAATAATTACAAAACTTCTATAGTGCCAATATTCCCGAAAAGAATCGAGCTCAATAACGCACCTAGTACGAGGGTTGGGCAGAGAAATATGTTTTCTGAAATTAAAATCGCTATCAAATGTAACACCAAGATTATGTACAGTGTCTGATGGTGTGATGCTATGACTAAGGATGTTGTAGGGAAGAAATTAGTAAGTTTACTGCGTTGTCTGGATGTACCTATGATGAGGAAATCTCTTTTGTTGGCATTGAACCTAAGTTTATTGTTTGTCATCCAGCCAGAGATATCACCGAGACAGTCACTAAGTTATTTAAGGGAAAGATCAGTGTCTGCTGTAAATAAAGATATGGATACTTGGGTGTCATCTGCATATAAATGATGGTCTAATTTGTGGCTATTAATAATTGAGCTTAGTGGTGTGTTATACAGAGTATTGATCCAATAACAGAGCCTTGAGGAACACCGTACAACAAAAGGCACTACCTTTAAAACACATTTTCTTATTTTTATTGATTGAAACCTATTTATTAAGAATGATCGGCTGGTAACAATGATTTCTTAAGAAGAAGGATTACATGGGAATGTATAAAATGAGAAGTGAACACTTCCGAAGCTTAGTGATTAATTTATTATCTTAGTAATTGTAACATTTAATGTGTGAAAATAAGATTTTAGCAGAAATGCAGGGATAGGATCAAGTTCACGGGAGTTATTAGGGGATGATAAAATCAGTTTTGAAACTTCAGTAAGTGAGACTGGTTTAAACACTGTGCAAGAGTGGTGTATAACTGAAAAATCACTATTACAACTAGAAGCAGTAACTGGGAAAGACGTATGAATTTGGGTGATCTTATCCTTGAAATGTTTTGAAAAAGAATTGCAGAGTGAATAAGTGGAATCATGAGCGGCAGAGAAACAGAAGCCTTTCTATGGAGAGTCCTATTTATGCAGTTCTAGAGTTGACGAGGATTGGCAGAGTTGATGGTGATCATATTCCTATCAAAGTCAGATTTAGCTTTATTCATGAGTCTATTGCAGAAATGGCACTGTTTATTATATCTATACCTGTTAAGTTGTGTGCATGATTTCCTGCATATTCGTTCTAAATATCGGCGACGCACTTTGGCATTGGTAATTTCAAGGGACATCCATGATGCAGGTGGTTTCATTTTGATGGATTTTGATCTGACAGTTGCGTGTTTGTCAAGTAAGGTTTTAAGTGTAGTGTTGTATTGTTCACATAACTAGGGTTGGTGATAACTGTAGGGTTGGTGATAAGTTCAGATTTTACTATGTCATCATTAAATGCAAGAATGTCAATGTCAGGAGTATCCCGATAAAGTGTATTACACTTAGAGTTAACTGGATTATGCTTAAACATATTTCTCCTATGACAGTGAAATGATCCGATAAACCATCTGTGGTAGTTAGTGCGCGGATATAATCCATTGTAGACCGGGTTACAAGGAGATCAAGCCAATGACCATGAATGTCTGGGGAGAAAGAAACGTGTTGTTTTAAGTCAAATCTTGCTACGATGTCATTAAATGTTGATGTAGCAGTAGACATTATATCCAAATGAGGGTTGAAATCACCAAGGATGAAACATTCAGGATGAATAGTAACTCAGTTTTAGTAAATCATGAAAGTCAACAAAGAAGGATGAAGTCATTCCAGGAGGGCGATAGAGACATAGGAAGTAACCAGTAAATGAACAGTTCGAAAGTTCAATGCAAACAGCCTCGAAACTAGATTAGATCTGTACAGAAAATGTATTGGATACCAGAAAGCCACGTCCTGATATGGTTGGTTATAAGAGGAATAGTCAGGGGGAAGATATCAGAAATACAAGAAATATTGTATCATGAGGACTAAGACAAGTCTCAGTGAGGACGAGAATATCCATTTTCTTAGATATTACTAAGTCTGTGATACTGGCTGATTTATTATAGACGTTGTTGGTAGCCAAGCGGATATTTTGCAGGATAGAGGGGACTGGATTCATATGGATGTCACCTGCTAGTAGTATACAAATCGTAAGAAAGGTATTACGAGATTTAGTTATATGTATAAGACTGTGACGAGGGGATAAAGTTATCGCTCTGCTGGAACTATTATAATGTAACTCAGAAGGGATTAGATATATAATAATCCAAAATATAGATTTTATTTAGGACGAGTTTAACGTCAACATAGGGTAGCGGTACATTTCTGTGTATAGTGATAAAATATTTATGTAGGTTTAGGGAAAATGACAAGTTGCATGCAATGTGGATATAAGTGATGAAAATGAACAAATATTGGAAACTTAAACTATTCATCCGTACATGTGCTGACCTAGGTACATGTCAGCACTAGTCATTAGTCTGTGGGAACCGCCTAATCCTCTTTTCATATAAAAAAGTGTGTAACGCTCACAGGGAAGCAAGTGCATATAGGCCGAGTACAGAAAGCGGAAGAACATACTGAACAAAAAAGAACCATATGACAGCACATTTCGCAGCAAGTATAGAATAGCTGCGTGATTCAATGATAAGTTAACAATATGGAAGATAACTCTTTGTCTCCATAGTTTACATTCAGCAGTAAATTGTCTTAGTTCAAAAGAAACCTACACACAAGACCATTTCGACATCACAGATGCTGACCTCAGCTTCATTCTAGGTTCAAAGAGCTAGACAAACCCTACCTATATAAACCGAACCGACACAAGTCTGACTGGTTCGGCGGTACAAGATGTGTCAGATTAGGCCTTTTATGGGTTCTCGGTGCGTCAATCTACAAAACAGTCTCACTTAAAAACGTGACCAAATTAGATCGATTACACTTTCTATATCTGGAATCAGCAAAATGACTACAACAAAGTAGCAATGCTGCACAATGGATTATTACTGGATAGAAATGGAATATCGCCTCAAGCCTGAGAAATACTATGATTTACTCAAATCATTCATGTAATAGTCGTCACATCACCAAACCCGTCTTGGCTCAAGGAGAAAATGATATTATGACGCCAACTGTTCAAGATTGTTCAGTGATGCTTTTTCTTCTGGACCTGTCTGATGCATAAGGTACATTTCACCATAACTTACTTTGCTATCAGTCAAAGTGGTTGAATAGTTTCAGTCCCATTTTGAACAACATTTCCAGAGGGTGCCTGTTCAAGGTATTTTGGCTGATGTTCTGTCATTGATATCTGGCGTACCACATGGTTCAGGTCTTGATCCTCTAGGTTTGTCAATGCACAAACGTCCTCTTAGGATCATCACGGAGATATATGGCGATAATTATCAGTTGTATACTAATGAAACACAATTGTATATATTACATTACATTTCTATTTTTCTATTTTATTGACGTTATTCCGATATGGATGACTCAAAATCTTCTAAAATTAAATGGTGATCAAACTAATATCTCCAATTTACCTTCGCGACATATAAATAGCCGCAAACACCAGCATTACAGATTGGTGCGTCTTCCATTATTTCAAATGGTTCATGTAATCAAATGTAATCAAATATGCTAAATGTCATATTTGATTATAATGTCAATAGCCTTCAGCGAATTCAGAATGGTCGAGCTCGGATAGTAAGAGGTACCCAAAATATGATCATAACTCTCAAATACTTCAAAAACTACATCGTCATCTGCTACATTTTACTAACAACTTATATATATTTCAAAGATATGGGACCTGAATACCTCTGTGTGAACCCTTGTCCATTAGAAAGTCATCCCAGATTCTCGGTCATCGAGTGAGATATTATTGTAGATAGCTATGTCCCGGTTCAAATCAAATGGTAATTGGGTATGTAGTTTCATTTCCCCACTCATTGTGGAATAGGTTGCATGCGGAAAGTTTATATCTTTCCATAAATATCCATTTCCAGGTTGGTTCCGCTAGTGCATTATGTTAATCCTTCAGATATTTATTGAATTTTTAAATATATTTTATTTGTGAAATCACTCTACATAGAATTTGAATGGCTGTGCTGGTAAGAGCACTTGATTATTATTATTAATATTATTATTATTGGTAGTAATAGTAGTAGTAGTAGTAGTAGTAGTAGTAGCAGCAGCAGCAGCAGTAGTTGTTGCTATAGTTTTAGTAGTAGAAGTAATAGTAGCAGTAGACGACTGTTATGACAAACTATAGTGTTTTAAAACATTATGACAGATTTGGACTTGAAATCCGGTCTACTTGCATTACACCATACAAAATAGAAAAACAATTATTATCAGACTTTTTCCATTTTTATGACCATTTGTTTTTCAGCAATAAATAAATAAAAAATATTCAATTCATTTCTGAAACCTTTAGTTATTTAGTTTTTACACCTTTACATTGAACAATGTCTTATACACTTGTGAATAATATATAGAAATTCGTATACTTTTACAATCAACGTTTTACTTGTATAATCATTACAGTATTATCAGCATTTATAAAGCTCCCTGTGTGCAGCTTAATACACAAGTGGATGTTTCTATGAGTCACCAAAGCCTGCAGAAGTATATATTCATGAAAAAGTGTTGCACTAACTGACAGAAGGTGGTCTACATAAATGGAATGTAGCATATATCATGATACTGGCTCAGAGGAACAAGAACCTAAACATCCATAAAACTAAAACATAGGGTGAATTTTCGTAGACAATAAACACTAATTATCGTAATAGAAGGCAAATAAATAGTCTGAGAAATTACATTATTGTATTTCGTATCCTGCAATGACAGATATATGTGGTATGAGGTAAATAAAAATGTTATATACACTAAAAGTGTGCAAGCCACGAAAATGCCCCCAAAAGGAAGAAAGCTACTGATTCTGATGTCGCTTTTTAACTTTTTTTGCGCACGCATATCCCAAATTACGACAGCTTATTCGGAGTACGATATGGTTGTATAAGAGTATCCCCATGTCCATAATTACCAAGTACATATAATACTTGTTGATCTGAAGACATCACCTTATATTGTCCTATCATCATCTCGACCGTTCTCATATATTGTTCTGCCAATCGTGTCATGACATTAAGTTCGCCAATAAAAAATCCACCGGCCAGCCAAATAGCGTTAGTATATACAATACGTTTTGGGTCTAACTCCGGTTCTCGACCTTTCATCTCGGTGTAGGCCACTAGAGATGAGTTAAAATTTAGTGGGAGCCAGATTTCATAAGGCGACATATATTCTTTCCGAAAAAACCCAATATCAATCCAGGCAAAATATCGGGTGCAAAAGAAATTAGCCTTCGTAGCGATAAGAATTTCTTCATATTTGGCATGCATCGCGCTAGAATATTCAGGATTGGCGGAGTTTGGATAATATTTAGGATAATCCGATTGATTGAATATCCGGCTGATGTTTTCTCGAAGATTGAACGCCCACATGTCACTCCGTTGAACCAAGAATGCTTTCGTATAATTCTCTCCGAGTGGTTGACGTATTCTTTGGAACCGTTTCCTTATGGTGTCATTGTCAAAGAAAGCAATCACCGGATTGAGCATAGTCCCGTAACATTTCATCCAGTCCCAATATAATTTCGGTGAATAAAGACGGGTAGGTCCACCTTTTCGAAACGTGCCAATGTCGAAAAATGAAGTAACAACGGTGACATTTTCCGATAGATTTGTCTTTTTACAATGAAGATCTAAGAACATTGTTTTGTCTCCTATATCTGTGTAGGGTGAATTCTTGGCATAACATTCTCTTTGAATGCAATTCTAGTAAACAAAGAAAATATATTACACAAATTAGTTGCGGTTTTTGGGTTTGTACTTATTTTACGGCTAGAAATGGTAATTGGAAGCATATATTAAATGCACAAGCTTACCTTTATAACAATGCTTGGCCAGACGAGATTGAACATAAGAACAAGTCCGCCAAAAATGGTAATCTTCATTTTTCTTGACGACATTTTCAATTAAATGAATTTCTGATCACAAAGATAAATTTCTTCTCAAAATGAACCATGTGACATCTGCTCTGAAAGGGTTAGAAGCTGTGTACATATATAATGAATTCACTATATTCTGTAGACTGTGGCAATGTTTCGAACGTTGTGATATAACCTGTTATCGCTTTTCCAATACAGTTAATAATATATATATATATATATATATATATATATATATATATATATATATATATTAAATACGTGCCTTCCTTACAATATATTTTAGCAAGTATATAATGGGCCCTGTCTTAGGGGAGTTCGTAGCTAACAACGTTGTAGATTTTCAGCTTACTGTTCAAATCCAGAAATGAACTGTGCCTCTGTGATGTTTCATCACATTCCTCGAGGGAATCACCACTACAGACATATGCTAGATGAGTGACGTGTAGCGCCGAGGCTGAACAAATCGTCTCTCGCTTACATCAACAATAAATTTGTAACAATCCACTATTCACAAATCGTCTATATTTGCTAATTATTATATTTTGCGCCATTTGGCTATAATATTGTAATTTCCTAATAATTGCCTCTTTTGAAATGTCAACTTTACTTGGTGTGCTTACTTGCACATATTTAATCGATATATAATTAAATCTCAATTAGCAATATACGTATTACCTGAATATTTTAGGTAATATACATGTTACCTGATTATAGATAGTCGATGCCCATTTGTTCACCTTGGGGTTCGGACGCCTAAGCCAATGGGGGTTTCCAGACGCAGATTAACAAAAGGTAATTAAGAACATCAATTTTAAGTGATTTATTCTTATAAATTTCGTTTACAACCGAAACCAACCAAATGACAATTTAAACTGATTTCGTTATACACGTACATACTTCATTAAGACAGACTAATTGTGGGATTAAATGCGCCTCTGGTCAGACAAACATTCTACCTTGTTATATATAGAAAATGTTTGATATTGATATTGATATTAAACTCTGCCGCTGCGGAACATCCAAGAACATGCCGGCCGAATTAGTGGATTGTGGTAATATTATCTAACTCGACATTTTCCAATAATAGAAAGGCTATAATCAACATAAATACGATGCCGATCATAATAGGTCACATGTCAGCGCCATCTGTTAACGAAGTATGTAATGAGACTAACATCACCAAGGTGCAATTAGTGTGAGATATTATTTTTGTAGACGTTTTTTCAACAAAGAAATCGTCGGGTAAACTTACTAATCACATATAAGTCTGTTGAAACAGCTGCAATAATTAATGCAATTGAGATATTGAATCATTTATCGAGTACTGGGAAACTTTTGTGAAATAAACAGAAATAATTCTTATATATATGTTTGGTTCAGATCCAGGAGTTGTACAATACTATGCATAGCCTACTGTAGAAGGATCGTGATAAAAGATATACACATAATCACCGAATTATTTATTGTAACACCTTCATATTATATAAAGAGCACAGTTGTATTTTAGGTATTAGGAAAAAAATTAAAATGCCTTTAAAATAATCTTAGTTGTAATATCCACGGAGTGAAATAAACCAGAAATTATAATGCTAACACTATACTGATCCAGTATCGAAACTAGATTTTACAATGGTCGAGTGGCTAGAGCACTGGAAACCTGCAGGTTCTGGATTCTAATCCGGATCGCGCTTGTCTTTATGGGATTTATTTACCTAGATAGACGCCTCCCAACCATTTACGTGCTAGCAGGACCGAGGTTACGTAACTGATATAATCATTATAATTATTAGGAGTATTTCTGAAGCATGAGTACAAATTATGTTTTCGTATTTAGGGATGCGGCAGTGAGTGAGCTGGTTGAAGTGAGAGCGTTTAACATGAAAATATTTGTTATGGATAATCAACTCTAGAAGTATGTGAGAATAGCAACCGAGCCCCCCCCCCCCCCCAACTTTAATCTTGCCCTAAATAACATTAAAACAGGTTATTGAGTCTGCTATTAGTCTACGTACAGACCATTTTAACAGCATCAAGACCATGTCGTCAAAACGATTTGCTTAGCTAAAGTGTACACTTTATAATTGAGTTATCGATTTTAGAGATTGCTACTTCATAACAGCTGTCGCTATGAGAAACTCATCAATGTAGATGATGGCAATAGAAACGCCTCCATGGTGTAACTGGGAGCGTCGTTGGCCATAGATTTACAGCACCTGGGTTAAAAACCAAACTTCACCCTAAACGTTGTGATATCTATCGTCAGTCACATATCATGATTACGTTATCTAGGAAAGACTCTCAATTTCTTCATATAACAATGGTTATCATGACCATTAGTAGAATTAGTTCCAGTAGTATTCCATATATATATATATATATATATATATATATATATCATAATGTATATTTAATAAAGCGCCCTTACTAGCAGGAGCCATTCAAAGGCGCTGTACAAATAATATGTAATATAATAAGACCCTAAATAATATGTCTATAAAACCCTGTAATTATTTAAAAGATATTAATTATTTATCTGTGAAAGCGACCTTAAATATGTGTGATTTAAAATATGATTCATATAAATCATTTCATATTCAAATTTCCAATAAAGATCATAAACAACTATTACTACCTTCAATGTGGCCGAAAGGCATGATCGTCAGACCATATCTTGAGTAAATGTTATTCTGCTTATATAAAAATATATTGTTATTATAGCATTCAACATTAGAACCATATATTGGAATTGTAATGGGTTTAAATCTTCCGAGTATGATACAAACATGCTCTGTTACGACTATGGCGTGATTATATAACTTACTCGCACAACCAAACCTGTAACTGGGAAAAGTGTACACCTGAAGATATTCGCAGATACGAACACGCTACGAAGACGTTCCTCTGTATTATCCGGATACCACTTGAAGCTCTGTCGTATACTGATAGCAGATGTGAATCTATTCAACACAGAAACGACATCGACACTATTTATGCTGAGGTCTGTGATGCACAATACAAGGCCAGTGCGCTCATCATACCGACAAATTGGTGTAATAAAGCAAGTCCGTATAGCATACCTGGTTATGTATGTACGTGAAGCCCACTTTTGAGGCTCGACATGCTTATAACACATTGCGAGACTTCGGGAAGCCCAGACGTGGATCGGTGTGTGAATTGATGAAGGTCACGCGTGTACGCTTCACATAAACCCTAAGACAATGACAGGCGACGGGAGAAACATTCCATTAGAAAAGGCCTTCTTTAATCACTATTACATTCCATAGATTCCACGTATGGATTTATTATCAGGTTCTGGATTTGATTTGCTTGTATCCGAACATTATATCCACTCTGATCATATGTTGAAAGTTTGTTTTAGCCTAATAGCCCAATAGCGCTGGTCACTGCTGCATCAAAGTCACTGGAACTTGTGGTTTTAAGTAATTTCGAGATACGTATTGAGTCTAGTCACAATCAATTTGGTTTTAAATCCAAACATGCTACTGATATTATTTTAAAAATGTCATACAGTACTATAGACGATATAATAGTCCTGCATTTTCGTGCTTTCTTAGCGCCTCTCGTGCTTTTGATAGAATTAATTCCCTGTTGGTTGTTAGATTATTAGGCATTTCATACAACTCACAAGAGTTTTATGTAAAATGGGGTACGTCAACTTCGGTGTATTTTAAAACCATTAATGGTGTCCGACGACCTCAGCATACTATTAGCTGGTACGGAAGTTGGTTGTTACATTGATAGTACGTGTGTAATTCACTTTTTTAGGCAGACGACATGTGATTATTGGCCCTGTCCGCCAATAGTCTACTGAAACTTATTGATGTATGTTGGTGTTGTACACGGTATAGTATACCATTCAGTTAAATTTATGTGCATGACTATACTATGATAATTGATGATAAATTGACATGATGAAAAATATGTTTATGCAAATGTATATATGTATATATATATATATATATATATATATATATATATATATATATATATATATATATATATATATATACAAACACACACATACATATAGAATATATCGATTAAAAAGAGAACAATCATTTAAGTAAGCTGTTTGCACTTAATTATAAATATCTACATCAAGATGTATAGGTAATTATATCAAGTTGAGAAAGGCTAAAAGAATGTTTAAGTTGAGACCACTAATCAACAGAGGCAAGAACAATTATCCTATGTATGACATATAATAATAATATTAATAATAATAATAATAATAATAATCATTGTAATGTCTCTCTGCACGGTAATCTTTTGAAACAAAAATTTGTTTACCGTTTAAAGTGGTAGATGTAGTCTTTTTGTAAATAACATATATTTTCATCTATATATATATTCCAACAATTCCCGTCTAAGATACAAGATGATCTTCTTGCATTTTTCTTGTGTTGTTCCACTTTTCCTTTAATTCATTTCTAATCCTCTACGTGATAACATTGAAAGATCCTCTGATGTAAGAATGGTACTTCACTATAGGCACAGCGAATAACTGAGGCATAGTTTGCGAAAGTGATAATATATTTGAGCTAGAAGTGTTTTCTGGTATATGGAATGGCCAAGCAGGAAGACAAGCTTACTTTAGGCGTATGAATAAAAATCACTCTCATCATAGAAAATTGTATACGTCATTGGATCCTGACAATGAGTAAGATTTCTCCTCTTCGTTGAATAATGAATCTGCATCTTCCATTACCTTAAATGGCCCAGTAAAATCTTTATCGTATTTTATGGCATACCTGGTTATAATGTAAATCACGTTCAGCGAATTCAGAATGGTGCAGCTCGGATAGTGAGATATACTCAAACCTATGATCGCATCACTCAAATACTTACAAAATTAGACAGCCTAGTCATTTGAAGATATTACTTAGAATTGCCGTGCTAGCATGGGCACGTTATTATTATTATTTTTATTATTATTATTATTAGTAGTAGTAGTAGTTGTTGTTGTTGTTTTTATTGTTGGCATACTAGTAGTAGTATAATAAAATAATATAATAACAATAATAATAAATTTTTATAGCGGCAACATCTTCCAAAAAGAATCGAGTTTGGTGGTACTCCTAGTACAGGGTTTATGGAATCTCATAGTCAAGTTACAATGCATTATACGTCAACAAATGGCCGTATGCCGTGAAATTGTAAGAGGGATAAGTAAATTTGAAAAGGTGAGTTTTCAAATGGTTAGTGAAAGAAATTATGCTATTTGATGACTTAACAGGTTCAAGGAGTGAGTTCCAGACAGTAGGGACATCAACTGAAAAAGCACGAGTGCCACCATGAGTTTTTCCCCTGGGACCAGACTGCAAGTGTAACCAGATGGATGGAGCAATTGTGAGGGATTAGTGATGAACTGGTAGAAGCCTATAAGAAAGGTGTCCTGAGTATCATAAATCACCATGCTCCTTCGTGTTAAAAACTCATCACGTTGAGACCAGAAACTCCTTGGTACTCTGATAAAATCAGATCTGCTCAGGAAATTCGGAGGAAAGCAAAAAGAACCTGGTGCCGAACTTACTTAATGGTGCACTTTGAAATATACAGGGATCTCTGTAGAAAATCAACCCAATGAAGTGTTTCTATTTCACAAAAATAGAGGAATGTGGAAAAGATCAAAAGAAACTCTTCAAATTAACTAAAACCTTGATGGGAAGTAACTCAAATGTAAATCTTCCACACATTTTACCCCTGCTAAACTCCTAGCGGACAAGTTCATCAATTATTTAATGAGGAAAGCAATAATGATCAGGAATAAAATCATTTCGGATACCCCAAACACTACCGACGATATTTCCATGGATGCAGATATTATGTATAATGGAAATATGCTCGAAATGTTTTGACCGACGTCTGAGGTTGAGGTCAAGAGATAATAATCAAGTCTCCGAAGAAGTCATGTGATTTGGATCCAGTGCCCACTTGGCTTTTGAAGAAATGTGTGGATCAACTTCTACCGCTGATAATAACCATTGTCAATAGGTCAAAGGATGAATCAGTGATGCCGTTGTGTTTGAAACGAGCTACCATAAGCCCGATGCTTAAGAGACTTGGGTTGGATATGGAAGAGATGAAGAATTATCGTCTTATTTCTAACCTTCCTTTCATCTCTAAACTATTTGAAAAAGTAGTAGCAATGCGTATAGAGGAACACTTAAAGCACAATGATCTTAATGACATTTACCAGTCTGCTTATCTTTTGAAAGTGCACAGTGACATTGCCGAGGCTCTTGATGAAGGATCCATGACTGCATTAATTATGCTTGATTTATCCGCATCTTTCGACATAATCGATCACCCAATTCTCCTGAAGCGTTTAGAATTTTCCTTTGGAATCAAGGAAAAAGCTTTAACTTGGGTAAAGTCGTACCTCGCCGACATAACTCAGTGTGTTTCAATTGCCAATAAAACATCGCCAGATGTAGGTACCACAGGGATCCGTTTTAGGACCAAAGAATTACTGTATTTATACCAAACCAGTAGGTGAAATTATTAAACGGTATAATATTAAATATAATTAAATATAGGACTTATTCGTAAATACATAAATGATGAGACATGGAAGACTTTAGTCCAAGCCCTTATTATTTCTCGGCTGGACTATGGCAATGCTTTACTGTATAATATCCCCCTCTCTCCGACCTACAGCGAGTGCAGAACTATGATGCACGTCTGGTGACACGCACTCGAAAAAGGGAACATATAACACCAGTTTTATTCCAGCTGCACTGGCTTCCTGTACGTTTCAGGTCATTGTACAAGATCCTGTTTCTTACGTTCAAAGTGTTGAATGGAACAGCATCAGTGTATCTAAGCGATCTGATCGAAATATTTATACCAATGAGAATGCTCCGATCTGAGTCCTATTCACTTTTGAGAGTTTCAAGAATCCATACAGCAATGTACGGAGAGAGATCCTTCTGAGCATCAGCTCCCAGGCTGTGGAACGAGTTGCCAAACAACATAAAACTCGCAACAAGTAGAACCATATTTTGTAAGGTTCTTAAAACCCATTTATTTAAATTAGCGTATTTATACTAATAAGCCAGTTTATTATGTATGAAATATGTTTGATCTATATGAGCTGAGAATATGTTTTAATTCTGTTTTCGGTTGAATAAGGCGCTATATAAAATACTGTTATTATTATTATTATTATTATTATTATTATTACCATTGCATTTTGTAGCACATTCAATCAAAATATAGCAAATTTATTTTTCTCATATATATATATATATTTTATATATATATATATATATATATATATATATATATATATATATATATATATATATATATATATACATATATATATATATATATATATATATATATATATATATATATATATATAAAACCTATTAAATGTAAATATATGCGCCTATTATATATATATATATATATATATATATATATATATATATATATATATATATATATATATACATATATATATATATATATATATATATATATATATATATATATATATATCATATATATATATATATATATATATATATATATATATATATATATATATATATATATATAGGCGCCATACACATTTGTATTACTTTTCTGATAGGCTTGTAATTGCCTTGAACCATATATATTTTATGGCACCTGTTTTCATAATGTCAATATAGGTAGGATTTGTTTAGTTATTCAAACCCAGAATAAAGCTGAGGTCAGCATCTGTGATGTCGAAATGTTCTATGTATAGGTTTCTTTTGGACGACAGAAAATTACTGTTGAATGTAAACTGTGGTGTGAAAGTAGTTATCTTGTGTATGTAGTAACTCACCATTTTACCAAACGCACGTGCTGTTTACTGCGAGCTGTGGTATCAGATTGTATGTTTTGTAAGTGGTTCCGCTTTTTTATGTAGTCTGTGTGTAGCCGCTTCCTTTTGGGCGTGACAAATTTGTTGCTTACGAAAAGCAAATAAGCTGTGCCCCACAAGCTGATGAGTATCCCAGACACATGTAATTGGTCTACGTATATATGTATCGCTGTGTTGAGGTGTAGAACAATTTAAATTTAAATAGATGTATGCATAGTTTTATTTATATTTATAGTTATGTAGGTAGAGGTCTCAAGGGATGTTTAGAGATGTTGATGTTCTGAGCCTGTGTCACTATATATGTATCCTAAAACACACATTGACCGTGCCAGATATCAGACCTATTTCGATCCAGATTCTTTAGTACACTAATGTAAGAAAGTTATGTCATTATTACAACATATTTAACTCTATTAGCTTTGCTATGTATGATGTAATATCTGTATATGTATTGCATGTGCTGAATTATATGTATAGACCCATATCCCAGAGAGAAGTTGTATATCAGTTTTCCTGGTTCTCATGAAGCTAAAGCGACATACAACTAATTTTTCATTACAGTGGAGAGAGGTATATCTATGGCCTGACCATGATGTGGTACGTTTCTTCACGCCGGCTGGGTTCAAAGTCAAATTCACTACAACAAGAGTAAATGTTGGCAGTACTGAATGCTCCATCAAGAAACCAAAATTGCCAAAAGTACAACAATCTACATACATCACCTATAAAAATAGGAACACAATGAAGGTTTTGGTTGGTATTATACCTGGTGAACTTTGTTCATATGTGTCACCTGCATATGTTGGGTCCCCCCAGTGACCGACAAATCGTGAAACGCAGAACAACGGGACAGGTTTGTGATCATGGCGATTCGGTTATGTGCAAGACATCTTCGGACCATATGGTGTAACCACAAACATTCCCACATGTTTTAAGAAGAAGAACCGTATGTCAGCAAAATCAGCTTTTGCTGACTAAAACATATGTGTGTTGACTGTCACTCAAAATGGTCATTAAGAATCCTTCAGGGAATATCCTCCGTTATCGCCCAATAGCTGCGAGAACAATATTTCTTAGTTTTCAGGCAAATTCGCAAATTGTTTTTTGAAAGTCCATGGGCTTCTAAACACCGCTGCCACCATGTTTTAATAAGGACTTGTTGGTTATGAGTACAATGATAATATCATGAAAGATGTTAACAACTGCAATTTCACAAAAAAAAAGTCTAAGTAGTTTATATTTGTAGCAGAAACATGGTAATTGGCATAAATACATATTTGTAGACATTCGTTAAATCTAAATAAGTCTATTTGTATGTTTTTGGATATGATGAAACATTTATGCTCTTTTTAGTCCTTTTAAATATATAATTGTCATATTTGAAGCTATTTTAACACATATAAATAGGGACAGTAAAGGGCAAAATATAAAGATGTCTTTTGTCCAGCTCAGCTGGGTTGCAACAATTGATTACATCACATCCACTTGCTGAAGTGCACTGCATGTTCTCTTGAAGCAGGAAAATCGGGCTGTCTTGCACTTTGACTTGCAGCTGCATGTTACCATCTCCATGCAGTCATCTGGGATACGGGGGAGGGAGTCTTCTCCGGACTGATGTCAGAGACTTTGCATCCTTCTTCCAATGCGTGATGGCAACTCGGAGTGGAACATCTATGTGTTATTTGGTGGAACGTATTGCATCAAGTTCCAGGGCATCTCTAGTTGAAGGCAACCTTGCCAGACCATTCTTGGCCTTACCAAACTGCTGCAGCCTTGCATGGCTGGTGGTTGGCTGTTCCTGTATGCAATATAGATGAGACACAAAATTCTCAACTGGTGCGAGCTCTCCATCATGATCAACTCCTCTGACAAGTAGTGGGTGTTTCTGGAATATTTTCCATCAGGATTTCCTCCCATGACCACTTAAGGATGAAGTAGTATCACACAGCTTGTCAGTGCATGAAATCTGAGTAAGTTTTCCGTCACAGGCTGTGTAGATCACTGAGATACCTCATATACTAGGTAACATTTCTGATTATTGGCTGTCCCAGCGATCATCCGCACTTTAACTACAGGCATGAAGTGCAACAGAAGCACCAGGACATCTGTGTCTCTACAGATGACCAGTACTCGTTCATATTCTCTGTCAGCTGCTTCACACGCATGCAGGATTAACCTCGTGTCCGCTTCTTCGTGGTTTTCAGAAAGCTTTATTTTATCTCTTCTTTATCTCGTTGATCTAGCATTAGTAGGATTGATGAATCGACCTCCTTTCACCTTTTCATGTCGTTCTGGTATGTCTTTGCGTTTTATTTTTATTAGCTGATAAGAATCGGGCAAGATGGGCCTTGTTTTCATCCAAAGCATTGAAGGTGTTCCTTACCTGTGGGAGTGGGAAATGAAGTCCTACAATAAGCTTGCGAAATGGTTTATGTTTGCCCACTCTCTTTGATCACGGCAATGCCTTGATTTAATCTTTCCCCTATATAGCGATCAAACACAACATCAACTCTGGTTATGTGTTCTCCAAAGTAACGAATTGCAATTTACATGAACACACCAGCTAAGTTGCCAAATTTCTAGCATCCATGGGCATTCCCAAGGGACTGGTTCACTGCACGTCCACCAATTAGTACATAAGCCTTCAAGTCAGCATCTGGAATATTAGAGGGAATGTGAAGTCCAGGCCTCAAGATACTAAACAAGTCTGCCTTCGAGTTTGTGTTCATCTCTCCTCCGCGCTTTGCTAATGATTATGGGAATGGAGAGAACTCATGCACATTCACCATTTCTATTGTTCGACCAGCCATGACAACATTGAGCAGACGCTACAGTAGCTGTTTGTTTGCTTTGATTGTTTTCTATACATTATGTGTATTAGACACTTTAGCTTTGTAGAGATCAGCAACAGTCTTTGAATAATGCTTCCTTGGTGCATCATGGAACGCTGTGGTTCCTTCGGCTAGTCCTTCCTTTACATTTGTTATGACTGCCTGGATTCCTCTCTCTTCAGCAGTTAAAAGAGCACTAACCACCTCACTTGGTGCAGTGTCTTTTGTTGCCAGAAACACCAAAGGTTTGTCTATAGTCTTTGGGTAGGTGTCTCCATCATCGTTTGCATTTTGCTGATTTCATGTGTAATCTGAACACACCAAATCCTCGGAGTACCTTCTAGATTAAGGAGTGACCTGGTCTCTTGTGAAATGCGCGATCGTTGTGACCATGTGACCCAAAACTTGTTGGTGCTCTCTTCTCAATGAGCTTCATGTCTTACGGTAAATTGACTCCCACCGTACATAGTTTGAGTGATCATATAATGTCAGCCAGGGCAGCATACCAGTGAATGCCTCCAGATGTAGAATCCCAGTGCTCATCCATGCTGATATAAGTTGACCACAACATGAAGTTTGGATTGTCAGAGTGCGCTTGGTGAAACTACTGCATGAGGGACTCCTCACTACGAAGTGCATATGGCAGCTGGTTGATTGCAGTGCAGAGTTTTGCTCTATCGTCAGCGTTGATGTGGTCTTCAACACCTGACCCACACTTGGGCGAACTCTTCAACTGCCACATCATGTTCATGGCCATGTTCAGCTAGCAATGACTTGAACAGTGGCCACTATACGTGCCAGAGTGTTTCGTATGTGAGTGCCTGTCCTCTTACATCACGGTATTAGGCCCTTCCATCCAGCATGGTCTGAGTGGTGTTGGCTGCATATACACCTGCCTCAGTCCATAGGTCATCTAGTCCTGCACTGTCCATGTGTTGGCCAATATGTTTGAGGACGTTAACGCAGATGCGGAGTGCTCCCATGAGAAAGATGACACTTTCAAACTTGTGATTTTCCCACACCAATTCCTTGCCCCTACTGTACAGTGACTGATCAGTAGTAATGATTGTGTGCTTCTGGCCCATGTATTGTGAAATGGCCATAAAGCTTTTGATCACTGTGGTGAGTATATCATTGTCATCTCCTGGTGCCAGGAGAATGGACAGAATCATTGCGGTTGTTACAGGGGGATTAGTGCAACTGGTGGCTTCATTCATTGCTCCCCAGGAAAGAACTGACTTATCCTCATCATGTATGTCGAAACAACCCAGGCCATATCTTTGGCATCTACGTTCTATCTTTTATCACCACTGTTGATAAACCACTCCTCAATCTTCTTGTGACCACTAAAGCACGGTAGGCAGAACAGCTGGGTCTAATTGTTGAAATGCCTGTAAAACATCTGGCTTGATTGTTCTGTGTCGCAGTATGGGCGTTGTTGCAACATAGCGTTCTTGTACAGCCGGACGCCTCTGTCAGACCATCGTCTGTGTGCAATAAAAGGTGTTCATTCCATCCAGGGTTGCTTCCGGAAGGTCTATCTTGTCACAAGAGCAGTGGATCATTAGTTCTCTGACCAGGGTGTCCGGGACATATATATTGCCATTCTCAACATATTTGTCAAGAACATTTTCTGTGCCATGGATGTGTCGATTCTGCGCAGTTTAGATGCCGATTGTGTGGTTGGATGCATGGAATAAGTCTAAAAGACATTCAGAATGAGTAGCTTGGTGGATGGCAAGACCTAGTCCAACATGCTTTGATGTGAGTTTTCGTTTGTTTGACACCACATGTTACCCTGTGGAAACACTAGAACAGCTCCATCTTCAGGTGATTCTGAATCTGATGAGAACGATGAGGACAGTTCATGTTGCTCAGACTTTGTCATGGTTTTGGAGAATATGTTTTGGAGATGATATCAATATTAATGCTCACATAATTAATAAAATTAATCTAAATCAACTTAACCAGGTTATGTTTAGATTTAGTAGCTGTTGTGAATATTTTCTAGTATTCTCATATTGTACAATACAGAGAGTCTTTGTAATATAAGACAAAAAGTGAAGAATATTCGAAATAAGTATTGTGAATTAAATTAAGCCTACCAGTGTCAACTGAAACGTAAGATAATAGCAGTCAAATTCTTAATTAAATATATTAAATGCCGGTGAGACACTGTATTCATTTAAATATTGTACTAGCCTTTTATAAATATATCAATGACAGTGCACCTACACACACACACACACACACACACACACACAACACACACACACACACACAACACACACACACATATATATATATATATATATATATACTTGTGTTGAGCGCTATAAAATGGCTTGCTCCAAACAGCTATTGAAAACATTTATTTTTGTGTTGTTTACAAGTAGACAATATCTCTATAATTTAGCAGGCATTTGTCTAAACGATCATAACATATAACCATAGTTTTGGATATTGCAACTGGTTTCTATCTGGATAGATATCGACATTGATTATTGTGATTGTATGAGTGTTTTAGTGTTCAATGAACCATGACCACATACGCACGATCGTTTCTGCTTGGTCTGAGGTATTGTGTGTATACAACAGACAGCCAACCCTAGCACAACACACTGCATAAGCTGCATATATAAGTTGAATAATTGCTGCATACAATACTATATATATATATATATATATATATATATATATATATATATATATATATATTAACGTTAAACTGACATGGAATAATATATATTAAATGTAAAATAAAATATGAAAATATAGCTGCAGATAAATTAAGCATAATCAATGCAGCCTTGGATTCTTCATCAAGGGCCTCAGCAAATTTATCGGGACAGTCATAGAAACTGCCTTATACAGTGTATTATTATTCACCTAGTGTGAACACTCCACTGGTTGTCTGAATACTCCAAATGTTACCCTATGGATGCCCATGATGAGCTCTATTTGACCATAATAATAAATTTAATCAAGTTAAAATAACAAATAAAGTAATTAAACAGAGCTAAATATTGAGTAACCGGTTACGTTTAACAATTACAGTGTCAATATAATCGTTCAATGAACTTTTATGTCTAACTGATCGGTTTTCTGTGTTTATTTCAAGTTGCATAAATGTATTAGAACTTGTGACATCTAGTTAGGAGCAACTATTTTTTTGAGGTAAAATGGTATGAAATAAATGAAACGGCTTCTTTTTATTGTTAAATGCATGTAATATGTTTATATTTTGCAAATATTTATTACGCCATCAATACATTATGTGATATATATATATATATATATATATATATATACTATATGGTTTTGCTTGTGACATTCACCTAAACAGGAAAATAACCTTCTAATATGTGAAAAAGTTGAATTCCCACACCAACATTTATTCAATCAAACAATCAGTAAAAATTGATAAATGAAGTTTGAGATCAAAACTCAAACTATATGTTAATATAACTAATAAGCGAAAAACAGTAAAATATAATATGAAGTTAGTGTCAGTCTGATAATAGATCGTTGTATTATTCAATCCAGAACACTTCAGTAAATTCATGTTTACAACTGTTTATAACCATGCTTATTTGTATTCATGTATCATCCTTTTTAAAGCCAAAAATAAATAGAAACTTATCAATAAAATTTGAATTGAAACTCAAGGTATATGTTGCTAATTAATAAGACCACAATTCACATATACAAAATTCGTTATTAAGTAAATAATAGATCACCGATAATACGACGTTTAGCCATCAGTTATAAATTATTTAACAACCTACTTATGTTAGAAATATAGTGTCTTAACATAAAAATTAAATTATCATCAGAATGTCCTTTGCGATTGCATACACCTTATTCACCATTCACAGATAATCTAAAACATTTGTTAATGTCATCTCTGAATGTGTTTTTATCCATACGGTAATCCACTAGACATCGACATACCTGGTGAATATCTACACCATTTGATATCAAACAATAACGACAACTAGACTAAGAGAACCATTAGAATCTTGCAAAATATAAACATCAAAAAGGTGATTACATAGGTTACATCAACTATATTATTAATTGACTACCCCTATGCAGTACAAATAAGTGTATATAAAGTGATAGAGGATATTATTAATAATCAAGTCACTACGTTCGCCGTTTATACATATCTATATACATTGATATTCAATGATTGATCAACAAAACTAAGCATTTAACTAGCATCTTCTATGTACAATTATCGAGTTCCTACAGTTAGCAACAAATATACTACAAGTAACAAAATAACAAGATCGAGCTGATGTTTATCTATTTAATAGAAAATCACCAGTTAATCTTAATACATATGATGATGCACGTGACATAGTAATTATCACTAACAAAATAATAGGTGTTTGATAGATATCTTAAATAGATCTAAAACAGAACAAAGAAGGTCATTTAAAAAGGAGGAACAGAGTCACTCAGCACAGTAAATTAAAATATTAACATATATTCTTCATTCATCACTTGGCTTGAATTATTAATTTCCACCAAAAAACATGTCCTAGTATATGTCAAAATAAAAGTTAATACAGTAAACCAATGTTAATTATTTATATAGAATATTCTAATAAGCATCAAATTTCTAAGTTTATATAACTAGCTTATATAAACTGATCTATGTTAATTGTTAACATAACCATAATTATGAAAAATATAGATAAAGAAACAACTAAAATATGTCAATATTTGTAGCCCTGATTTTTGTACACACATTGACTGCTCTCCAAAAGAGCCATTTTATTTTCTTTTACATAATTATTTGCCACAATTGCTGCATCGATCAGTCTACATAAAACACACCCAATAATGAAAGGGTGATATTTATGGTAGTTCTGTGAAATAATCAAAGCAGAAGTTATAAAAGGTACACACTGTTCCGGTAATATACATGCTGAACAGATACATATTTCATATTCTGATATGTAATTTCTCCATTATGATAACTAATTTGGACACAACCTTTACAATACTGAGTTTTGGATGAGTTATATTCTTACTTTTCAACATCATAACGAGTCAGTGCTTCACTATTTGCAAACAGTTTGCCATAAAACATCCCGTAACTGTCTACGCAACAAATAAAAATGTATTCAGTATTATCAATCATCAAATTGTTAAATATTGTTCAAGGTATCATCATAAAGAGGTAAGCCTGCTCCCTTTGGGGCATCATCATAATACATGTCTCCACCACCTTCACCATTAAACATGGACACCAAATCATTAGTGAGCTGTTGAAATGTTGGTCGTTTATTAGGTGAACTATTCCAGCAAGCCATCATAACAGTGTTGTACCTGAAACATGATAATTACTTAATTTAATGTATTATAAAAAGTAATTGTGTTTTAAAGAATTCGAGAACTGGAACAAAAATAAACACCATACATTAAATGTAATGACTTCTTTGACATTTTTCCGAAAAATATCTCTACATACACTTCAGCCTTCCATATAATTATGTACTAAAGCTATTAACTATTATAATACGAAATAGTTGGTGGTGTTTATGGTAGAAGACGTTACTTGTATTACTTCAGTTTTGCCGGAATAATATATTTTCTGATCCTGTACGCCATGATGTTCTCTATTTATAATTCTTCATGATATTCCCATTTCTCCAATTGGTTTAGTTATTAATACTTCTTAACTTTATTAAGTTATGGGGTTTGTTTTGGTCAGTTATTAAAATAATTGCTAATTTGGCATTTCAGTCGCTTTACGTGAATGATGACATAATATCTTCTGATTTATTTGCCATATATTGGAATATGTTTCGCAATATATAATTGCCGCCTTCTTTTCAAATGTCAAAACTGTTCAGTGTCATAAAGTGTTATTAAAGTTAATAATTTGTCAATAAATTTATAATAGCAAAGCTTCAGAGTGGCTGTTTATGTCGTGAGAAACGTATTTTAGGCTTTCAAAACGAATAATGCTGTAATTAGTTCTTTTAGAATTATATAGTCGAACTAAGTTTAAGGTATATAGCTTCCGGTCCTCGATCATAACCTAGTCATAACGTAATATGTCTTGATCATTGACTTGAAGGAAAACTAGACCGAACACGGCCGCCGATTTGATGGCAAACAGGTCCCAACTTCAGGCCGTGGAAAAAAGGAAGGCAAATTAAAAATTCGCGTTTATAAACGTGGTAAACTATTGTTGTATCGTTGGTTACATAAGCCGTGGGAGAAAAAAAGTAAAACAAAATATCTTTTCGCCGGTAAGTATAAGGAACACATTTAAAATAACTGTTAGTGAGTTGTTTTAAAGACCCCATGAGGACGTTAAACACTCTAGCGGTGACAACCCTCAGGGTATTTCGGCTCTATCTTTCCGTATTGCTCCCCTGTGCGTGAAGGGGGAAGAGTTTCTCAACCACTTCCACATAGGGGCTGTGCTGAATAAGCGACAAGCTGGGGATTCTCCCTGAACAACAAATCAATCATAGAAACCCTGCATTGCATCTCGCGTGACTGGTGTATTTTATATAACAACTTTAGTTGCATATAAAATTCACTTTAGTTGTATGTGGGAATAGAATGATCTTTCTTGGGTCCAGTTATGTCCAGTTTGTACTATGACATTCAAGATTAGCTCTTGTCTGCTTGTCAGAAATAACATTTAAGAACGTTATTATTACAATAGTTAGAATAGCAGACATTAGGTTTGGTTTGAAAATGTTAACATATAGTTTTAACAGTATCGAAGCTATGACACGCTATTGGGATCTGCTTCAGCGCAGATGTAAGTCTTTTAATAGCAATTAAGCTAACAGTTTTAATAGTAGTCGCTTCGTGACGCCTGCCCATTGTACAAACTGACCTTTGAAGACAGTGACAATTGGGTTATATAGTTTAAATAGTATTGCTTTGAAGAAAAAAAAAACAATTGAAAAATAGCTATAAATAGGGCTGCCCAAACTCCAACAATACAATACGATACAATGAATCTAAACATTCTCACAACTGCCGTGATCTGACTTGGGTGTTTTACAACCAAACTCCACGGCTGTAGGTGATTCACATTTTGATTTTGCTTGGCCGCTCAGGGACTGGTGAGACATTACACATGTCTCAGCATGAAAAGTCGCCACTCTAGTTTAAGTACCATGAAGAGTTTGTATTCACGGTTCGAGATTCTCTGTGCCTTATTATACACAACTGAAACAAACACCCACACACCCACACACCCACACACCCACACTAACATATATATATATATATATATATATATATATATATATATATAATATCATAATGACTAAAACATTCGCTGCCCCACCGGATTTTGTGATACTGAAGGCTGCTAATGAAAGGACCAAACAACAGAATCAACTTACAGCTCATCGCTGGCATACTCAGGTTGATCCAAGCGTCCCCCTTTCTCCAGATAGGCAAGTACCTCACTGCTTCTCACATTACTGAATGGTACGGCACCTGCAAGTTGAAAACATATTTCGGCAAATTAAATGTTTTTAATTATATGAACATAATGTGAGCTGAGTTTTATATTACATTTTCTGTTTGTTTTTGTTGCATATAGTATTGTACATATAGAATTTGTATCTTCCAAATTGTACCTTTGCTGAAGATCTCCCAGACGGTGACACCAAATGACCATACGTCAGTAGCGTTTGAGTAAGGTCTCACTTTTCCTATTTCTATGCCAAGCTGTTCCAAAGCCATCCATTTTATTGGAATCCTCTCCTATAATATAAGTTTTATCACTTTCATTTACACAGATCTTTGTTCTTGAGTTTCATAAGAAGATTATTATTTTGTTTATAATATGATATGTACCTTGTCACTGTCTACGTTCCCAGTATTCTCACCGGTCATCGGTCCAAAACCGGTAATCTTGGCAACAAGTCTGAACATTTCAGGTACTTGTTTGAGAAGAATATTACGGGCCCCAAGACGACGATGGAGAATCTGCAAGGGAGAGAGAATT
Source organism: Paralvinella palmiformis (assembly GCA_025642065.1). Lineage (NCBI taxonomy): Eukaryota > Metazoa > Annelida > Polychaeta > Terebellida > Alvinellidae > Paralvinella > Paralvinella palmiformis. Next base: position 781,563 of record JAODUP010000138.1, on the reverse strand, counting down.
ATGTCACTTATAAAATATGATAAGCTTCAATTAGAACTTAAATGTTTATACAAATTATTTTTATTCTTTTGCTTACTCCAGTTTCATGAAGATGGCTCATTCCGCGAGCAATATCAGTACAGAAGTTTATCATATTGTCTTCCACATCATCTGTCACTTTCTGAATCTTCTTCAACCAGGAAGTCAAAGACTGGTCACACAGTTCGAGCAGAATAATTGGGCCTACATAATACAATACTGAAACATTAGCTTTATTTGTTTCGAGAGTAAGCAATATATATATATATATATATATATATATATATATGACATATTATGCATGAGATTTCTTTATTTTACAAATTTGAATTGGACTATACGTTACAACATATTTTGCTAGAAGATAGAATAAACATAAAGCATGCCTTCAGTAACAGCTCCAACAAAGTTGACGAGATTGTTATGTTTTGGTACCATGGTTGCCAAGAAATTCATCTTAGCCTTCATCAGCAAAATGTTGTCTGCTGACCTATCTGAGAGTAGTGAAAAATGATAACATTGAAACGTGTGATTTGTGGATAGTTTTAAATTTTAATGTCAGTCAAACAGTTATATTAACCAAAGGGCTTCGAAACAACTAAAGGCTAATTATTTCTCGCTGTCGTAATAATAAAATTAACCTACCTAGAAGCATTTTCACGGCAATATTTCTCGTTCCGGTTACATCTTTAAGTTTGCCTTCTTTGATTTCAGCAAATCTTCCTCTACTGAGTGTTTTGCCTACGGTCACTCGATCATCACTATGTTTCCATTTTGCCTTGGAGTCTGTATTCATCTCACCGTAGGTATATATATCTTCTTCAAAGTTTCCTAGTTTTAGATCTGAAGTGTAGGCTACATTCAGCTCCTAGGAAGGCCATAGATTGATCAAATTAAAAATCAGCATAATGAAAATATCGGTAATTGATAAGTAAAGTAGTTATTCTGGATTGAATTGCAGTCACATTTCTAAGCTACAATAATATTATTTTAATTACGTTTGTTTTAGCTTTTTAATTATTTACTATTTATATATGCATCGCACAAATATTTATTTTGAACAGTTATAATAGTACACCTTTAGATCATTATATAGATCAAAATAGTAATACGCATATAAATATTAGCATTTTCTTTACTATATCGTGCGAGGATTCTTTTCTTTCGTGAACCGTATCACGATAGGAAGGTGGAGGAGCTTCCTGAACGACATCATCCTTTTCCCAGCCTGCGTGTCCAAAGTGACGGGATATTCTGTTGACGGGATTCATCAGTGGATCAGGCAATGGAGTCTTATGTTGTCTTAGGCGAACGACTACCAGCACGATGATGATAGCTATGCCAACCAACACCAGCACACCTGGTAACGAATGATGAATGATGTATGTGTTGTTAATATGATAATATTGGCCTTTATAAGTTGTATTATGTTAAGCTATTTATCTCTGCCGGAATGTTATACTCCAAAAAGTAAACCAATCCAACTTTACCTATTACAATGCCAATAATGCAGCCCGTACCACACTCTGATGGGAAAAATAAAGTAAACACGTATAACAATCAATGACAGTATTGCGTTTACTATTACCCCTTATCGTACGAAAGAGGTAGAGCTTTGATCTAATAATTGGAAAGAGAAGTATATATTATATATTTTTACATACTAGATGAACCATCGGGTGGCTTGCCAGTATTAAATTTCACTTCAACGGTTTCACTATTTCTGTTCCCTTGATATGTTATTGAGAGACGTGCTTTGTAGTCAGCGTAAGGTACCAGGTCTTTTATTTCAGCCTCCTCTTCGTTTGCTGAGAGAATGGCACTTTTCTTGCTGGCTCCAGTCAGTTCTAGATTAATCAATCTGATGCCATAACAGCTGGCAGGTAGATACCACGCCAATATAATGACATATCCATAAGCATTCTTAACGCGAAGACCAAACGGCGCAGGATCTATAACATTCAAATGTTTAAAATAATCATTTGCATCGATAACTGAATGGATGCAGTAAAAGCAAATAATTGAAATATGAGGTTTACTTACATTCCCCTATTCCCGAAATACCCGTCACTGTGCCGAGCTGAAACCAAAGTCAAATTTGAATAAAATACCAATGTACGTATGCAGTGAAGGCATAACTAGATTTGTTTCGTTTCATAATCTGTGATCACGAAGCAATATTAACAGACGGCCCCTTTCTGGATTCAAACCTGTAATGATGCTCCTAAATTACCAATGCAGCTTCGTTCGGAGCCAGTCATTGCATGACACCCATTTTTGCTGTTTCGAAAGGACTCTCCTTAATGCCCCCCCCCCATACATAAGTATAATAGAAGACTCACCTCGTATGATATATTTCTAGATAAGCGAGCTCTGTTATTAACAGAAATATCAATCTTTATTGGCACATCCATGTATTCCACAAACCAACAGTTGTTCAAGTATAGCTTCAGTGGGTTATCATAGCATTCATTTTCTTTTGTGCATACACACTTTCCCGCAGACCGACATAAATCTGGATCCTGTTTGGCAATTATGTTAAATGCATTTATGTACAACATTGCACTCGTTGAAAGACAGTGATCATGTCTATAACTTAATATATATATATATATATATATATATATATATATATATATATATCGGATGGAACTTACCTGAACACTTTGGTTAATGACCGTGGTTCCGGTGATGATCTGTTTTGGATCGTTTGAATTAAGATTGTCGTATAAAGTGAACCCAAGAAAATGAAGACCACCATCAAAGTCATTGGCAGATATATCAACACTGAAAGTGGGGGAAAATAGTATGAATTTCTTGACCTACTAAATAAAAAATAAGTGGCCTTTAGTCGGCTAATACAATGAACATGTGAATAAAACCTTGAATAGAATCCTTTTTCGGCTTTTGTCGCGTTTTTCCGAAAGTTGGGTGAAATATCGTTGACCTTTGGAGCTGTGCTATCTACTCTGATATAAGTGTAATCTGTAAAAACATTGCCGGCCAAGTCCTCAACCTTCATATAGATCGTGTAGCTGTTGCCATCAGCGCGGAGTGTTAAGGCCGGTAGCGTTATTTCATCTTCCAAGGGATTTACAGCTGTCCAGGTCTCAGGCAGTGTAATCTGTCTTCTTCGTCGAGATTTCTGAAGCTGAAGTCTATGGATGATAGAGAAAGAGAACTTGATGATTCCGTCTATATTTTTCACCTCACTGGATGAAACATTGCCTTTGGATTCCAGAAAATCGCGTGGAATTCGTGCTACAGGACTGCCATAATGGTTCTCTGCTAGGAATTTGTTTGCAAAGTGTTTTCCCCATTTTAATTTCACCGGCTGGTTCAAGTCGGACAACCAGAACGCCCCGTCTACAGTCATGTTGCCTGGACCAGGATACACAGCTAATGGGATATCTGTCTTCTCTATGGTGTTATTTGGGTCGGTGTAAAGGATCAATCCACGTGTGTAGCGCGTGTTGTTTGCAAAGTCATGAATACCGGCCACCACAGCATACATTCCAGGGTCGGGTAATCGGAACTTGGATGTGAACTCTTCTGTAAACAGATCATATCCTTTGCTAAGGACTGGAACTGAAAGATTCTGTAGTTTTTTGTCGACGGTATATATCAGGCGATACACTTTATATGTAAAACCGCGCAGACCAGAATCAGTATCGTTCCACCCTGGAAAGGCTATCTCCATATCAGGGCTCTGTAAAGAATCGCCAAATATAATGTTTCTGGCATAGATCAATATAAATAAATTCTTTTCTTTACTAATTCATTTACTAACCTTGGTGATTTCTTGCTTCAACATAACTGGGCGTATACCCTCCTCCTGACAGGGATAACCCTCTATCCCCTCCGTACAATGGAACGGTGCCTCTAAGTCGAAAACGACATATGCCTTTATTGAGTCTTCTTGTCCAGTAATATCACGCATAACGTAACTTCCCTTGGTATCCTGATTGCGTACATCTTTGAAGCCACCAGTTGTCCCATACATGATAAATGTTAATCTGTATGGAGTAGAATTTGTAGGTAACGTTGTTGGGTTTTTTTTTGGGGGGGGGGGGTTAGCAGGAGACAGGGAACTATTTAATTGTAGTTTTGTGCAATTACACATTCTTAGTTTATGCTGTTATACAGATCCATACGTTTGATTGTGCTTAACGCCTTCGTTGAATGCTCTCTCCTGGTCACATCTGATAGTTTCTTGAGGGGTCTTCTGAGATGCGGCCGAAGGACAGCTGAACGGTAAATTAAGTATCGATGATCCTCCTGAAAATCAGCAACAAATTAAATGAATAAAAAAAAACATTAACTTTATTCACGAAATATAATTTGTGAAATATAACATACCGGTATCGTTTAGTATTGCCATTCCTCTGGCGTTAACCAAACCGACTCTAAAGGTTCTCATATAACCTTCATTGGGAAATGGAGGTAAGTCTTCTAACTTCCGATATGTCGGCGACCACTGAAGTCTTACATGTGTAAAGTCTCTCATGTTCGTGTAAATGTTCACTTGGTCTCCATGGTAGCTGCAATTGACACGAACTACGTCGTTCCGTCCATTTCGTTTATCAATAAGTGACGCAGCACAGGATTGGAAAATTGGACCTTCCTTCACTGTTTTGGCATAATGCATGAACATTAACGATGATTTTTTTTAAATTGTGGTCTGTGTTAATATCTCTCTCTCTCTCTCTCTCTCTCTCTCTCTCTCATCTCTCTCTCCGCCCTCTCTCTCTCTCTCTCTCTCTCTATATATATATATATATATATATATATATATAATTTAAGACTAGTAGTCCTTTAAGATTGCTAAAGACGATGGCTGTTTTTTTATTAAATACGCAGAAATGTTTACAAAAGACATAACTCGACCTTTCGGACGGTCACAGGTTCTTTTTGAAGGGAGGAGATGATCATGCCGCGAAGATTTTCTATTCATACATCTATTACAATACGTTTCTCAATATTTCGGCTTATTTTACATTATTCCTTTAAAAATGGGTGTTATCATGCAAATTAAGCAGTTCACAATGCCATGATATTTGATGAAATACTATTACCCAGAAACTGTCCGGGTTTATATATATATATATATATATATATATATATATATATATATATAAGAGAGAGAGAGAGAGAGAGAGAGAGAGAGAGAGAGAGCTCCAAATCAACATTGCTATGGTCAAACAGTAGACACATATATACGCACGCATCACATGTTTACAGACTACTTACTCTTTTCACAATTATCTCCATCAAACTCGGAGCTGCAAGCACAAGTCACGGATGCTTTGTTACATATTCCCGGATAACAGTCTGTTTTCCAGCTACATTTCTCTGGAAAACAGATTTCTTTGATTTTTGTCAAAATAATTATATTCCCCTTGTTGGTGGGGGGGGGGGCTTCCAGCCAGTACAAACCATAGAAAGTAGACTATACCGAATTGTGAAGTAATAATCGGCTTTAGAGCATGTACTGGAACATCAACAAAACAAAATGAAGTTAGTCATTAACTTACCCGTCCGACACGATCGTCCATAGTAAGTATTTGGACAGTCACATTTATTAACAGCAACACAGACACCACTGTTCTGGCATGATGGCCTGCATATAGCTGAGGAACACAGTTAAACATTCAGTCACTTTAAACGTTTTACTCGTATCGAGGTGGTAAATCTGATAGTTTGGCAATACAGTTATACCTCATCCTACGTCATTAATTGGTTCCAAAGGCCATGATATAACCCAGGTTTTGACGTAAACCGGACGTAGTGTCTTAAAATCGCCTTTAAATGCCTTAATGACGACAGACACCATAAAACTAGCGTAAATAACACGCCAAAGAATATAACGTAATGACATTTACTGAACTGAAACTTTCTATAGAAAAGTGGCGTAAAAGCGAAGTTGGTGTTGGTCGAAATGACGTAAAGAAGGATATTACTGTATGGCGATCTTTACAAAAAAGTCAACTTCATTAAAAAGGAATCATCAAAATGAACTCTTACGAATATTGCATCTCCAGCCACGATATCCATCAGCGCATGCAATATAATATCTCTTCACGCGAACATAGTACGCTCTACGACAACAGCATGTCCTTCTTCTAGAAACAAAATCCAGTATACGGTCATTTAGTTGGTCTAAATCAAAGGGCACTTAATGTTTGAAATGTATGATAACATCTTAGTGTAGAGCTTTTACACATAATCGCAATCGCTTTACTGACCTCCACCAGTTGCCACAACTATAGCAGCGCCATGTGTATCGAACTTCTCTTACTGTGTAGTACCTTGTAACGTAATGCGAACTGCAAGTAATTGGTAAGTGGGCTGTTTATTAGCAAGATAAATAAAGATCATCTGACAGATAAAAAAAATACATTACCTGGATGAATCATCATCGAATAGAGGCATTAATTATAATAAAAAATCAAGTTCAGTTAAAAGGTGTATTGTCTTTGTGAGCGTCATTTGGATGATGCCATAATGCTAAAATTGTACAAGAAAAATGGAATTTATTTTTGAAAAAATGCAGATCTTAGTTATATATATATTCTACTGGAGTTCTAAAATATATTGGAGAAGTGGGTAGTTTTTTTTTTGATATTTTGCAATGAATGCCCGAAGATCTTCAAAACTAAAACGATGATAAAAGAAATGGTATCTAGTTGTTTTTCCAATAAAATGTCAAATCCGTAAGTGAATTTTTCAGTGCCCCTAATTCGTCAGTAGAAATCAAAAGAGCTGGTTGTAAGCAATGCATTAATATAAATGAATATATTCTATAAATACGCACAGCTGTCTAATAAATTTAAATATCAGTCATTGTACAAAAGCATTATCGATACAAGAAACACTAGTTACAATGGTTTATGCAATTGTTATAGTAATAGATAGACTCTTTATTATATGGCGAATTAAAAAAGGGGAATTTCGGTGCGAAAAACTACTTTGGCTGCGGGAAGAGAGCATGCGTCTAGATTTCAATATTGCATTAACAACTTAATTGGGTCAATCAGTAGTTGGGCATATCTGAATATTTATGTGAACTTTAATCCACTAGGGCGCTATTACTCTTACTCAGGTTTAACACAGTGATGCACTAGCTAGAAATAAAAAAGAGGCCAATGCGGCCATATTTCTTTTTCGCGCCACAGTCCAATACACGGCAGGCTAGAACACTGACCTGAAAGAAAACTAGACCGTGCACGCCCGCCGAATTGATTAGTAAAATTGATCGTCTATCAACTTGAAAGTTACTAGTCCTGTTGATCAGTAGTGAATTCAAATTAGCTTCTAAAGCTGAAATGGGTCTAAGACACCGTAATCATGTCACATATCTTGATGCACACAGAAAGGATAACTGCATTTAATAGCTAGCGGATGTATTGGCACAAATTATTTTGTTTCATTATATATGTATAATGATAATCATGCATGGAGTGAACTCAAAGGGAATTTCAATCCTAAATACATGTCAATATTCATATTGGGATCTGTTGTTTTCATCGGCTCATAGGACAAGGTCGTTTGTACATTTGAATTGACCAAATAGAGATCTACTTTAATCATGAAAAAGAAGCATATCACAATGATCAATAATACTTTATTTAAAGTGACGCGGAAGTTGTTATAGTGTGAAGCAGGGTTGGGCCGATTACAGGACCAAGGTAATCGATTACGATTACTTGAGATTACCACGATTACGATTACATTCATTCTGAATGCAATCTATTAGTGCAAACAATATCAATGGAATTGTTTGAAGATATATTTAGTAACGAAATGCATCATGTGTGGCGTAACTATAGCCAGGTAAGGTCTATATAATGAATTGGATAACTAAAATATATTCAAACTCCCAATCCCTCTGTAACTTGACCACCTGTGTAAATGGATCACTTTTTCACAGTCTTAATTTATTGCTATGCTTTAAATTATGTTCTTCTATAACTCGGCAACCTTCCCACGCCCTACTTCGTCCTTTGATCTCCGTCACCCCGTATGTTAACCGGGGGCCATTTGTAGCCTTGTTTATGTTCACTACCGGATGCATTAATTTAATAGATAGATAGGTAGATATAGATAGATAGATAGATAGATAGATAGATAGATAGATATTTCCAATACATATACAATATAAAGATGCACACGATTGGCAAATATAAACCAAATATAAGTGTTATGAAAATGGTGTAGCAACATAACATGGATAGATTGTCTTCCTGCTGCCCCATAGATATAATAGAATATATAAATATTATAAAATGAAAGAGTGAAAAAATATGACATTTGCACGCGGCCAAAAAACACCACCCATCACGGTGCACGAGAAGATAATGCGAAAACAAGTAAAGGTTCTGGACAAAGAAACATGACACATGTGAAGTTATGGTGTGATGTAGCACTTCCCGCAATATGGATTGTTCCAATTAACAACTGCAGCGAACTATCTAACACATTATTTTGAAGGATCGTTTCAGATAAATGCGTGAGTTATTGACATTCATCTGAATAGGCCATGTGTTCCATATTGTTGGAAACTGGAATAGCGGGAGTTTGTCAATAAATTTGGATTTTGTTCTAGGGATATAGAACACATTAGCCTGTCTGGTTTAATAATCCCAATTTGTGTCACAATTTATGATATATATATGCCTGTAAATGAAGCAGGCAATTTCTGATGGGAGTAGTCATGCACAAATAAAAGCACATCGAGCTGATATAAATCTGATATCTTGAGAATACCCGACTGCTTAAATAGTAGGCCGGTATGACTATTGTATTGTTCTCTGTGTATAGTTCGGCTTGCTCGTTTGTAAATAACTTCTGTTTTGTGTAGAATGTTTGATTTGACGTTTTAAAGAATTCCATATAATAAGTGCGGATGAAGTAATGGAAAGGACAGGGTATGTAAGCTTTCCACTGGGAGAGAGAATTTAACTTGCTTAATGACAAATAATAGTCATGAATTCTTACTGTTTATGCGAGATAGGTGTTTTTGTAGGAAAGTCCTAGAAAGTTACAGGAATTAGCTCGTTTCATGGTGTTAGCATTGACTGACAGCTGATACTGGTCAAGATTTAAACATTTGTAAGCTGGTTGAATTAACAGGTATTGAGTTTTGGTTGCATTAAGAGATAACTTGTTTGCACAAAACCAATAGAAGATTCCTTCCAGGCATAGGTTGGGGTAGCCAGCAACGAACAGATAGCACGAGTGCTACATAAGAGTTTATTTCAATATACTGAGTTCTATTTTTCAAATACATGTGGATCCATTTATTGGCCACCCCTCCTCGTATATCATCAATATTAAGTTTGGGGAGCAATATCTCAGTGCTAATGGCATCAAAGGCTTTATTTAGGTCACAAAATGTTGCGATGGTAAGTTGCGTAGGATTTGAATTGTTAACATCGGCACAATGATTTAATAGATGTGGGACTGGGTGAATGGTTTAAACTTAGCTCGGAATCCACATTGATGGCAGTGTAATATGTTATAGCTAATGAGGAATTTAAAGATTTTGTTGTACATTATTCTCTCCAATATTTTGGAAAATGACGATGACAAGCTGATTGGTCGATAATTATTTAGTAGACATGGGTCCCCGGCTTTGTAAATAGGGATTACTTTTGCGCATTTAAAATCAGTTGGGAAAGTTTAAAGGTTAGATTTGTAATGTATGTTATGGGGTCTACAATTTTTCAGTAATTTAGTAGATACACCATCTGCACCATAACTGTTTTAGGTTTGAATTTTTTTGTAACATCGAGTATGTCGGACGTAATAACGAGAGTTAGAAACATGGATTTGACATTATGATTAGGCATATAGGTGTCGTAAAGACGATTCGAATTTCGAACATTATGACTGAGATTAAGGCCAATATTGAAGAAGAATTTGTCGAAGGCATCAGCTATTTCAGTTTTATTACTCACAGTAGAATTCTAGATATTGAAAGATTGGGGAAAATTTTATTTGTTATTTCCTTTTCCAGTAGCCTGCTTGAATGTAGACTATTATGGCTTCATAGCCTCCACGTTGTTAAAACTATATATTAATATACAAACTATATAATTACAATAAAGGATTTTAATGTTCTTTAAGAAGGCAGACTAAAGCTAGCCTTGAATTTCATAGCATAGACTGGACATAACTCTATTTGGGAAAGATGAATATAATTCCCACATGCTATTAAAGTGAGTTATAATTAGAAAAGGTTATTGTAGAAAACATACCAACAAAGCAAACAGAGCTCAATGCAATTCTTGTGTTGGGAGTATTTATGATACCGTAAAAAGTACTCTATCTGCTACAGTGATTTGAATGTCGGAGTTCAGGGTCAAATAACTAAATGGCGAAACTACAAAGATATAAATATTGAACGATAAATACAGCTCAAGAATAATATTTGTTTCTCTCCAAGCGCATAAAAGGTAACATTTCAACAGAATCAGGATATCTATTGGCATATTTACTGCAGATTGAAATACCTCATAAGCATATAAATCCAGTAAATACTATAACCTATTTTTTCCCAACAACCTCTCTCATTCATTCACTCTCTCAGTCTTGGCAGTGAGCCAGGGGTATAATAATGAATCACAACTACCTAGTATGGGACTTTCCCTCAACTAATGTCAGTCGTCCTTCACCAACATCTTATAGCAGCTGATTTTAATATAACATTTTATATGACAAAAACAATGAATCAAACTTTAACCTTGTGGTGCATGTCACGTCAAACGGTATCAATACAATAATTTGATATCCAGATAAATTCTCACAGGACTATATCCCACAGTACGAAATATAACAGCACATAATCCCACAGTAAAAAAATACCACAGGACATAATACCAAAAAGTGAAAAGAGGGAGAAAATACCACACAATACATTTTTATTTTGTTTTCTTTATTTATTAATATACACAATAAAATTAAATGGCTATTTTTCTTTGTGTATTATCTGGGTAAATTAATGAAAAGATTTGGGTGCAAACGAAACAGTTCTGCTTCTGAATGGATTGTATCCAAGCTGTTCTCTTAATTTGCATTAGTAATTTTTAAGCAAATAATTATATCCAAGTTTATTTCTTAAGTGCAGATAATTGCTCGTAGATTAGTTCAATCGAGCTCAGTTAATTGATGACATTATGTTTTCTTATTATTGGAGAATATTGAAATATAAACTGCAGTTGTTATTTTTATCAATGAGCTCTATTTAATGCAACAAATGATCGTGAACTGTGAATTCAACCTGTAGATGATTAATCTTGGAATGAATAATATTCCTACTGGTACATGTAAAATCTCTCCCTACTAAAAGCGAATCAACTACAGTCGTGATGTCGAAGAATAACACACCCAAGCCTATCAAACAACTTCTCCATAATTACATCAGACTTCAGGAACATCCGCTCAGAGTTTCAAAATGGCGACACACACGGACGAATTCTAGTCGAGTCAACAGTAATTTCAACTGGATATTTTATTATGTGGTTAACATAATTTATAGATTTTGTAAGCATATTTGTATTGATCCTGCAAATTTGAAATAAAAGCGCACCACTACTCTTTTAATTACTAGCGGTCTATTGATTTCACATTGAAATGATGATTGCGTATATAGCCAATGTTACTTAATTGAATACGGCTATCTCACATCTCACACTCGTCATGTGTATTAGAGGTTCCTTATTGGTCATCCTACATATCGTTAGACAATTGTGAAACTGTGTATTTCAGGCAAAATGCTACCAGGAGACAAACCAGACAGAGACGACAATTTTAAAATATGAAGAGTACTTACGGGACAGTTAAGCCTTCAGCTAACTTAACTGCAGCAATCAAACACAGAATTAGTAGAGGTAAGTCGGTCTTCATCGTGAAATCAGCTCGAATTCATTCCCTTTTTGATAGTCAATTGTTTTCTTCTAAATACAACTAATAAATTTATGACGAAGTCAAACTCTTTCACGTATTCTGCGGATTGAACTTTGCCTTGTACCAGGAGGGTGTTAAATAGCCAACTGTAGATCACGTGACCTCATTGTATTAGAGTGTTTCTTACATCCAGGAAGGCCTGACGATTTAGGGAAAATCCCCAAACTCGGAGGTCGAAGGTAATAAGCAGAAAACATTTGCGAAGGTACGTAAAAAACCCTATCTTGTGACGTTTTATTAAGTTAAGTGTTGTTCATATGAAAACATTTTGAGAATTTAAATAAAAAACACTAATATAATTCACACACAAACACACACACACACACATACATACTTACATACATAAACACACACACACGCACACATGAATACGCACATGAACACACACATGAACACACACACAGATATTGTGAAACAATTTGAATTCTTATAGTGATATGTTAGTGTCTTGAGGCAACATTTCTATATTTAACTATCTGTCTTTGATTCAATTCAATTATATCATTCATGAACCATATATCAGAATAAATCACATAAGACACTTTAAACGTGAACCATATACTTGATTGGTTGTCATTGTTGCCGCAGTCAATGTTTGCCGGTTGAAAGGGAAGGAGCATAAAGGGATATCGGTTTGGAGCATTCGTGAGATTTTCTGGACAAAACAAAACGCACGTAGATGTGAAGCCGTTGTGAGCAGAAGTTTTGGTGGACTGAAGTATGACATTCCACATTAGCTCTTAGTGAATAGCCAGTGAAATAATATTGTACCTTATCTGCCCACGTATATACAAAGCTATCTAAATGTCGAAGCATTATAGCAATAATAATGACAAAGATCTTTTCTAAATGTTTAAAAAAGAATCTAAAACAAATCACACGAAATTCCCCACTAGGCGGAAAGGTTGAATGCTTAAGTATAACGCATATAGAATAAAGCGCTATATCTCTAACAGAAGTTAGACTTGGTTTATGGCACGATTATTTTGATCGGATCTGATTACCGTTTTACACCGCTCAGCACAATAGTCAACAATTCGACTACTTATGAGGGCGCATCCGTGGTTTACCGGTAGAGTGTTGGATCACAGATCACTACCACCCGCGTTAGAATCTCGGCGTGATCTTATTTGAAGGTTGTTTCATCTTTGACTTCGTTGCATTATCGTTGGAGGTCGCTAGTCCCATTTATCCCACCATGTGCACAAAATTGTCCGTAAAACATCAATCAATCATCATCACCGATCATCGTGTATATATATATATATATATATATTATATATATATATATATATATATATCCACTTCCTACTAAGGTGAATTATATATAAAACTGAAATTATTATACAAAACATGCCAACCCAGTGAGCTGAGCTCAATGCCACGACTCGAGTTACGAAACAGTGACACGAGAATTGATAATATTTTAAGAAGCTACTCTATCAGATGATGATGGTGATGATTGAAGTTTTACGGCCACGTTTGTGCATATGGTAAGCTATATGGGCCGAGCGACCTCCAATGGTAATGATGCGACGTCAAGGATGAAACAACCTTCAGATATGCCTACATCGAGATTCGAACACGGGTGGTAGTGTGATCTATGGTCCAACACGCTACCGCTTGACCACGGCGCCCAACGTTCTCTCTCGGCCATAGTCATTTGAATGCCTGATTTCCAGGTCAAATGCCTAAATGGTGTCACTCCAAAGAAGTAAATATTTGTCGTGGCAGTTAGCCAGAGATATAATAATAAATACCAACTTCCTGGTATGGGGGCCTTTACCCCAACTAGAGTCAGTCGTCCTACACCAACACCTGGTAGCAGATCATTATAATATAACATTTTATATGCTAATCAATTGAGTCAAACATTAAAACATAAACAAACTCAGTTTTATTCTTGTTGTGCCAAAATATTTCAAATTATTATTTTACTAAAAAGAATGCATTTCTGGAATAAAACATCAACTGTCCAATGCCATTATCATGAAATCTGAAAATAACTTAACTCTTTGTAGCTTTATATATATATATATATATATATATATATATATATATATATATATATATATATATATGAAATAGTAGGTTGATTCTTGTGTCAGGAGTATTTATAATACTTTAAGAACGTACTCTATCCGCTACAGTGATTTGAATGTCGGAGTTCCGAGCCAAATAACTAAATGGCGATATTCTACAGAGATGTAAATATTGAACGAAAAATACAACTCTAGAATAACAAGCTTTTTTTCTCTCCATGCATAGAAAACGTAACATGTCAACGGAATCATGATATTTATTGTCATATTTACTGGAGATTCAAATACCTCAAGCATATAAATCTAGTAAATACTATAACCTATTTTTCCTAACAACCTCTCTCATTCATTCACTCTCTCAGTCTTGGCAGTGAGCCAGGGGTATAATAATGAATCACAACTACCTAGTATGGGACTTTCCCTCAACTAATGTCAGTCGTCCTTCACCAACATCTGATAGCAGCTGATTTTAATATGACATTTTATATGAAGAAAAAAAACATTGAATCAAACTTTAACCTTGTGGCGCATGTCACGTCAAAGGGTATATCAATACAATAATTTGATATCCAGACAAATTATCACAGGACACATTCCCACAGTACGAAATAGAACTGCAGATAATCCCACAGTAAAAAATACCACAGGACATAATACAAGAAATTGGAAAGAGAGAGAAAATACCACACAATAATTTTTTATTTTGTTTTCTTTATTTATTAATATACACAATAAAATTAAATGGCTATTTTTCTTTGTGAATTATCTGGGTAATTTAAGGAAAAGATTAGGGTGCAAACGAAGCAGTCCTGCTTCTGAATGGATTATATTCAAGCTGTTCTCTTAATCTGCATTAACAATTTTTAAGCAAATAATTGTATCCAAGCTGATTTCTTAAGTGCAGATAATTGCTCATAGATTAGCACAAGCAAGCTCAGTTAATTGATAACATTATTTTTTTGTTATTATTTGAGTATATTGAAATAAAAATTACAATTGCACTTTGTATCAAAGGGCTCTTCTTTAATGAAACAAATTATCGTGATAAAATATTTTATTAGTATGCAATTTTATTTTATTGTGTCGGAATTTGTTTCATTTTTCATTTTGTGGAATTATGTCCTGTGGTGTTTTGTGACGAATAAGGCACTGGCATAAAAAAATTGAACTGTGAATCCAAACTGTGGATGATTAATCTTGGAATGAATAATATTCCTACTGGTACATGTAAATTCTCTCCCTACTAAAAGCGAATCAACTACAGTCGTGATGTCGAAGAATAACACACCCAAGCCTATCAAACAACTTCTCCATAATTACATCAGACTTCAGGAACATCCGCTCAGAGTTTCAAAATGGCGACACACACGGACGAATTCTAGTCGAGTCAACAGTAATTTCAACTGGATATTTTATTATGTGGTTAACATAATTTATAGATTTTGTAAGCATATTTGTATTGATCCTGCAAATTTGAAATAAAAGCGCACCACTACTCTTTTAATTACTAGCGGTCTATTGATTTCACATTGAAATGATGATTGCGTATATAGCCAATGTTACTTAATTGAATACGGCTATCTCACATCTCACACTCGTCATGTGTATTAGAGGTTCCTTATTGGTCATCCTACATATCGTTAGACAATTGTGAAACTTTGTGTATTTCAGGCAAAATGCTACCAGGAGACAAACCAGACAGAGACGACAATTTTAAAATATGAAGAGTACTTACGGGACAGTTAAGCCTTCAGCTAACTTAACTGCAGCAATCAAACACAGAATTAGTAGAGGTAAGTCGGTCTTCATCGTGAAATCAGCTCGAATTCATTCCCTTTTTGATAGTCAATTGTTTTCTTCTAAATACAACTAATAAATTTATGACGAAGTCAAACTCTTTCACGTATCATCTTCTGCAGATTGAACTTTGCCTTGTACCAGGAGGGTGTTAAATAGCCAACTGTAGATCACGTGACCTCATTGTATTAGAGTGTTTCTTACATCCAGGAAGGCCTGACGATTTAGGGAAAATCCCCAAACTCGGAGGTCGAAGGTAATAAGCAGAAAACATTTGCGAAGGTACGTAAAAAAACCTATCTTGTGACGTTTTATTAAGTTAAGTGTTGTTCATATGAAAACATTTTGAGAATTTAAATAAAAAACACTAATATAATTCACACACAAACACACACACACACATACATACTTACATACATAAACACACACACACGCACACATGAATACGCACATGAACACACACATGAACACACACACATATATTGTGAAACAATTTGAATTCTTATAGTGATATGTTAGTGTCTTGAGGCAACATTTCTATATTTAACTATCTGTCTTTGATTCAATTCAATTATATCATTCATGAACCATATATCAGAATAAATCACATAAGACACTTTAAACGTGAACCATATACTTGGTTGGTTGTCATTGTTGCCGCAGTCAATGTTTGCCGGTTGAAAGGGAAGGAGCATAAAGGGATATCGGTTTGGAGCATTCGTGAGATTTTCTGGACAAAACAAAACGCACGTAGATGTGAAGCCGTTGTGAGCAGAAGTTTTGGTGGACTGAAGTATGACATTCCACATTAGCTCTTAGTGAATAGCCGGTGAAATAATATTGTACCTTTTCTGCCAACGTATATACAAAGCTATCTAAATGTCGAAGCATTATAGCAATAATAATGACAAATATATATTCAAGCTAGTTATAAGTCTATAAAAGGTTTTTGACAATTTTAGGTCTTTACTGACATCTTGGTATAAAAAAAGATAATTTAAAAGTTGTTTTAATATTCTGGATAACCTATTCATTCTTCTGTGATCTATTGTATCATTTCGTTTACCAAAAATGCGGAGTTAAAATGAGAAACACGAACAAGCTCGATTTGTCTTAACCATGTCTAAACTCCTGTGAATATCATTTTGCTACAAAGAATGGATTCAGTTGGTGAACAATCAAGTATCCGTCACTCTCTCACTGATGGCTGTGAGCCCAGAATATAATAACGAATCACAACTACTTAGTATGAGACTCCCTCAACTAATGTCAGTTTATGTTAAAGTTATTGTTGAACTTTGGCCTACAGAGTACTGGCTGCGGTTTATAGGGCACGACCATGTGTTTACTGTTGTTGAAATTTGGTGTATGTTAACTGTCTAAGCACTCCTATTTATAGCTATCGTTTAATAGTTGGATCAAAGCGACACTCTATCAAAATATATGCCTCTATTGTCATTCTCTTCAAAGATCATTTGGTTCGGGATGTTTTAAAACTGATAACTTAATTGTTAATGGAAAGTTGCTTTTTGGTGAAAAGTAGGCTGTTACGACGCCATAGCCACGGCGTTGTTAAAACAGTATTTCCATTCTTGAGTAAGCTAAATTTATAATACTTTTAAGAATTGAGGAATTGTTTGTATTCACCTGTACGTCTCTAATCTATCTACATACAGAAGGCAAGATATGCAAAATAACTGCATAACAGATGAGCTTCTTGAAGATTACCTAAATTTGTGCTTCATTCTCCCGTTGAGGCAATTTTACTTCGTTGATGTGATGTTTGTAGATTGTCATCAAGTATATTACTAATAAATCACAGATACAATCTTGACCATCTGGTTTATTCTCTAAACTGTTTCCGGTCCGTTACAATTCTAAATACCAACATTAAGTCCTCGATATAATAAATTGTGGACTGTTATGGATTGACAACATTACAGTTGATATTTACAGTAAAGAAGCTGCATGGAGTGGCTCTGAATAGGGAATAGTTAGTTTGTTCGTTGACGGCTCGTCCAGTATTGTTCTTCCTTTATTATCTCGATGATGGAATCTAAGACCTCCACCAGTTAAATTATACTAATATATAAGTTATTATGAGTTATTATTTTTGTAAACAGTTATAAAATTCATATCATTCTTACTGTTATATTTCGGACTCTATCATTTTATAATATATAATATTGTAGATCAGATTTAATCTAATAAATGTATCCGGTTTCAGATCCTTACAATAGTTTGATGCTGCAGCAGTTGCTTGTTACTTGTTTCGTTTTTCTTCATTTGTTATGTTTTAATGCTTATTATTGAAAGGCATTTGAAAAGCCCAAACCAAAAGATTTGCAACAGGTGTGTTGTTTTCTATCATTATAAAATCACCTGACAGTCGGAACCCAAGTAATATGAGATATGCGTAATAATTTGCTTCTAGACATAATTCAGATAGACAAACGTATTCAATTGAGTTTCCTCTAAAATATAAGATACATTGTATTAACAACGTGAACACTTACGATTACCCTATGAATACCCTATGAGCAAAAATATAATAGCTTCATATACTCCACAAAAAATATTATCTTATCTAGATGCTGCAGTATATCATCATTGTTCTTATTATTATCTTATAACTAAATTCTTCCCAATCTGCATTCTGAGATTTAATCAGGTTAAAATAACAAAAAAGAAATCAAACAAAGTTATATATTGAGCAGCTAGTTATGTGTCATAATTAAAGTGTCCTGATAATCTTTCAATGAACCTTTATTTAGACCTGATCGTCTTTCCGTGTTTATTTCAAGATTCATAAATGTACTAGAACTTATGACATCTAGTCAGGAGCAGCTTTTTTTTTGGGGGGGGGGTAATAGTATGTAAGAAATAAGACGGTTTATTATTTTTTTCTTAAATACACAGCTACGTGCATGCAATATGTATATATTTTGCAAATATTTATGACGATGTCAATAATTTATGTCATATGCTGTATTAATTTTGCTTGTGACATTCACTTAAACAGCAACACAAGCTACTAATGTGTGTCAGTGAAAGAGTTATTTAGATTCCCTCACCCACGTTTATTAAAACAAAACAAAATCAATAGAAAATGACTTACGAAATTCGAGATGATACTCAAACTATATTTTGACAACTCAAAATAGGTGACCCAGTATTTCGTATTATAATAGTTAATAGCTTTAGTACATAATTATATGGAAGGCTGAAGTGTATGTAGTGATATATTTCGGAATAATGTCAAAGAAGTCATTACATTTAATGTATGGTGTTTATTTTTATTCCAGTTCTCGAATTCTTTAAAACACAATTACTTTTTATAATACATTAAATTAAGTAATTATCATGTTTCAGGTACAACACTGTTATGATGGCTTGCTGGAATAGTTCACCTAATAAACGACCAACATTTCAACAGCTCACTAATGATTTGGTGTCCATGTTTAAT
Organism: Paralvinella palmiformis; assembly: GCA_025642065.1. Taxonomy (NCBI): domain Eukaryota; kingdom Metazoa; phylum Annelida; class Polychaeta; order Terebellida; family Alvinellidae; genus Paralvinella; species Paralvinella palmiformis. Next base: position 762,273 of record JAODUP010000138.1, on the reverse strand, counting down.
GGTGAAGGTGGCGGAGACATGTATTATGATGATGCCCCAAAGGGAGCAGGCTTACCTCTTTATGATGATACCTTGAACAATATTTAACAATTTGATGATTGATAATACTGAATACATTTTTATTTGTTGCATAGACAGTTACGGGATGTTTTATGGCAAACTGTTTGTAAATAGTGAAGCACTGACTCGTTATGATGTTGAAAAGTAAGAATGTGACTTATCCAAAACTCAGTATTGTAAAGGCTGTGTCCAAATTAGTTATCATAATGGAGAAATTACATATCAGAATATGAAATATGTATCTGTTCAGCATGTATATTACCGGAACAGTGTGTACCTTTTATAACTTCTGCTTTGATTATTTCACAGAAGTATCATAAATATCAACCTTTCATTATTGGGTGTGTTTTAAGTAGACTGATCGATGCAGCAATTGTGGCAAATAAATATGTAAAAGAAAAAAAAGGCTCTTTTGGAGAGCAGTCAATTTGTGTACAAAAATCAGGGCTACAAATATTGACATATTTTAGTTTTTTCTTTATCTATATTTTTCATAATTATGGTTATGTTAACAATTAACATAGATCAGTTTATATAAGCTAGTTATATAAACTTAGAAATTTGATGCTTATTAGAATATTCTATATAAATAATTAACATTGGTTTACTGTATTAACTTTTATTTTGACATATACTAGGACATGTTTTTTGGGGGAAATTAATAATTCAAGCCAAGTGATGAATGAAGAATATATGTTAATATTTTAATTTACTGTGCTAGAGTGACTCTGTTCCTCCTTTTTAAATGACCTTCTTTGTTCTGTTTTAGATCTATTTAAGATATCTATCAAACACCTATTATTTTGTTAGTGATTATTACTTGCTGTCAGAGAAGTCCGTTCTTTTTCGGCCGCCACACTTCTTTCAGTCAATTGTAGAAGGCCTTCATGGACTGGTCACCGTCTCTACTCTTAACTGCCTTTGGTCACAGAAAGCGAGGGCTCCCTCGTCTCCGATTCAAGGATACCATCAAGAGAAACTTGAAGCTGAAAGACATAAAGACCGACTCATGGTCACCACTCTCACAGCAGAGAAATAAATGGAGAGCAAGAGCCAAATGATGGAAGCAGTCTTTGTCGCATCGCGACCGACAGCGTGATGACGATGATGATGATGATGATGATGATAATGATGATAACTATGTCATGTGTATTATCATATGTATTAAAATTAACCGATGATCTTCCATTAAATTGAGAAACACCAACTCTGTGATTATGTAACTTGTAGCATATTCGTTGCTAACTCTAATCCTTAGTTTTGTTGATCACTAATTGAATATCGTTTATTAATATGATTATTAATAATAACCCCTATTACTCTCACTTTATAACCATTTATTTGTACTATTAGATCTATATTAATCCAACATTGACATTGAATCTCTGCTGACATGTTGAATGTGGAACTGAGATCTAGATAGAAGTATTGATATTGGATCTATGTCGAAATCCGATGTTGGGTCAAACTAGAAATCTTGATTTTGAATCCTGATGGTGAATTAAAGTTTCTTTATTAGCAATTTTTTCAGTGAACATTAAAAATAGTAACATAAGGAATGTTCAGGACATTTTATTTGGGGAAAAAGTATCTGATAGCTGTGAAACGTCTTGTCAAACTGGGTATTATAATTTTGGTGTATATAGAACAGACATGGGGTCAATTTAATTCCGCAATTGGAATTGATAGTCCGCCTAAAACGCCCCCCCCCCCCACACACACACACACACTAATGCCACCCCACCACAACGCCAACTTTCAGCCAGGTCCCAAAGTGAGATTAGACTATATATATATATATATATATATATATATATATATATATATATATATAAAGGGTAATGCTTTTTGTATTTACAGTTTGTCTCTTCTACTTATATAGTAACACATGGTTATATCTAGCCCAACTGTTAATCTAACAGTTATTGATTTAATTAATAAATCCTGACCATGATGCAGTATTGGTGTATAGCACACTAGTAGCACTACCTCGGCCCAGGTCCACATCATACAAAAATAGACGTTGGTCAATATTTAGTAACACTGACATTTTACTATAAATTGAAATTCATCATCCATGAGATTTTAAAATAATCAAAATAGGCATATGTATGAATAAGTAGGCATATATTTAAGCTAACCAGTTCCAGTAAATTATATTGGCATTTTTGTTGCACAATACATATGTAGATATATAAATGAATATTTCACAAATAGGTTCGAAAAACAGTTAATCGAGAGACAGTTGAAACAATAGGATTTTCTGACATCTAGCGGGTTGGTCAAAGGAACGAAATGCCCCAAACGGAGCTAGCAAGTATTACATAACCCAAACTAGGGTTTTATTAACAAGAAAGATTTTTAACATAAATTAATGACACATCCTTCTAATTTAGGCTTATTTCGTTATATATTTGTCCGTTTCTTGCAATAATTATTCGGTTTCCCGTGTTTGAGTTTTTTCAAAATGATTTTGGATCATAATGTCGAACAAAATACACTAAACTTCCGTATCGAAGCAATCAACGGGTTACCGGCCGATGGATGTTAGATATCCGTCGTCTCTTTAGAAATTGAAATCTGTTCTGAAAACACACCTGTTCAAGGTTGCTTTCACCGATTTATTAAATAAACATTATTATTATTATTATTATTATTATTATTATTATTATTATTATTATTATTATTATTGTTGTTGTTGTTGTTGTTATGAAGAAGATTGTTTCGATACAACATCGGCATATCGATGTTGTATTTACATTTAATTTATATTCTTGATTGTGCGATGTAATACCGATGTTGTTTAGCTATCTTATGTATATCGTGTGCCTGTTGAGCAAAATATCGTATATATTGCTTCATTTATCGCAGCACATTAAACTTTATCCCCCTGTCATTCTTTATGTATACATCTTTTTAACCATTTTATGTGTTTACGGGTTAGTTGTGTTTCTATCTAAATCTCATTATATGGAATTATACAGTTTGACGATGTAGTCAGCTGGGGTGCCTCCGTGATCTAACCGGTAGCGCGTTGGACCACATATCACTACCACCCGAGTTCGAATCTCAGCTTGGGCATATCTGAAGGGTGTTTCATCTTTGACCTCGCTTCATTACCTTTGGAGGTCGCTCGGCCATTTAGCCTACCGTGTGCACAAAAGTAGCCGCAAAACATAAATCAACAGCATCATCATATCGTCAGCTTCTGTGATACTAAAATATTTGCAGTTCTCATTGGTCTTAACATGATCCATAAAATAATCCATGACCCCCCCCCCCACACACACACACAAAGGTAGTCACACTGGCTGAACCAACCAGATCGAGTAAAAAAAACCAGTAGCCGGTTGGTGAATTCGAATAAAATTTATCAAATTTCTACTCTGCCACTTCAACCACTACTCTATGATAATCTATGTTGGTAGTAAGTCGGCAAACAATAACTAATATTTATGTTAATACTGGATCAACTTTAACTTAAGAGAAGCTTGTAACTTATACACCGTAGCTCAAACTGGCTAAGCTACAAGCTAATATTCTTACCAATCGACTTGAAAAGATTGTGTGTGTAAAAACCATGTTAAAGGGACAGTCCAGCTTCGTTTCAAATTTAAAAAAAAATAATATAGTAGTGTTCACAAATATCATAAATGATGTAAAAATTTTAAAATTATGACACATATGTTAAATAATCCAGGTCAAAGTGCTAATTTATCGACTATTAGTGTCTTGTTTGTTTACTGTTATAAGCATGACATATTTAAGTAAGTAATATTATCTGGGGGTGTCGAAAGTCTTTTTTCATGTGACATATATACATTCTTGTCGATCAATATTTGTGGATTGATCGATCGATCGAATAGTCAAATCGATTTAGATATTCATGAACTTTGACTAACATAGACTACATTTAGTGATAAGATTTAACTTTTGGGGAAGTTCTCTCACTGTATTTCCCTATTTAATGTTTACAATAACAAACTATATTCATTCTTCTTTTCTGAAAAGTTTTTTTGTCAAGGGTCTTAGCTGTTTTATACACAGCATCGTTGATAGATAATAATATGTTGCGGTCATTTATGAAATGCGGTAACTTTAATATTGTTTTTGCTTATGGGATTTCTAAACATGACGTCATATACTAGAGTGAATTAGTTAGTCGTTTTAATAGCCTCCCCGCTGAACCCACTTGGCAAACACGCACGAGAGGCCACTGCTAAGGACGTTTGATGTTTTACAGCAACCTTTGTGCACAACGTTGGCTAAATAGACCAAGCGACCTCAAAGTTAATGAAGGTTGAAACACACTTCAGACATGCTCACACTGGAGCTTTGAACGCAAGTGGCTAAGATCTGTGGCCAACCGCGCTACCAGTTAGAGTGTTAGACCATTGAGACATCCACGATTCCCAAAGGAAAACGGCCGCAAACGGAGGCATGAGTCGAATTGAAACTATGAGCTAGATGTTTACAAAACATTGCTCTAAACTGCATAAAAACATAAACATTACGTCTGAAACCGAAAGTAAAGGACAACCTGTCATTGTAAATAAATATTCACCAACGAGGTAATTCGTTGATAGGTTAAAAAAACTGCGATTATTCCAAATAATGTTTATTGTATAAGTTGGAACTAATACAAAATTAACACAAATTCTGTATGTATCCACAAAAGAAAAGCAAATATAATCTATCTCAGTACCTGAGAAATGTATATCAAAATCCGTAATGATACAACTTAGTCTATAACTTAGTCTAGGTACTGTGTTACACAGTCAGTATTTAGCTAATATATTGAATGAAATAGCCATCAGTGTAGTATAGATAAATCGCATAAGCATCATTTGGCAAATTCTATAATAATACAATTATCAAATAAAGGTCAACTGTGCGTGTGTATGTGTGTGTGTGTGTGTGTGTGTCTGTGTGTGTGTGTGTGTGTGTGTGTGTGTGTGTGTCGTGTGCGTGCGTGCGAGTGAGCGAGCGTACGCGCTGGAACTCTTTGAATATGATACAGTATAGAAAAATGATGCAATATAAAAAGTGTAAAGTATTTATTATTATTATTATTTGTGTTAATGTTATTGTTGGTGTTTGTTTTTTTTGGTAGTAATAGTAGTAGTAGAAGTAGTAGTAACTAAACATATAGAGTTCATGAGTAAGTGAAGCCGGCCATGCAACCTTCACGGACCCTTTTTTTATCGGTATTGAACTATTAAGTAGGACTTACTATCTAATAACACTTACATGTATATTCCTAATAGCTCTATCTCAATAAATAGATAGCACCAGAATAAGGTAAAAGTTACAACAATGATCTATCTGACAAATTAAACAACATGAAAGACTTTAAGTATGATCAGACTAATATATATATATATATATATATATATATATATATATATATTAATCACATTTATTAATAACATATATTTACGTTGTAAGCTGATTATTATAATCTATTAACAATATGTGATAAAATCAGTTACCGTAGTTGCATGACCTCACAAGGTTAGATCCTAAAGATCAAAGCCAACCAAACATAACACATCCTGATCAACCAATCTACAAAGTTGGCATACTTCATTTCAGCATTATCCATAATTAGACTGGCTATGTATATAATGGGTTTTTTGCGAACCATAACAACACAATCAACCATAACCAGAGTCAGCATGATAGTCAGCCTCCCTGAAAAGTAAAATATTTTTACATGACACGACACACACACACACACACACAAACACACACACACACACACACACACACACACACATATATATATATATATATATATATATATATATATATATACTACTTCTGTCGTTATACGATGCATGATACACACCTATTTAAATGGTTTGATTGACCACAAAAAATAGAATGTAGTAATTTAAATTACTCCTCCTGAAATCAAATCAACAGGACAAATCTGGGAATGAAGGCAGCCTACAACATCAACAACAATAGTTGCGTCAGTATGGTATCATATGTTGCACCATTTGGTTAACAATACTCCACGCCTTCAGGATGATTGATGAGCGAAGTACTAAATACGACTATCAGATATTTCACATTCATTTCTCATTCAAACAATACAATCTATTCGCGTTACGGTTAAGGCAAGGCGTACCATCTCCTACTGTGTATCGAACAAGTGCTCTTTCTATCCGGAGTTTGGCCGACATCCCAGGGGTTCATATGTCCCCGGACGCAGCCGACTCCTGAAGGATGAATCCCAGACGGCCGTCCGGACGAGGCCAGTAAACACATCACACGCCTATTTGGTTATACTGCTCCCCGGGGACTTTGACCGTATAATACTGAGACTTGGAAGTTGAGAGGGAGCAGCTGTTACGACTAGATGAGGTAGGATTGTTTGAGGGTGTACTGGAAAAGAACCGATGGAAGAAAATAAGCCGAAACGTATGTCCAAATGGAAGAGAAATAACGATTGAATCATAATAAGGGAATACAGGGGGAATGTTTTTATAATAAAATATAACACTTCGACTTTAGTGAGAAATCATCAATTGCAAAAACGTAAAAGTAAGGATTTATATTGTCTCATCGAATAAAACATTCACTTTATATAATGTGGGTTTGGGTACAAAGATGTTTTATGTCTGATAATCTCGACAATCATAAAGTGTGTGATTAAACAAGCGGAATTAATATTAACAGTTGGGGGGGGGGTCTTTGTACAGATTATTACACATTGGAGGTTTGGAGACAACTTTCAGAATGGCGATTCTTCTGCAAAGTAAAGCGTGTACTGCCTGTTCAGTCCGTGCGTTTCTATGTGTGTGCATGTGTGTGTGTTTGTCCGTGCGTGTGTCTGTGTGTGCATTTATGTTAATATCAAGTGAAATTTGTAACTGTGAATGAACTGTGTGTATGTAGCTTTTTAATTTATTTTCCTCCAGTTCCCTTAAACCTACACACACACACACAGACACACACACACACACACACACACACACACACACACACACAAACACACACACACAATTCTGCTAAAGGATAGTAGTTCAAAGTACCCCAGTTCCATACCTTAAGACCATTCCATTCCATGGTTGCCACCCCCCCCCTATTCTACCACCCCACCACAATTTCCTTCTACTCAGAGAAGTTCCACTGTTTTTAGTCACCGTTTGGCAATTAACATTGACATACGGCCATCAAACATTCTCTCCCTGTGCCATACCCGCTACACATCAACTCCCCAGCTAATATGAGGCATCCCCTCCCACAGTCGATCTAATCTGATTACTTTATGTTAGTCGGCGCTTTGTATCAGCCAGCTGCCTGCCAACTCGTCAGATGTAAACACCTACCCGAGTCGACTAGAGAGCTGATTTGTACAGTATTTATTAACTATGCCATATTTCATAACTGGCGGCGAACCTTTTTTTATGGCAATGCATTGGCGATGACAACAAACTGTGCCTGAAAACATTATTTTGTTTGGAAAGTGTTTTTGAACTTATTTTTTTTACTAGTAAGGATTCCTATGGCGGACATCACGTTTATATGGTAAGTAATATTTTCACTGAATCGACTTTCTTCCTAATCGTGTTTTTTACCCAGCTTACCTTTGAACAACGCATCTAAATTCAACCACTAAACGTCAATTTGATGACATAGAGAACGAAAATATAAACTTTGACACATGATGATGTGTTTATAAACACATTACCATGGTTAACAATTATATTGATGTGATAATTATGTACAAAATACCAATAATAATAATAATAATAATAATAATAATAATAATAATACGAATTTTCAGTAGTTCCGTTTTCAAGGTGTCGACGCGCATATTTCCAAAATATTACAGGTGTCAGCTCCAAAATGTAATCTCTACGAAATATCGATAGTGTGCTGAAACAGTTTTCGTACCGAAGTACGAATTAACCCAAACAAACTTAATATTAACACATAGTATATGTCTAGCCACCATAACTACCCGAATATGTGCCGGTAATCGCTCTATATCAGCATAATTTAAACTCCCCACCATTTCTCTATGGAATAACCAGACCTGTGGCATAGAATTAATATTTGGATATAACAGCACGAACATTATTCAAAATGTTTAGCGGAACAAAATTTCATGCCTACTGATTAATCATAAAGTTAATAACTATTAAAATATTATATGTTTCATTACAATTTACAATAGATTTTTTCTTATTAGATTAAGTATGTGTGTGGAAGCTTCCGTGTTTTTTCTCAAAATTGAACATGTTAATATTGTTTAAATGTATTTTATGGGCTTTTTCAAGTTAGGCTTAGCTTTCCATTTGTAATTCACACAGTAAGTTGAACAGAATAAAGCCAACTGATTCTGAAGCAAGAATAGTTCATTACAGTACAAGGTGCATTGGATGATAACATGCATAGCCAATTAAGGTTTTGGTTAAATTATTTTATTAGTAATAAATATCATCTGCATTTTGACAAAACAAATTATCACAATGGAGATAATTAATTTTTTACATAAAAATAATACTAAATTATATATAAATATATATATAATTTCTCAGGGTTTTGAACAAGCTCCGACAGAAGAAGAAAATGTCAACTTGACATGAACAACCAGATTGACCTGACCTAGAAGTGATAAACTCACCTGCACCTTATACGGACACCTATTTATCAGTCGGTTGCTATGGATAAACTCCTGAAGTCTCTCTTTCAAATTAACGAGTTCAAGTTTCGCACAGATGACGATGTGGTGGATCGACTCAGCAGGCAGTACACACCGAGTCTTCTGGTCATGTTCTCCGTCTTGGTATCCATAAAGCAGTATGTCGGAGATCCCATCAGCTGTTGGTGTCCCGCACAATTCACTCAGTCACACCAAGAGTACACGAACACGGTGTGCTGGGTCAGCAACACGTACTATGTACCCTTCTCGCAGGTAGGTTGAAGTCCCTATGGGTTAATATGAAATAAACAAGAAGAAAAAAACGTCGATGAAATAATTTGGTTTATATGCTGTCTCTCTGACTGCTGATAAAATGGGCTTCTTTTCGGCACAGGTTTTACCTCTCTTTTCGGAGCCGCACCAGCACATATCATACTACCAATGGGTGCCGATTCTTCTATTATGCCAGGCAGGGATGTTCTTTTTGCCGTGTACCGGTTGGAGATTCCTCAACAGGCGGACAGGCATTAGCCTGCCCGCCATCATGGAAGCAGGACTCAACTGTTTGAAAGCAATCTATCCGGAAACGAAAGAGAAAACATTACGGTTAGTAAATATATCGGCTGACTGATATTGGAGACCCCCCCTCTCTCTCTCTCTCTTTCTCTCTCTCTCTCTCTCTCTCTCTCTCTCCTCTGACCTCAGGTGTTCTGAAATTTCGATTACTATGAATATAAAATAATCATCCGGGGTTTTCTCGTTTATCTTCATCTAGGAACTGCTCCTCTCTTCTCATTAATGGTCAATTTCCATATTTGTTTATCCTTCTTCTTGTCCCTTTGTTTGTTTAAACATGTGGTGATAAGGAAAATTATTCCTGACACTACTATAATAAATTAAAAACTGCAAACATAACAGTAAATGTGTTAGAGTACCGTTTAAGACAAATATTGTCCAATAAATATCACTAGACCTGACATTTCAAGATAAATATTTCATAATAATATAAATATTTTATAATAATATAAATATTATCGAGAGAAAACTAGAACACACAAGGGCATAACTTACGCTCAAACACTCAACAAAAGATTAAGATTATTTGATAAAAGCCATTTTCTAATCAACACAGTCATGGTGAATCACCATAAGACTAACTCAAGATAGCCACCTAAAGCTAGAACCGTAAGGCACTGATTTCGAGATAACGGCTATTTTCTATACGGAATAGGGCAGTGAAGGGTCTGGTTCTCTAAACCTTGTCCAGGCTCCAGTAAATTCCTAGAGAGTGCACACATTCAAAATGGTCGAAATATACAAATGCTAGTCATGGCACGCCAAAAAGGAAACACAAAAGATTTAACAGCTATTATATCATTAATTATATTGTGTAGATTTTTCGAGATAAGTGATATTCTTTAAAGATATTATAGTAATAGACTCTGTGCCTATAATTTTGCGGTCGTATAATATGCCTGAGATTTCCCATCAACCGTAATTTGCATATTAAAATAAATGGCGCCATTCGTATGAGATGTATCACAATATGTCACTGAAAATAAATAATAATCGGCCAACAGAAAACAACTTTTCGCTGATTTCAGGTATATTCGACCACGAGGTCCAAACGTAAATTTATACACACAGGCTCGCGCGCGCACGCACGCACCCCATCCCCCCACACACACACAAGAGAGAGAGAGAGCTAGAGCAACCACCTGTAGCATCTAACTGATATCACATGTTCTAACCTCTCTTGGTTGTTCAGCATTACTAATACTAGTCCATATAATAACAGACCTAACCGTTGAAATATGTCATATATTATATTTATTTATACAGTTCCTCCACTATATGTTTACTATTATGTATGGACGATTTTAAATAAGATCGAAAACAAAAATCAAAAAGTTTTATTCGCTGTATATCCATCGTCAATATAGTGTTGATTATCGGGGCCGATCTTTCAGCTTCATGGTATTACAAATCGATGGCTACCTGATAAACCAAACCAGAGATCCGGAAGGTCTGTGTGCTCGGATCAAGGACTCCTTATCCCGAATTTGCTGCTTCTTCTGCAGCAAGGATTCCGGCAATTACCTGGTCTTCATCTACATGTTCACCAAAGTGCTCTACATAATGAATACCGTGGCACAGCTGTTCGTGCTCGATGTCTTCCTCGGAATGGATCGCAACTATCACCTGTACGGGATCCAGGTGATATCCAGACTGTTATACGGACAGGATTGGACGCTGTCCGAGCGTTTTCCAAGGGTGACGCTATGCGATTTCCAGATACGTCAACAAACTAACGTCCACCGCTACACTGTACAGTGTGTACTGCCAATCAACCTCTTCAACGAGAAGATCTTCATCTTCATTTGGTTCTGGCTGTTCTTCGTCGCCATCGCAGCCGTCGCCAATTTCCTGCACTGGATCGGTAACATTGCCATCCTCAGCATGCAGGCGTCTTATGTCAGGCGCCAGCTGCGATCCATGGAATTGAATAAGCGCGATTATAAGGCGATACGGAAGTTCACCGAGCACTATCTCCGACGTGATGGCCTGCTCATCATCCGATTGGTTGCCAAGAACGCCGGAGATCTGATAGCCGCCGAGCTAATACACGGACTTTGGCTAAACTATGGCCCTGATCGACGCTCATTGGCCGAATCGCGCAGCGACACCTCTCGGAAAGGTCAAGGCCAAGGCCGTCCAATGATGGTTTCTGAAAATGTAAGCTGTATTGCTTAAATTGTTGTTGGTGTTGTTGTTGTATTTACTATGGCGGCTGTTCCGTTGTTGTTCTTATTGCTGTCAATCTCGTTGACACTTCCCTGGTGGGTTGGCATTACTTGTCATAGGTTTGCAGTAACATTAAATTATTTTTCCTGCTATCCCAAGTACAAATACATGTGTAATACTATATATATATATATATATATATATATATGTGTGTGTACGGAGGTTCCGTTAAGTTTAGTTATTAAATGTTTACATTTCTATTTCAGCCTATAAGAAGGAACACGGGCACTCGATGGTCGATGGTAAAGAGGATTCTCGTGAAGAGAAACTCTCAGAACAGCGAAGAACAAGAACGAGACGAAAACAACTTCATCCGCGTCGAAGACATATGATAAAATGATAAATAGCATAATGGCTCTAGTCTGAGGGTTTATTAAATTATCATAGAGACTCGAAAGCAATATATTTGTGCTTAGCCACGCTCAAGATACACAGCTCTATCTTAGATTAGGCACCGACTATCGAAGACGTTTATTGATGTTTGGCAAATTATGAGTATCAACATACTTAAACATCCTCGTCAACATCGATTTCCCTCGATCACAACAATCCACTTTTATTATATCGATAGCGCAAGCTCACGTCAAATATATATTCGTTTAGACGTGATGATCAGCACTTTATCATAACGTAATATAATTGAATACGCGATGGTTGAAGAATAACAGGCCGAATAGAATGATGAGCTAAATATGAGATCCTACAGGTGATAGAGATATCATTCTTGCAAAATACACGATTGTGTACATACATATACAATGTTGAAATCGTATTTAATTTGATATAATTGTTTGTGTACAAAATTTTATTTTGTAATTCGGTGTGTAATTTGGTATAGCTGTCATTTGTGTAACACTTAGATATCCGTGATATGTATTCATTCCTATGTCTGTGTGTGTGTGCGTGTTTGTGTGTGTGCTATTTGCGTAATGCACGCTTTATTTTCGTAGGCATCACTTCGCCAAAACATTTCACGGGTTGTTACGGCAAGGCATATTTTCTGTATTTACAATCAGCACAGGCCAGTATAACGGATTATTAAGGAAACCTTGTTACTTGAGACTTTTCGGATCTGTAACCTCTTCCGATATAATTACAGCTTAATATATTGAACTCGTCGCGAACGTAAAGGGTAAGTTTGTCGGCAATACATCACGTCTTATCGGAATTAGGCCGCCATCTGTCATTACAGTGCTAGATGTTTCCTTGGCAAGTTATTAAAACTACATTCACGCCATACAGCAGTCCCTTGTCCAGATTAGTAAACGCCGTAATTGACATCCGTCATCGGATTTATTGTGAAAACAGATCGGTGAAAATAGGTTTAAAACTGTTTAATAATACCTGTAGAGTAATATTGAACTGTGTCAAATTGAATGCGTCATTAAAACACGCCAACAATGTTATAAACACGTTACCTTATGTATGCCTTTGCGAGTGCTCTTAAACATAATAAATGTTCACTGGTTAGCGAGTTAAAAACAGTTATGATATAATACATATTCTATATCACCATATATATATATATATATATATATAAGGAGCCATGATTAAGGACGTTACATAGGGACAAAATTACTAATTTCAAAATACAGATGCCCGATATTAACGTAATTTCCATTAATATCAACAACACATTTATACAGATGCAGTTCGGTATATATATATATATATATATATATATATATATTTACATTCTCTGCACGCTGCGTCAGTACACTACGAAATAAATAACCATCTAAATAACAGGCGTACGTGAGTCGGTGCGGTTCAGCCAGTAAGCTAGGTGGAAGGCTAGTAGACAAATAGTCATACTTACTATAGAGAGGCGAGAGAGTAGTCAGGTCGCGGATAAGCTCGCGTACATCATAACGCAATACCGAAGTGTACAAACAGTTCAAACATCGATGGGGGCGGCAAAACAATAGACATATGTAATAAGCTCTTGTTGTGGACTGAAGTAGATCTAGCTCTTGTCAACACCTATCCATTTTATATGACAGCCTTGAAACAACAGAACGACCGAATTTGAAAATGTACAGCTGTTGCTTCTTCAAAAATTATACTTTCCAATCGGAGATAGTTTACCTAATCTCATTCGAAACGTTATTCACTCGGCACGTTTATCGTAATATAAACCACGATGGAATCAAACAGAACCTCTAAAGTAAGTGATGGTCTCTGGAGTATTGGTTTAGAAACGTGCGTTTATAAAACGAAATTTGCAATGTAACGAAGGCATGCCATGGCATCAAGGCAGATCTATATACACTAGCTTGTACTGCCTATCACAAAGCTTTCCCTTATAGCTATATAAACGCTGGGGTTTTTTCCCGTTTCGATTCATGTCTGTTGTGTTCTGACTGATAAGCTCATGGATGTACACAATGCTAAAATCATGTGAGAACATGGGTAGATTCATACTTTACAAAAAGGCTAGTTCCAACGTTAACCCAGTAGTGCTTGTGTTAATAAATGTTTTACGCACGTACAGTTTTTATTTTAATACCTTCGTTTTCATGATAAGGTTGCGTTATGTAGGTTTGGTTGGGACGTATTAGAGCCTTCATTTTTTTTCAAAAACATACACAGATAATCTCACGCAATTCGTGATCGTTTCCGACAAACTATTATCTGTTTGCTGCCCAAATCCGGAAAATCTCTCTGTACTGTATTGTTCCACTCTAGAGCACAGCACTATTACTGAGTAATATGGTTAATATATCACATATGGTCTGAACTACTGATCCACTAACCAGACAATTTCTATATTATGTACAATTTCTGTTCTGTTTGCGTTTCTTTGCTAAGAGCGAACCCACAGAATGATTGTAATACAGATTCTATAGTAAACAGATTGCTATGTATGGTTTAGTTTTATATAGTAAACACACACACACGCACGCACACATACACACGCACACATATATATATATATATATATATATATATATATATATATGAAAAAGTACCGCGTTCAAAATTACATCCATAAATAATGTTAACAAACCATTCATATATAAGTTTAAGCTGTTTCTATATTTGTAGAGTGGAGGATATTTTGTTAAGTTTAAACACAAGTTTTTTAATATAATATACATAATATAACATAACATAATATACTAATTTTCTTTTTCTGGTTCCATAAATAACAAAGAGGTTTTAAAACAGCCAGATAATTATCGATCCGTATTATAGACCCAAGTAATGTAATTAAACTAATTTGTTATTATCGAACTAAAACAAGTTAATGTTATTGATTTCCTGTCAATTACTTCTGAATTATGGCATTGGTTGGCCTTTCATCGTAGCTTCCTATTTTGTTCTCACAAGATCTATGTGACCAACTTAGTTAACCATTTAAATCATTCTTCACCTACACACGTACGATAATACGCACATTCATTCAAATAGTTCATCGTAAATGTGCAATGTTGAAGTTAGATGGTCGAACCGACATCTAGAAATAGCACGTCATGTCTAGGGTAGATGTTTTTCACGTGTAAGACAAACCACTATGATTGATTATACTTCAGAACAACTATAAAGACAATAGCTACATCTTCAAGGTCAAGCATGTGATAATAATCAGGATAGCGAAATATTTTTTGACTTAGAAGAAACGTTTCTTAGTTTTTTCTTGTTGTTATCATTGTTGGAAATTTGTTTCCTTTAGTTGTCTTTATAATTTGCTTTGGAGTAAATATAAAACTAAATATGCTAGTATATATATATATATATATATATATATATATATATGTGTGTGTAATTATTTTCTTGAATTGATATATATATATATATATATATATATATACAGTGTGTGTATGCATGTGTGTGTGTGTGTGTGTGTGTGTGTGTGTGTGTGTGTGTGTGTGTGTGTGTGTGTGTGTGTGTGTGTGTGTGTGTTTTAGGGTACATACAAAGAGGCAACAGGCACAGAGCATCAACATATCTAAACATCCTTCGAAACCTACCTCCATAAATCTAAATACAACTAACTATACATACATTAATCTAAAAATAAAATGTTCCATACTTCCACATATTGATAGATGTGTGCGTATACCTAAGCCTGTGTCTGGTCTACTCATCAGCCTGTGGGAACCAGCTAATTCACTTTTCGTACGCGACAAATATGTTACGCCCACAGGAAAGCGGCTACATGCAGGCTACGTACAAAAAGCGGAAGCACGTAAAAACATACCATTTGATACCACAGCTCGCAACAAACAACACGTCCGTGTGGTTCAATGGTGACTTGCTACATACATATCATAAACAATTTTGACACCACAGTTTACATTCAACAGTAATTTTCTGTGGTCCAAAAGAAACCTGTATATAAAGCATTTCGACACCTCAGATGCTGACCTCAGCTTTATTCTGGGTCCGAATAACTGAATAAATCCTACCTATATGAACCATGTATCAATATACGTCCGACTGGTCTGGCGTCGAAGTTCTTCTCTAACCTAAGTGAAAATTCAAGCCCTATATATAGCCTCAGCGTGTTAACAAACATTTCAGTTTGTTCATAACAAAGAGAATGTACACTAACACAGTATGGACTCACTAAAGCGATTAAACTAAAATAAAAACAAAGTAGCAATACCGCACAATGGATTATTACTGGACTAGAACGAAATATCGTCTCAAACCTGAGTAAATACTACGATTTACTCGAACCTAACAGCTAACCCTCATACGTTTCCGTTCATCACTAAGGGAACGTTCATTCACGCTTAATTTAGCCTCCCTAAGTATATGCAGTTAGGTGTGGTGGGATATAAATTAAAGCGCCTATCCACTTGATCTATTTGACCCATGGTCGAGAACAGCGGATTTCAGGCAGATCTCCGATACTGTGAATGACACGTCGGGATTATAATAGCTATACATTTAACAAATTTCCTATATCAGTGTAATCTAATTACTCATTATATGGGAAAAAACTCTGTCCGCAGCTTAATAAGGCACAGGTACAGAGAATCTCGAACCGTGAATTCAAATTCAGGTCGTTTCTTCATGGGACTGAGTCAAGAGTGGCGACTTTTCTTGCTGAGACATGTGTAATGTCTCACCAGTCCCTAAGCCGCCAAGCAAAATCAAAATGCGAATCACCTACAGCCGTGGAGTTTGGGTGTAAAACACCCAAGTCAGATCACGGCAGTAGTGAGAATGTTTAGCTTAATTATCTAAGCAGCCCTATTCACAGGAGTCTCTGGCGCGCGCTTTCTCTCTCTCTATCGTGCTCTATCTCCTCTCTCTGTGTGTGTGTGTGTGTGTGTGTGTTAGGATACAAATATTTCATTTCATGTGTCTTGCAAACCAACGCTTACTGAAGGTATTTGAAAATGGCGAGCGACTGACTTTTCCGCTTGAGATCAGTAGTTTTTGTCTGTGAATGGACATTACCAGATGTAATAAGAGAAATTATATGTATTTGATATAAAGAATAACGATTACTTCCATGCACGCCAAATTTAACCGTTCTAAGCATGATCTACGGCATGAACTTGTTATTTATCGCAAATAAGTGGGGGTTTTCTTTTTTCGTTTATGGCTTGTCTGCTGCCGACGTTCAATCTATATATATCGGTTTTGCTTTTTCTGGGAAGTGTCGCTTGCAATGTCTAATTTTGATATATTTTAATCACAACTTCTCAAAGGGAAATACTTAGCAAGTGGAATTCTTTTTTCGACAACTGCTTAGCAGACAAGCACAGTAAACACCGTTTTGGTTGTTTAATTATGGAACTTATCACAGTTATTTATGCTAGGTATATAAAAAGTAGTAATGCTATTTGCTCAACAGACGGCGCGCGCATTAGAATTGGTTTATTTTAGTTGGCTTACTTTCTGCGGTATATTTTTAAATCTACGAGTTCGGTAAACATCATTAAGTTGAGATATTATTAGCTCCCCGTGAAGAGGAATGTAAATTAATGCCATACACCTGAAATGATGTTATCTGAATGTGTATGCATATATTTCTTTGTTTTTTATCGAAACAGAGTACACAACGATTAGAATATCGTTAAGTACAAATAACTACCATGATTGTATCTAGTGATGTATCAGGTTTTCAGTTCCGGAATTTGTATTGTGTTTAGCTATTTGTTTCTCAAGTTAACATATAATCCATAGACGCTAAATATCTATTTAGTTTTTGAATATTATACATAATATATATATATATATATATATATATATATATATATATATATATATTGATATTTACTTATAATCAGATCTCTGTTCGGGTTAGAACTGACCATTTATCAATGATGATTCTAAGCCCATTTATATTTAGCTATAATTAACATCTAATGGGTTCAGTGGCTTGTTAGTATCTTTGCAAATTTATAGGCTGTTTTTTCTCTGAATAGCACATTTAAAATTTATATTGTTTTGCAAAATAAGGATGAATTTTGGTTTAGATAGAATAAACAACTGATGAAGTTCGTGATAATATCATAGTATACTATAAGATCGGGATAAGAGTGTGGCTATAAACATAAATAATCATCTCTTCCTATTCTTAACATTAATACTATAATTTGAGATTCTATATGTGCATGTTCGCATACATGTATGTATTTGTGTATATTTATGTGTGGGCGTGCGTGTGTGTATTTGTGTCTGTTTGCGCGTGTGTGTAATTGTTGCTCAATATATTATTTCAGTTAAACCGGAAGTGCGCCAAGCATACATGTTTCATATCTTAAAACTTACATAACACATATCCGTTAGGTATGCGTAAGCGATAACAGGAACACACGAAGATCAAAGCCAACATGTGTCGGCTCGTTACCATGGCATTTCTAATAAATCAGTCCGCTTTGATCCAGGATATATCCGGCAAAATCCACTTAGATTACTACTCGATAGGACAAACTCAAACCATTCCCTTCATATTTCGGTTTTAGTTATCTTTATTTTATCACGTCCGACTTTCCTCCGGATCTATTAACGTCCCAATTGTTGAATCATCGAATCATTCGACGTGCATCGGCTTCGTTTGGTCCCGCCGATCCAGAAGGGAATCGGTAAAGATGTTATATTGTTGTAATGTCGAACGAGATGGTTCGCTATCGGATTGGTGTCACTGAGTACAGTGGCACTTATTGTCAATTAGCCAAACGAGAACATGATTTATAAACATAAAGGTTTTATTTTGTTGCCCTACGAGCTTTTTGGGTGGAGGTTTTTTTTCCTTCTTCACGAGAGAGCTAAAAATACGGCGTGTTTTATACTTGATTGTTAGAGAGTCTGCCCTCGGCCAATAACACAAGTCATACTTAGGTGTGTGTGTGTGTGTGTTATTGTTGTTATTGTTTCTGCTGCTGTAGTTATTGCTGTTTTGCAAAACTTTGAGTCAGCCAGCCAGTCAGTAGGTATACAGGCAAATCCTTTACATCATATATAATGGTGTATTCTGAGACGATTTGTTTAATCGCAATTTATTAACACGTCAATTGAATCGAAAACTACTTCTACATATCCAGTAGGACAACTCACCTATCGACAATAGTAATAGGTTTGACTCTGGTCAGTTAAAGGGCTAATCTTTGTCTCAGTTGACTCTTATTCTTGCATTGGTGTATATTTCGTTGTGTTTTAAATGATACAGACTTTGTGTCTTATAAATTATATGTCTCTTATTGTACAACGTTCAACCTATGTTCGTCTTCTACGACTAACTTTCAGAAGGACATCAAAAGCGCCGCCTGCCAGTTTCTGGGCTAGTTTTATACAACTGATTTGTTCGCTGGCGTAAAACTCGAAATATGTTCAAGAAACATCGGATGCTTTAGCTTCCAAACAGAATGGCAGCCTAACCAGAGACAGCCGCTGACTTAATGCCGTGTAATAGAAATTCCAGTCTCCCGAGAGGATGAATCAAGACGCAGCTGGTAAGGCGCTATAGGTCGTGTACAGCTGGACCAGAACGCTTAATCGACGCAGAAAATAGTTCGATTGGGGTTGGTTGAAGTATGCAGTCTCTCTCTCTCTCTCTCTCTGTGTGTGTGTGTGTGTGTCCATAAAAAACCAAAACAAATGAGTTTAAGCAGAATGTTAATGACAGCGCAGTAACCCACTGTCGATCACGAAGCACTAAATTATGGCCGGACACCACTCGACGGTCTAAATTTAATACTAACCTGTCTACATCGGAAACAGGAGAATTAATGATCGTTGGTAGTTTATCTGCTGCTGATACTCTCTTCTGTCTCAATTATCGCCCATCAGTTACTTAACAGGAAAGCGTATCATTATTATTATTATTATTACAGTCAAGCAAGCCTCCCCCCCTAGCCGTCAGGCATATTCTGTGACGTGTTATCTATGAAACGTTATATTTCCAGCTGTGCCAAGTGGGAAGCCGGGAAACGAAGTCCTAACAAAAATAAGCGAAACTGGTGAAACGAGCAGATTTGGAGCATCCACGTTCCCATCAGAGAGGCAGCTACTTGGCATTTCACACGCTATCCAAGAATAACCCGATGAATAAATAAAACGCTTTAACAAAATCTGCGCGGAGGATATCCAAACAAGCACCTTATTGAGAGTCACTCGTTACGAATATGTTCTAATTAAATGTGCGGTGGCATTCCAGGAAATGTTCATTAACCGAACATTTATATATGAACGTACGCCACTTTGGACGTTTAGCTGTCACGCATGAAATAAATAAACCTTTAAGTTACAAACATGGCGGATGTTATTGTCGAAAAAGAACGGTCAGTGAACCAGGAGAGCCGCTTTAAGGCAAAACACAGGCTCCTGGTATTTATAACCCTACTTGATAGTTCAACGACGAACTAATTTACTTCAAGTCAGAGGGGTCAGGTGTTATCGGAAGACTAAGAATAAATTAAATATCCGTTATGATGATTTGATGATGGTGGTGGTGGTGGTGGTGGTGGTGATGATGATGATGATGAAAATGAATATAATGATGATGATGAAAATTAATATATCAGTTTTATTAAATACGATTATAATTGCCATTATCGCCATACCACTATCCTCATTTTTATGAATATTATCATCTTTATAATTTTTAAGAATATTATCATCTTTATGAAGTAATTGTTAAACAGATCTATATATATATCTCTATCAGTTACGTTCTATAAAATGTCAGCATATCAATTTATTTCCTTCAGTCATAGACGGCTGTTCTTTGATGGCAACATCATGTCCACTATAATCTCAGAAGTACATTAGATCCAACAACAATTAAGTATTCTATAAAACAAACAATCCAATGTGCGTATTATAAACACTAAAGAAAGCGAACATCGTAAAAACGTTTATCCTTGTTATAATGTAAATATGTACTTATGTTATTTCTACAATAACGGATTAAACACCTGTACGTACCTTTCTTCACCTTATTTCGCCGTGCTATATCGTCTCTGACACACATCAGTTATTTTACCTTCGTATTATCTCCACACAATACATATAATCAAATGCAGACAGTGTATCTGAAATGTATGGTGGATAATACATTCTGGAATACCTACTACTTCTGGTATTTATAATCCTACTTGATACTTCAACTGTAATCGGTGTCCTGAGACCCTTCGTGTTACCCTCGAGTTGTCTTCCCATATAATAATAATAGTAGTAGTAGTAATAATAACGTGTATTTAATAAATTACCCTTACTAGCAGGAACCATTCAAGGGCGCTATATAAATAACATGTAATATAATAATACCCCAAATAATATATCTGTTAAAATCATATAGGTAAGATATTTAAACGATATTCACACACACACACACACACACACACACACACACATATATATATATATATATATATATATATATATATATACTGCTGGAAAACCAAATATGTTTTATCGACTGCTACAACAAAACCCGTAAAGAAATCTGTTCCTTTTCTCATATCAAAATGGCGATCTTCCTCACGTTTTGGGCTAAGTGTCCACAATGTTCAGCGGTTATTAGTCAGAATGATCAGAACGAAACACAATGGTCTGTGTTAATTACCGGAGGTAATATCTATTACCTAAACCGACTGAAATGACAACCCGATCAATAAAATCGATCAATACTACAGACCCTATGTTTTATTTAGGATTCACTCCAATAACAGAAATGAATAAAGTTTAAGTTTTTAACATTCATTAACACCACAATAACATATCTACGATACACCGAGCCAGCCAAGCATCCAGTTTAAGCTGCTCTTTGTGGTCTTGACATTGTGTCGGTGTCAAAGGCTCAACCTTTGCATCAAACCACGAAATGTTGTATACAAAGTTCATCTCGGAAGGAGTTTGGTCGAATTTCAGATACTATATCTCTGTATTAATCTTGTCTTTAGTATATAACTTGTTTACGGTATCAATATTGTTTCTGGGTATCTTTTATTTGTTTCTTGCAGATAATGTATCAGAT
Organism: Paralvinella palmiformis; assembly: GCA_025642065.1. Lineage (NCBI taxonomy): Eukaryota > Metazoa > Annelida > Polychaeta > Terebellida > Alvinellidae > Paralvinella > Paralvinella palmiformis. Next base: position 740,308 of record JAODUP010000138.1, on the reverse strand, counting down.
ATTTTGCCGACTTAATCTCAATGTTCTCGCATCACAATTAAGTCGTCAATTAAATTGTTGTCTGTGGTTTTACCTTTCAAAATAATGATACCAACACCACAAACATACACACCGCACGTGTGTGCCCGAACAAATCTGCCTTTGTTTGTGTTTCAAGTTATCTCTAAACACAAAAGAATACAGCTTGCCTAAATGTACCCGATAACATTATCACCTTTATTGTGCTAAAACTACGGACATCAAACATGGTTTATACTGGATCAACTCACAAATCAGTCATTAACATACAATTCGGTCATGAAAGATGCCGCCAGTATCACGCTTCATCAATAAGCGAGGCAATAGGTATATTAATCACGGGACGGGCACTTCAGAGAAACTAATTCTCAAAAGGGAGGTTACAAATCTCCGATTAAAACAGTAACCTTTCCTTAATTCTGAATGAGTTGTACCTTTTCCACCGTTCTGGATTTTAAATGCTCACTGCAAGTTCAAAGGTTAAACGCTGCTGAGCGCATAATATCGGGACGGTTAGATCCAGATCATTCAGTTATACGATAATTCATCAGACCTATTTAGCAAGATTAAAACTCTGAAGTTAATCAACTATCCCGTTTTAATTTTAGATGTCACATTCGTATTAATACATATTTTTATAAAGCCACCTTTTATCAAATCTTCTGCTTTTCTTTTTATCAAATCGGTCATACATTTCACATGATAAACAAGTGGTAGATATGGCATTTGGGTAATTTTTGGTTTGTTCAGACTTAGCAGCATTTGGGTATTATTCATCGAGCTTAATTATTATATGTTGTCATTGCCAAAATTTTGAAATATCTCATGATGCAATTGGTGACTTTCTACCGAAACTAAATGAATCAAATATAACACGGGTATAACTCCGCTTGTACTCCTGTGCTTCACCAGAGTTATTTTATTACCAGTACTGACTTATACGGACATGTATTCTAGTGTACCTAATTACGAATAATACTATATACAATATACAATAACACTATATTCTGGGTTCAGTGATACTGTCCATGCTAGCATACAATAGCTAAGCTGTTTCATCAGTTCTATATATGAGTATATTGTAATACAAATGCAGATACAAATGCTTGAAGGATGACCTCTTTTGATTTGATGTCTCTTATGTCATTGCTTCGATCTACTACTCGTTCTTTCCTTAAAATTATAATCTTGTATAGCAACAATGAAAGTGTTGCTAATTTCTAGTGTCCTACATTTTCATCACACCAAATATCATTGCTGTGATTCGGACAAATATCCTAACATGTCGACGTGTATGACTTGGTATATCATATCAGGAGGATGGTACGGTACGCATCACAGTTATTGTTAAATATTTATTAAAAACAACTGATGAATACAAGTGGGGCAGGGGATTCATTTTAACACGCCATAGAAAATGTTTCGCTGTTTTCTTCTATATATTAAAGCTGGCTTGTTCATTTGACAGTGAAAACATATGTTTTCGCATTTGTTTATACATTGTTCAATAAATATTAGATTATATTCATCGTGGAACACAACCACACACTGTGAAGATTTGATCAAGATTCTTGTTCCATACAAAATAGGGACATTGATATTAGTTTTCGGAACACTTTGCAGGAAGTGGTGTATATTCCAAAACGGAATCGAAATCAAATGCTTATGTATAAATTTATTACACAGTTCTCCCTCCCCTGATGATGTATGATGACACATTGTTAAGAACGCTGCATTAAAAACCTCCATGTTCGGGTTCGAATCCAATTAATACACACACACACACATACACACACAAACAAACAAAAACAGTGAATCGGCTCTTGGCCTTATGTTACATGAGTAACCGGCTCAGAAAATAAATGAAACATTCACTCATTAACCTCTGATAACTCCACATTACCGGGTCAAGAGTAACATAAATGGAGTGTTGCATTATTGTTTAAATGGCTATATCACAGAGTAAAATATATTAGTTATGATTGATATAAACATATATTCATATTATATCTATGTACATTGTATTTATCAAAATATGGCTGGATAGTATGGTTTGGTTTTGTTGTTCGGGGAGAATCCCCAGGCTGTCGCTTAATCAGCACAGCCTCTATGTTCGAGAGGTTGAGAAACCTCCTCCCCCACCACTCACAGGGGAGAAGTACGGAAAGATGGAGCCGAAATTCCCTGAGGGTGGTCACTGCCAGAGTGTTTTACGTCCTCAGGGGGTTTTTAACGTCCCCCTTTATTTTAAATAATTCAGTGGAGACGGCAGCGCCATTTAACGTGGTCAGCCACCCACGATATAGTGAGCCGAGAAATTAATCCCTGGAAAAGTTTCGACCTCTTACGGGGTTCGAACCTGCGACCGTTGGCACCAAGTGCCAGGTGCTTAACCGTTAGGCCACCGGAGCTCACTTGGATAGTATGCTGGTTCGCATAATTGTATAACCTTTGAAATAATGCCACGAAAACCACATAGCACATGAGTGGCGAGTGGAGAAAATCTCGCCAGACTACTTCACGTTAGTGATCCATATTTCTACTATTATGTTGGCCCATGTAGCCTACCATGTGCACAAAAGCAGCCGTAAAACATCAATCATCATCTTCTACATTATACAAAGCAGCAGATGTGAAATTATTTATTTTAATAACTACAAAATTGATAGCATGTAGATTGCTTTATTAGTATTATATTTTGTTTCGTATTTCTGTAATAGCACGAATTAAAAAATTGTAAACAAACCGACCAACAGTCGCTTCAGTCCTTTCATTGTGGTGCATCACTTGTAATATCAGTTCAGTAGTGGTTATCCAATGACAATTATCAATTGGAGGAAACGGCATGAAAATACTCTAATTACAAATTACCTGTTTGGAATGTGCACTCGATGGTGAAATAGTCTCGAAATACAGGATTTTTTTAAAATTTATTTTTATGTTGGACGTGTCCGATACAGAAGTGCCGTATGTAGGATCTATCAGTACAGTTGTGGATGCCTTTGGGATTGAGGATTTCTAACTCAGCTCTGTGTCAACCGACGGAAAACATATTTCACCAATACCAGTTTATCGGTTATAGAAATTACCGTCTATGAAAAGAAATGCTGCCAGCGTTCGTAAACTATACGTCAGATACCAAGTCAGAGTTTTAGGACATTTTAGACAGCAAGGAGGGCGTGAATTTTGGGGTCCATGAGCCAGCCAACATTTTATCATTATCGCGGTATGTCGAGCCGCGTTATAACAGTCCCCCCGTGTGTGTGTGTGTGTGTGTGTGTGCGCGCGCGCGCGTGTGCGTGTTGTAAAAAAATACAAAGAAATCGGTTGTTTATTTTTTTCAGTTTGAAACTTTGAGCGGTGTGTATGTATGTGTACCAATCAATGTAAATTAAGGTCAAATTGTGTGTACTCATTCGTACAAAAAAAACCTTTACCATAACACAAACACACTGCTGCTTTGTTGATGTTTGGAGTGTTTGCTTTTTCTTCTTTTTTTAACACTTCAGTGTAACAGATACGCTACAGTTAGGTTGGGATGGTATCTATGCTAACAAAGACTGATTGCGACATCTTTGAAAGATCACAGATCAGAAACAGACTTCTTTGAGGATTTGTATGCCAATTAACCACACATACTTGTTTTGTATAAATATTCCTTGTGCTACTGAAATGCTAAGACAATTCATGCAGTTTTGAAGGTATGCATAATGATGGAAGATGAAGCACCTATTGGATCAGAGTTCAAAAATCGGATTGGTTGAGAAAAATTATTTAATGATGTGAATTGGTCAAGGTAAGTCAGTATTACTGGTCTTTCGGGACTTGCCTGTTACATTTGACCAAAATGCGCCAATTCTCCGGAGTCTGCTTGTTGATCGTATTTTATCTGATGTGCTGTGTTTGCTAACACGGTTCAGTTCTTGTCCCTTTGGGGACGCCTCCGTGGTCTAGCGGTAGCGCGTTGGACCACAGATCACTACCACCCGTGTTCGAATCTCGGCGTGGGCATATCTGAAGACTTTGACTTCATTACCTTTGGAGGTCGCTCGGCCCATTTAGCCTACCTTGTGCACAAAGGTGGCCGTAAAACATCAATCATCATCATCATCTTGTCCCTTTAGTTTTCAGAAAGAGCATACCGCGTTTGGGTATCAGCGATATAACGTTTACTGTCATGTATATGTCGAAGCAATACAGCTGTTTAATATATCATACCGTATCCTGATAATAAATCAAATTTACCCGCTCCCCTCCCCAGTGCCCTGAAGAATTTGAAATATTTCATTGCTGATAAATGAGCCAAATCCTTCGAAAAATAACCGACACCACAATATACGAAACCATCCAAAATAATCATGTTACACATTAGTTAATCCTTCATAATCCATAGTAGACTAGTAAAAGCATTTCTGGGTTAATTACTATAAGTATATGTCAAGTACTAAGTATACCCCACTTGAGATCAGCTTTCTACCATCAGAAAGACTAGAACTGATCTTGAGGGGGAAGAAGTACTTATAATAGCGGTTCATGTTATATTGGTGGTCCATGTCTTTCTTGCATATCATATTTGTAATTTTAAATCCCTATTATATGGCGCATATTATTTGGGAATACAGAATGATGCAGCTCGCATAGCAACGTATACAGACCAGAAACCTGACTTCCTCAAAAACTACATTGGCGACTAACATTATTTCGTATTCATCTCAAGATTCTACTAACAACTCAATGATAGTGCACTTAATTATATGTGTGGGTACTTGTCTTGTCGATGAAGCAAACATCACAAGAACTTAGTTCTTTCAGTGGGTTAGCATTCCAGGTACCTGAACCTCACTTAGTCATATAGGGATTGTGTATTGAGCTTAGCAACCCCCCACTTTGTGGAATGGGTTGCTGAAGGGCATTAGAAGTGCATCTGTTGAAAATAGAACGATTTAGCATATATAATTTGCATTGTTGAATATTTCTAATTGAGTTTAGCTCGTTATATTTACATTAAAATAGGTTTCCGCTTAATTGTTATAGGAAGACATCGAGGTTCAGTTAAAAACATATTACAGTGAGTGGCTAGTTTCTTTATCTGTACGGATACATACGAGAAACACACGCATCAGTCGAATTTAAACCGACAATTTGTAGGTCTGCAGTGCAGTACTAGACACTGTGATATGGGAACCCTCTCTTTCCACATTTATGCATACTGTAGATCGGCAAATGTTGACGGTCGTGTTAAGTCGGCGAATTTGGCGAACGGCAAAAAATCGCCAATTTAAAACGACGCCAACATTTTCCTTTTGTAGTATAATACACAATCATAAATTCGTCGAACCAGGAATTCACCGAATTAAAACACCGCCATCTTGCCCAGATTATGAAATTCGCCAACTTAATACGTCGCCACCATTTGTCGATTTACAGTACGTTTGGTTAAAACTATTCTTCAGATCGTCTGCCTCATAAAACGATCTATCTCTCAAAATCCACCTTTCCACAAACGCCCGTTATTAAATACATTTAGAAACCTATAAGTTATTCATTACCTATTTTCTACTATATATGATCGTTGGTGTCTGGATATAAGCTATATGATATATAGAGTGGTAATTTTTTGGGTTTGGTAAAGGAATATTTACCAACCTACCCAGAGAACATTGTTCCAAACAAAATATCAACTTTAGGTTGGAATCACCGTTACACGTGTTAGTCAGTTTCGAACATAATCCATGCTAACATCTATATTTACACCGCCAAGATAATTAATTCTAATGCAATTGTTTTTGGGTTTATTTTCCCCGTATGTAGCGCGTCTCATAAACCGCATTAATGGCTGTTAATTTACACAACAGACGATATGCTAAACCCACAAACCAACTCCTAAAATCCGAAATACAAACACACCGGTGCCTTCCCTATACGCAAGTCCAAACACGTGATCGTTGTTTTTGTTAATTAAATTCCGTTACCATGGCTTCCAGAAACGAGGTCATCGTTCACAGTAGATAGAAGTTTGTTGTGTTCAGTAACAGACTTTTGCATTTAACCATCTGCCAATTTATATATGTGGCGCCATCTACACCGAGGTTGGTACTGAATTGTGACGTAGGCTCTCAGCTACGGGTTTTACGCTGTTGTTGATTCAGGCGTTTTGTAATTCGATGGAAGACGCAGGAAGCGCCTCCCACTTCCGGCGGACAGTAGACCAGTCGAAGTCCATAATCACAGTTCGGGATAAAGTATTCCTGATGACATGATCAAAGTAACGTAGATCTCTTATTATTTCGATGATAATTTTTTCACGGTCGACTGGGTCCAATTGAAGCTTCAACGATCGACGCTAACAACATACCGGAAATGATCGGTACATGTAATACGATGATCAAGTCATTCTTTCGAAGACTTATCTAGACGAGCGTTTTCGTCGCATTTCCCCTCATATCTGGCTATTGGCCACGCTTGAGCCGCTTATGGATCTGTGAATTTAACGACGATATCCCACACGTATCCGTATTTAAATATCAACCATTACAGCAGGATGACTCTTGCCCGGATACTTCATTGCCGAGTCACATCAACAACACACGGAATAGATGATATCCGTAGCTAGCGGTACTTAAATCCGGATCGTGTTGTGTAACCAGTAATGCAGCAGTGAACATTTGTATACGTAATGACAGTAGTGCGATCCCACTGAGTGAGACTTTTTCCCAATGGGAGGGATATTGTGCATAGATGTTGATTATCGAACATGTCACTGACAGCCAAAGGGTTCACAATGTTTTCCTGAACCGAGATTTGTTTATGTCTTCATATAAAAAGTGTCTATTTTTACGTCACTCGGTTCGCCAAACTGAATGCTCATCACCAATGGTTTTATTTTATTTTGTCCGCTCTATTCGAATACGTGCAATGATAGAAAAAAGACAGAAACGTAAACTTATATTGTCGTTGTTCATCTCACACTGAATGTGGTACAGGTATAAGATATATGAACTGTAAAATAATCACAATCTAACAATGTCTAATGAAACAAACCCCAAGCTAGAGAGAGAGAACTGACGCAGGTACTGCCATTACACTTCTACTCACGAAAATGTCCCCGTTGATTAGCATACGATTATCACATTAAAGAGACACATCCAGTACATAGTTTCTTCCTCCGTTGTTATCCCAGAATTCGGCGCGCCCATTCACCGTTCTGCAACATATGGCGAACTCCAACTTTACTGGATTAACTGTCACGTGACTAGCATCTAGAGGTATCCGGAAGCGGAAGAGATCGCCAGGCGACCGAGTCTCGTCGGTATTTGGTGAGCGACATCCACTGACGTCACATTGCGTCCGCCAATCGTCGGTAGTGTATCTAATGAAGACAGTGGGATTCTCTTCCGGATCCCGAATCCGGACGTCACCAGCTACAAACCGATCCCGTCGATCAACACGTAGCCGTCTTAAAGTCACCGTATTCCCACTTCCGACATCGTCGAAGTTTTCGAGATCGAAATTGATGAAGCGATACCCACCAACGTCGTGTGCGCCTGCAGTCGTTGAAAGAATGCTACTGGACCTCCGGTCGTTACGCGGGGTAACCTCCGGACTTCCAATCGGCGTCCCTAAGTTATCAACGGAATCAGAAAAAGTTTCGTCACCCGTGCTGCCACCTACCTTTGAGTCGTCGCATCTAGCGCCGTTAGTGACGTCATTATTAGGTCGTAGACTGTCGAAGTAACGTCGATGTTTATCGATCAATTTCTTCAACTTGTCTATATCTCTGTTCAGATGTCTGTAAGTATCGTCGGCCAGAATGGTGAACTTTATTTCGCCGCCAGGTGACGCTGTATCCGACTCCGACTCCTTGTCATCGTCTTCTGTAGTGTCACCATCGGATGACGTCGACTCGAGCGTGATATTGCAGAATACTATCGGACTCTGATCCCGTTCAAATACGCGACATCGGACTAACGGTTCGCCGCGCTCGTCGGCAAAAGCCACCTTACGGCGACGCGATGACGCCACTTCCCGTGGCGGTTCGGCTTCAGACGCCGAATCCTCTTCGGCCGAGCTACACTCCTCGATGACGTCATCGATGGCCGTCAAAGGCGATCTCGACGACGTCACGATGGCAGTTGGTTTTGGGACCACCAGGTGGCTGTTGACGTCGGCGATCCTGCTGACGCCATTCCGGCCTAACGTCGGCGTCGTTCGTGGACGCCAGGTGGCGCATTTCGGGAATGTTTCCGTGGCCAGTCGCCTAGAGACCGGAAGTCCATTCTTGGCGCCTTGACATCTCAGTCCGCTGAGACCGAGAGCCGGGCCGCGCTGAGTGGATAGCGATATATCGATACACTTCCGGTCGGCTTGTTGACATTTGATAGGTGGCGTTATGCTCGTATTATCACCCATTCTGGACCGGTCCTGTCCTATATGACCGAGTACGGATCTGTCGTCTGCTACTCGGTCTCTTTCGACGCATTCTCGTCGGTGTTGTGCCCGAACCAGACCGCCGATCCGTGTACTTATAGTGATGTGTGCCGTTTTGAGGCTATTATCGCCCAGATGCGGGGGCCACCTGGAGTGCGATTCGGTCGACGACGGCTGGCCCCCAGCCGATCGTACGCCGAAGCCTGCATAACAATAACTGCTCCATTCCTTGTACGCCTTCTGGATCACTAGCGAGTCGATGCCCGGATCGCTGGCGAACAGGTAGCGGTCAAAATCCAGCGCCATCTCGGCTTAACGTAAAGCGAAATTTCAGTACAACAAGGAGGGACGTCTCACTTGTTGGATATTATGTTTGTAAACAAGAGAACGAATATCTGTTGGCGGTCAGTTATCAATATGATTGCATGTGTGTGTGTGTGTGTGTGCCTGTGGTTTGGTAAAGCGGAGGTAAGCTGCAAAACTGAGAAGATAATCGGCACATTTAGCACATCGATGGACCAATCTTCATCTGGATCCGGCCTCTCATTATTGCGGAGGACACGGAAGATTTGTCTGATTAGTTTTTTCTCTGAGCGAGACGCCTATCCTACGGTGATATCTGTAAATAGAAAAAGATAATGTCGGTGTATAACTTTGGTGGTAATCTATTGTATATTAATATGCTAGTTTGGCTGCCACATCCGATTCCTTCCCGAGCTTCCTTATCTTCGGTCAGGTTATTACATACACACACGAACGTGCGCATACACACTATATGTGTATATACTTATGTATATATAGGTGTTATGCGTATATATTCTAGACCAGCGCCATCGTACACTTGTGTGTGTTTATATATAAATTAAAGATATTCCTATTTCACGTGAAAGATGAAACACCCTTCCGACATAGTTCGCCTGGGAATTTAACCGAAATTCTATAGATGCATGGCAAAGTGCGCTACCAGTTAGGCCATGAAGCTATGCCGTGTGTGTGTGTGGGGGGGGGGGTATGTATTATACCACAAACATACACACAAACACACACAGAGGGGGGTGGTTGGTGCACTCAGCACGATGCCTGTTCTCGCCTTATTCGTTACGCAACAGATGTATAACAGACAACTCTTTCCCTTAACGTATACAGCAGGAGCAAGCAATAGTCTTTGAACTAGCTTTTATACCAAGCAGAAAATATATACACTGAGAGAACGGTGATGTGTGTGTGTGGGGGGGGGGGGTGCCGGCAATGGGCATGTACATCATGATTGAGGTATGGGCTCAATGATTAATACCAAATAAATCATTTCCAATTCTATTAATAAATTAATGCGAAATATCCATTTTACTATCACCTTATGTTTTACGTATGCTGTATTTTATTCCATCGTTCCACTTTTAGCTGCGACTAACTTCTTCATTACATGATGATTGTGACGATTGATGTTTTACGGCCACTTTTGGTAGGCTAAACGGGAAGTCAAATATGAAACACCCTTCAGGTATGCCCACACCGAAATTCGTACACGGGTGGTAGTGATCTGTGGTCCAACGCGCTACCAGTTATAACATGGAGGCGAGAATGCTCAAGTAAAGTGAATCTGTTAGAAGGCAACAATTTACCCCCCCCCCTCCCCACAAAATCTAATTCCTCACTCTCCGTGTATTGGGTGTTAAGAGAGTTTTAGTTATCCATTATATACGGAACGGACTGAAAAGAAATGTTTCTGCTTACGTGTGTTACTCGTGTCTAATCAATAGAGCTCATGATACTAAATAAATATTGTAAAATAAATAAATGAAATGCTAGACATGAACAAAATATATACAACCTGATGTGTGTGTGTGTGTGTGTGTGTGTGTTACAGTTAATCTGTATAATCTGGTAATATGTATATTACCTGAAACTTTTATAGTATCATGAGATTACCTGAAAATTTCAAGTAATCTGTATTAAATCTCAGTTAGCATTAGACTATTACCTGAATGATTCAGGTTATATACATATTACCTGATTATACAGATTAACTGTTTTATATATATATATATATATATATATATATATATATATATATATATAAACTTAAAAGATATAAACATGTAAAAGAAATCTAATGGCTAGGCCAAGTAGATGAGGGAGTATAAGTAACAGGTAAATGAGTGGACTATTTAAATTTGCGCTGATTCTAGACGCAAGCGATGGAAATAAATTCGATCTTTATTGGTTCAAATTATCGACGAAATCCTATCAACTTCTCTGTCCTGTTTATCTACTTGTCATATTGCACGCCCGAGTAGCCGACTCTGTCAGGAATAATTACGAATAGATGGGATATAACAGCTTCTCCTAAACCAACTGACTGCTCGTTGTACAGGTAAATAACAAGGTGCACCAAGCCATGGTCAGACACTATAGACTAGACTAAGATCGAAAGGTTATCTGGCAAATAGATCAATTGATCCTATGCAACTCTTTAAAGCATGCCAACTATGTCGTAATTGACTGCTGATCATCTAAAGATATTTTGTTGAAAATCTCTACGCTTCTTTCGAAAGTGGACGTAAAATGTACATACCTGTATCCACAGCTTTGTATCAATACGCCGATAGAGGTACGTCGCTGAAACTTGTTACAGATGCCGCCAGGTGTATATTAATGACTTGTTTTGTGCTGATAGATGTTGCAGTGATCCGACGTCATTACGACACGATAACCGTTCAAACTGACGTAATGCACAACGCTTATTAACTATAATTAAGATATGACATCAACTGTACCCGGCAGCTGGGTGGATCGTGTTTATGTAGTAAGTGATCATAATTGGCGTCACAATAAAGACAACTGACACTATTAAAACAATAGATCGATAAACAATACAATACGATCAAAGCTAATAGATGTCCAACCTATTTTATTGTGTAATGTTATTTACTCGCAAAAGTAGTTACAACAAATAACACTGTCTTCATAAGAAAATGATTAAATTATCGCCTTTGATGCTCAGTGTTCTCAAAGAATGATAAATCTATCCCTTTCCGCACGCACACACACAAATATATATATATATATATATATATATATATATATATATATTATACGTACATCGTGTGTCACTGACCGAGTAGCACATACATCATTCACCTCGCTTTAAATACATCAGCGATGATAGTTGCCAAAGGATTAAATGAGACATAACAACGGTCGTTGATTTTTTTATCTAAATACATATTAATTTGTGCAACACCTGCCAATTCAATAAAAGGCAAATATATATATATAATATATATATATATATATATATATATATATAGTGAAAGAGAGATATGTAAATGTTTTATGGCTACTTATTAGCATTTGCATTATTTAATATTAGGCTAAATAGATCAAGCAATCTCAGAAGGTGATCAGTTGAAATAAATATAGAAACTCTTCAGACGCAGATAAGTAATTGATTCCCAAACTTAAACGTCAATGGTAGAGTATATTACCTGTTAGGGCTCTATAGTGTATTGCATTAAGCCGTAGAGATTAATAGCGGAAAGTAATAATGATTATCACATATGGTAGATGAGTAGCTTCAGGCCTTGTCACACATGGGACATGTGTACCAGGGGCGTCCGCCAATGGATGATGATTGATGTTTTACGGCCACGTTTGTGCACATGGTAGGCTAAATGGGCCGAGCGACCTCCATAGGTAATGAAGCGAAGTCAAAGATGAAACATCATTCAGATATGCCCACGCCGATGGAAACAAATGCCACAAACGCGGGCATTACCCGAATTCGAACCCACAACCCGGATGATTACGATGCAATATTATGACCGCTGTGCCATCTGAACGTCCACGGGGTCTAAATGTTAATGTACCATGCGTCTAGAGTTATCAACTTACAATCTTTATTTAAAAAGCTATGTAATAAATTAACGATTTAGCTATTTATGTGGTAACTCAAAAATAGCAGCAATGACCACACACACAAAAACACACACACACGCGCGCCACTGAAACCAATACAGAACTTACCTGATTACTTGCTGAAAACAGCTGTTACCATCTAACCTTAAATTCTGCCAAAACACCAAATGTTGCCGATGAACGATCCTTACTTCTTCTTGTCCCGTCTAAGATTGTAAACGCCAATCTTACATTCGGCGTCAGTTTTCTGCTATAACTAACCAGCTCCACAAACAATGTGTATACTGATCTACAACAGTTTCGTTCTTATATAGTAATAGTGGTACCAACGTAGTGTAAACACACAGGTGAAAGGTGGAGGGGGCGCCCTCTATTGACCATCACACAGTAATTGACCTATCAAATAAGATTAGATACTTTTCACGTGATAGCCTTTGACCCGAATAAAGTAAGACAAGTGTTGACCGACTCTGGAACTCCACCCCCCTCCCCGCGACGCACGGACGCACACAAACACACACACGCGCGCGCGCACATACACACACACACACACACACACACAACACCATTAGAGGTCGTGTAAATATAATCACACTGATAAATATACCTGTATCTTGTCATTATATTTATTGCTTTTCTTCCGATAGTCAAATAATGTATTATTCATTATACAGATCGTTAGATAATAATAATAATAATAATAATCCACACCATTATATATTATTATTAGTCTACATATTAGATTTTGTTATTGCTTTGTATATATTATTATCAAATTCCATTGCGTCATCCTGATATTTTGATATATTTCGTTACCATGATGTAATGTTTTAATTGGGTAAATTAAATAAAACATATGATCTTAATGAAGTTTAGTCTAAACCAATAGATTAAGTTATTGCGCCCGTCTATATATATCAGCAGTCCATAAAACTGGGTCAGGTTGATTTTATTATCGTGATCATTTTGGCTGAGCAAGGGTGGTCTGTCCAGGTAGTTTTCCATATGTACACAAGATATCGGACACCACTCCTCTGGTCCCTCTAAATATTCCTATAGAGATAATAGACCTATTGCATGATGACGTCAAAAACCAAAACAAACCAGGCGCGCTTTGCATTGTGGGATTTATACGGGGTCCGCTGAGCGATAATACCGTGATAATCCCGCCATTTTAACCTTAAACGTCAATGTTCCGGATCTGTTATAATCGTGAAAACATATATACACAAATCGATGTACTAGTTGTCTGACTCCGTGTGTGTGTGTGTGTGTGTGTGTGTGTGTTGTGTTGACATACAAGATTAAGTCTGACGATGTCAATTTGAATCATTTGGTCAAGAATATTTGAACGAATTTTCTTTATTAATATACACCCGCAACCCAAACTGATCAGACTTATGTGTGTACTCTTCTTTGATTAGCTGTTATCTTTTAAATTAATATTAAAAATAAAAACAAAACTCCTGCGTTGTATTTTTAATTCTCAGCCGGCAAACTCATGTACATTAGGTTTTTTTTCTTTATCAAAAGGAGAAGGAAAAAAAACGTGTATCAGAGAAAAGACTGTTGTGGATGTACTCTGCCTTTCTACGAATGTGATGTTACGTAATATTGATTGATCCTTCGTGGAATGAAGGGTTGGGTGGATATATCAATAACAACCACTTACCACAACAATCTCTATCTATCTATCTATCTATCTATCTACCTACCTATCGCTCTCTCGCTCTCTCTATCTATTTGGCTGTTTGTTTGTGTATTTCCACGCGCGAGCACGTGTGTGTGTGTGCTGTTGACTGATATACAAGATTAGGTCTGACGCGTCATGTCACATCTTCAGACTATAAGTAGTTATCTAATAAGATGATAACACTACAGATGGCAGTTAGGTTTTATATTTAGGCAATCAGTTTACGTTGGATATCTATGTATGTCAGAAAAGTCCTTATTTGAGTCATGGCCACCTGATCGATCTATCAGTTGATGTTTACATGTCTATCACTTTCTCAGTGTAAGCATTAACGATACTCACAAAATGTTCGTGCATTTAAAAGGAGAAATAAACAAACATTACTTCATATTGCCACAAAAGTAATAATTTTCCTATTCATTCAGTTTAATACCTGTTGATACACGTTATTGTGGTCCAGTAGAATACGCAGTGCGGCCAAATACCTCTGACTTCCACTCTCGAGATTTCTGGTAGGGTTACCTCGCCCATAGTCCATATTACCTCACCCATAGCAGACATGGGGTCAATTCTATTTTGTCAATTCCAATTCCACTCAAATTTACCAATTCCAATTCCACCTCAAATTTACCAATTCCAATTCAATTCCAATTCCAAAGTTTTCAATTCCGACTATTTGTTTGCTTAATATTTTTTACCATGAGTAGATACTCCGAGTACCTACTTGGAACACATACTCCGAGTAGTTTATATTCCAAGTAGGATTGTCATGGAAGAAATATTTCTGAATTAAAAAATTAAACGGTAAATTAATTTGTGGACTTAATTTAATTTTGCCTGTTCTAAACATTGAATGGGGGTAAATTCCTAAATAGCAACATCTCTATTTAGATTACAGGCATGCTATGTGGTTAGCTAAAGAGGTTAGCTAAAGAGGTATTATATCACGTGGTGGATCATAATCTTGGGTGCATCCCCATGTAAGAGTATATTTTCTAATCTTCAAAGGTATGTTTATATTCCACTGCCCAGTAGGAGCCTCATAACGAATGTATTTGCTTAGCTCCGTCCAGCAGGGGTCAGATCCTGTATTTACTTTCACAACCCTGCTGGGTACTAAACCAATGACATATGGTAATTTTACAAAATCTCTTAAGTGGTTATTAAACAGTTAGATCTGGGGACAGGCTATATAACCCACAGTTTGAGGAGAGGAAGGGCAAACATTGGCTCGAGATTGGCATTCCCGGTGAGATGATAAAATTAATTAATTCCTAAATAGCAATATCATTATATAGATTACAGGTATTCTATGTGCTGGTGTCACAGTGGCTAAATGCTCACCTGGGGTGCCACAGTCGGTGTACATATCTGATATAGCTCTGGATCATTATGGTTCCAGTATATTGGTAACACCACATGTAAGTGTTAACATTGTAAAAATGGTATATTAATTTTTGGATTTAATTGTTTTGTAGGAAACTTCAAATTCAAAATTTCTCAATTCGAATTCAAGATTTCTCAATTCCAATTTCAATTCAAAATATCTCAATTCCAATTCATTTTTAAAAAATAATCAATTCCAATTCCCATTCCAGACCCATAGTGCATATTACCCCACCTATAGTCCATATTACCTCACCCATTGTCTACATTATTCTAGCCTCTAATCATAATAGTAATTGATAACACTTAAAACTGTACATAATTTGAATTCTAAATTAACATATTTAATTAATGGTAATTTCAATCGAATAATTCGTCCTTTAATTGCTGCTTGCTTGAGAGTAAAGTTTGCTATCGATGAAGAGGGAATAGGTAATATTATTTAATAGACACAGCAGTTACTTTCCATTTGTTGACATTTAGAACTTATTGCCGTAATAAAATTTTCAAATAAGCATTTTTATCTACACAACTCGACTGTCTTAATTTCCAAATACTCTGTGCTTCGTTATTTATAGTCATGCTCCGCTGAATTTCTGCACAGCTAAAAACGGAAGTTTCCAGAAGAAAGGTTGATTCCTCAAATCAACAAATGCCTGCTATTCTTTGTTTGAGGCTGTCTTACCAGCAGCCAAACTGATGACTTATTGTACTAGTAAAATAAAGTGACGATTGGTAGTAATTATTATGCCTACTAAGAGTGATAAAGTTCTTCCGTCTTTATCACGCCAAACTATTTACGGTATCCAAGCTGTTTTGTCCTTTTCCTTTCGACTTTTACGATACTATGCCAAATTTGTTTGGGGGGTGGGAGCGGGTGGTCACCTCCCTTGCCCTCTTATGGTCCAGCGTACAATAGTTCTGGTAATCAAGTTACCTTCTGTCCGTTATCAATGACCAATCAACTCCCACCTTCCTCTGGTGATGACAGTTTTCGTATCTTCCTGTTTCATATCTTCATGAGGCTGATAATTTATCATTAATGTGTATAGGTCAATTGAGTGTCTCTTTAGCTAAACTAGTATAGTACAGCTAGGTAGGCCCATAGACTACCACAGATTTGGCATCATCCCCGATGACCTATTTTGAAAGGTGTTTAATTTCTCATCTAACCGTATTGTCCTGGGAGACCGCTTGACCTTTCAACTTACCATACACACAAAGTGGTCGGAACACAACAACTACAAGAACAATTTTTAGAATAGAAGGTCTTCGACATTCGTTTTACTTATGCTGTATGTATAGTCAACAATCCAGAGGGGGCGCCTCCGTGGTCTAGCGATAGCGTGTTGGATCACAGATCACTACCATCCGGGTTCGAATCTCGGCGTGCGCATATGTGAAGATTATTTCGTCTTTGACTTCGTTTCATTACCTTTGGAGGTCGCTCGGCCCATTTAGCCTACAACGTGCACAAAAGTAGCCGTAAAACGCCAATCATCATCACCACAAAACTCCAGACATGTCTCATTCTGTCAGGCTCCACGATTCTGATGGTGATAGTAAGGCTTAAACTTGCCTTATACTGTATTGATCGTCAGACTAGCCTCGTCTCACTGAATATGATTATCGCCTCGCTCAGTCTACTCTGGATGTCCACATTGTTGCCTCCGGATTAAAATTTATTATAATATTTACTCGTGTTTATGTGCTACTATACCGTAATATATGCCGTCTATCCTTCCCTGCCGATAGAAGGTTAATATGAAGTCATCAATCTGCTGACTGTATTCATTAAACTTGTTTGTTGAATTCAGTACAGTTCGGCTGTTTAACCTTGACCTTGTGGTCAGATGTGGGACATTTGGCCGAGGGGCGAATCCCAATGGGAAGCAATCCTGCAAACCTCCCGAATGCCGGTTCGAATCCGGCATATCGCGTTCGTCCTGTATACGAACCGAATTCGAACCCGCAAGGATGTTTGCAAATTCAGTGTTCTTACCACTGTGCCACCGGAATACCCTATTAAACCTGTTTGTCATTTCTTATATACGGTTATGACAATGTGATAAAGTGGGAGGATATCCGTACAAAAATAGGATCCTCTATGATGGACACGTATATCATATCAGGTTATTGTTTGGTTGTCTCGTGTTGTACGTCCGACACAAACCTCATCCCGCTGTTCTATAATCTTATCAAAAGGAACGGAAACCATTAGCTCTGGCCCCGGTCATTACTAATGGATGTATGAGATCGTCAGATTAAGCCCAAATAGTATCACTTTATGGAGAAGGAAAACATCGGAATGGCGAGGAAACTTGAAGTCTACCAATACAACTAAGTACCAAACATGATGGCATAGTTATATCATGGGATGTTTATCTTGCGAATCGCTCTCAAGCCATATATCTTCGCTGTTGCCATCATTGAGGCCGATCAGAAACCTCACTCACTCATTTACTTATTTACTTACTTACTTACACCGTAATCCTCTGCGTGATGTAAACAGATAGAAGATGGTGATGTTATTGTAAATGGTTGATTCATAGATATAAATCAGGCTATTAACTCCCAATACACGAAGAAGGTCATTTACGAATTTTATTTCTGGAACAAGAAGCTTCTTTGACTATTGAGAGGATATTCACCTGCACTCTATCGCACTGACTTATCTCTGTGTGCGGCTCACACCGTAGCATGCTTTATATCCCCGCACTCTCGCCGCACTGTTATATTTCAATGATAAGCCGAACTAAGGCCAACACATAGCTGTTTCATTAACGATATGTCCTGGCTATCGTACGATACAGTGCCAACCTGCTGCTATACATCAGGTATGCTCCAAATCTGGATTTGTTTTCAAACTGAATGCTAGGTTGTTATAAAAGATCTTGTATTGATAAATCGTTTGATACCTGATACCTAAAACTAGTCCCTCCAGTATTTATGCATTTTAACCTGAACTATTAATTTCAAATGTACTATCAGTGAAAACATGTCTTAAAGCTAGTGAACTGATAATCTGAATATATCAAGTTATTACACAACATATAATATAAAGCCCAAGAAAAACTTTAGACAAGTTACAATGTGACTTTGGCTATATATTTCTGTATTAACTACCTGTATATGGAGCTCTTCCTCATTGATAGTAAATAGTATCATCTAACCAAGTACTTATACATATCAGCCATCTAGTATGAAAAATGCCATGTCGACCTTGACGGAAACGAACACGCTGACAGACAGGCCAATATCTCCTCCAGTTTAAATGAAGTCCTCCATGCTGAGCAAACGGCAGGAGCCTATAGTCACCTTATAAAAAGGCATTTCTCCCAACAACTCCGTCGCATAGGAACGGAAAGCACATCCCCTCTCCAGAAATGGTATGACAAGACCACAGTTCCCGGCCTCAACTTCCTCCCTAACAGACAAGCAGGCACCCAGCTCCGCCGACTACGTTTTTGGGTTTTTACCAAAAAGTACGGAATAAATAATCGTCATAACACAATATGCCCTCACTGCCAACAAGACTTTACCCAAATCCACTACCTAATAAACTGCCTAGCTCATCCCACCTGCCGAAAACGACTAAAGGACCAATTAACCCCCCAGCAAGACAGCTGGACTCACCACGACATTGCTTAAAAAAGATCCATACATCTTCCACTAAAATCAGTTATTATATAAAATATCCTTTTAATTTACTCTACTTCCAGAGGCTGTGCTCAGTAAGCGACAGCCTGGGGTAAATCCCCAAACTACACAAACAAACAAAGTATGAAAAATTTTATTGAAAATACGAGCACGAAATATCCATCCATTTTACATAAATGATTATCTTGTAACCACATCATAATACACAACTTAATATCTATCCCAATGTAAATAAGTATCATTATTTGGTTTCGCAAATAATTGATGACATTAAATATAGTTATTAAGATGACTCTGAATATCAGATATAAGGCCTTCTATTGACTGATAAATGAATCTCAAGGATAACACTTCCATTTTGCTTGGTAGTTGTTCTTAGTTGCTAAACAAATACGATGGTCACTATCATAATTATATTTGATCAATAAAGCGCCCCGTTTTATGTCATAACATAAGTATCTGTTTGATAATTCGTCATAGTCTCAAGAGTCATACAACGACAGCTCGCCAATTGAAATGTGAAGACAACTTCTGAAAACACCTTCGAAATGCGTATACACCATTTTTTCTGGTGAGGGATAAAGGCCTATAGTGCGTTTGCAATACTGTATTTGCTATTAGTTATGTATACTGGACAAATGTTTCTTAACGAGTGTGGGTCATTTGTTCACTCCATGTCAACAACAGTTATCAAAAAGTTTTGGTTGTTTGTTGGTTTCTTTGTTGTTTTATTGCTCTTGAATGCTATTCAGCTGTTTTTATTTCCATGACTTCAATAGACGAATCCTGTTAATTATGAATCATGACCCCGACGCTTCTGAGACGCACACTTCATTTGGTTAGCACATGCAGGCCAAATAAGAGTGAAGTGTTTACATGATATTATGTGTTAGTAGCAATATAGATTAGATGTATTTAGCTAAAAAATATGAACAAACCTTAGACGAGAAAAGCTGAGAAAAAAAAGCTTCGAGACGTAACTCGATTGACTTATCTTTATAACAGCCACTTATATATATATATATATATATATATATATATATATATATATATATATATATATATATTAATATATATATATTTATACCTTGGTTTGTTTAGGTTTTTAATTAAAAAAATTCATTTACGTAATGAAGTAGATCAAGGTCAGTGTTCATACTAATTGGCCATTAAGATAAGACTTCACTAATGGCTAATTCATTGTAAATAATTTCGTTTCAGCGAACGATTGTCCACAATCTTTTAAATCTAATCGATGAACAAGGTGTTGTGGGAGAACAGCCAAAACATATTGATACAGTCTGGCTCCAATATAACGCGGTGAGTGGGGCGCACGTCATAACCTGTGCTCTAATCTACAAATAAAATCTATTGATCATCGGGTAGCCCACCTGTTGATAATACTGTTTTCTCATAGGTATTAAAGTCATTTATTGTTATCATACAACTTACATACTACCACCATGACACCAGTCGACTTAATCCTTACGACTTTGTTGTTATATTGGTTTCGTGTAGTTTCAAGTGGACAGACATTACGTAAGTTTTAAACAATTAAATTATTAAACAATTAAGTCTGGTGTTTTCTAGTAATCACGTTTATTGCTAGTTGACGATTGAAGAGTTAAAACATTCTTAAAACTTCTAAACAATGAATGTATGACATGTAGTATTCTTGTATATATATATATATATATATATATATATATATATATATATATATATATATATATATATATATATATATAACTGTAACTAAGATTGTTTATTGTTTTATTGGCTTTGGCGTTTCTTTTCCGCTTTTTTTATCCTTGAAAATTAATCATGGCGAAAATATAAATATCTATTAACCAATCACTTTTTCACCTGAGCCGAGTATTCAATAATTAGTTGATTTTATTTTGCCTCAAAGTTGGATACAATGTTGACCTAACTTCTTGGACTGTTTCGGGATTATCGTCCGGAGCTTGCATGGCAACACAAATGCACGTCGCGTATTCATCAACTATCCAAGGAGCTGGGTTGATCGCTGGAAGTGAGTATAAGATAGTCGTTTCTTATATTATTTCTTTTACTAAAATGCGATTAAACATAATTCTGATGAAGCTGTTCAAACGTAGACCGTATTAATTAACAAGTAAACACAAACACACACACACACACATATGCACACACACACACACACACACACACACTGGTTAACTCATCCTCGGTTTAAATAATATTTTCAGCGCCATATTATTGTGCTGAAAGTAGCGCCATGACCTCGTTGCAGTGTATGAATACACCAGAAGAGATCGATGTAAACAGTCTCATTAATTCTGCTCAGAATTTCGCAGATGATCTGTATAACGATCCAACAAATGACCTCGCTCATGATAAAGTATACATTTTCCAAGGGGGCTTCCGACACCACAATGTATCCAGGTATATGGAAAACACGTTTAAAACTTATTACAGAATAATATTGAACAAGACGACGACGACGACAACAACAACAATAACAACAACACCATTATCAACAACAACAACAGCATTAATACAGTATACCTCGACTGCAAATAGTTTTATTATTACTATTACTGTCAATACTATTGCTGTTGTTGTTAATGGTGTTAATGTTGTTGTTGCTGCTACTCCTGCTGCTGCTCAGGTGTTACATATCCTATTACTACCTTCATCAACATAACCAAAACTACTTCTAGTAATAACCTTAGCAATACCAATCCCACTCCTAATCCCACTCCTATTCCCACAGTTAATCCCACTCCTAATCCAACTTCTAATCCCACTCCTATTCCCACACCTAATCCCACCTCCTACTACAACACCCTTGGCAAGAACAACAATAACATGTGCTGCAATAAATGTTGCTACGAAGTGAACTATGAAACCACCTTCTAACATACTCCAGCCTTGGTTTGAACTCTGAAGGCATAGATCTGTGGTGAACGCGCTACCAGCTAGGCCATATAGACTCCAATTATGAGAAATACTCGGCCGGTTTCTCCATTGCTTATTTTAGAAGAAGAAAAAAACTTATTTTCATTTCTAAATATTTAGGTTGTTATCAAATTAACAGATATTTAGCGTGAATTATTTCAGGTAATGGGCCCAATTTACTCCAGTTTTACGAAAGTTTCTCAGTGAACGTTATGACGGAATTCTCTGTTAATGCGGAGCACGGCTTTGTAAGTGTTTTCACGAGATTCTTACACACACACGCTCGCGCACACACATATATATGCATGTACACACGTACACACGCACGCATGCATACACAGTCTCCTGCTGACAGCGGTTAGTTTTAAGTGTTGTTTTTATGTTGAGAATGTTTATAAACATGATTTCTTAATATTTGTTTTTAATCAATTTTCGTAAAATACGCGAAAAAAACAAACGATTGCGTAAAAAATAATTAGTACAGAGCCGAAAATTAGACTATTATCCTGTGGAATATATTTGCATTAAAATGGCAACAATTCTAATGTTAAATAATAGCAGTGTAAAAATAAGAAGGGTATGTTTATTTCCATTTTCTATAATAGTAGTAAACACAATTCAATTGTTAGATAACACGTATCACATACAGTTGCACAAAAAATACACAACATCTTACGGATCCACACACCACGTGGAAAATAACGTGTTGCACTTACTGAACCGTACATCAGCTGTTTGTTTGATATTTTATTAAAGCGGGCATAACTGGCAATAACGCTTGTCAAATTCACTACACATAATCGAAAACATATACAAGAAGGGAAAATATATAGCTTAATGTGCCCAGAACTAGATCAAGTTTAGTATATCTACTGTGCATGCTAAATCCGTAACCATTTAATAACCAGTATCTATTAAGAAATGATAAAACAAATCATATCTGTTTATCGATTACATGAGAACTTTTCATTAAGCCGACCGATTTTTATGGAGGGCCATGTGATGAACAGAATTCTGAATATATTAACAACTGTGGGTACAACGCAGCCTTCGAGATGCTAAACCACTTGTACGGAAATATTCAGGTAATTGTGCTATGTCTAATGAAATAAACTGGTTGCACCAAGTAGCACGATAAAGTACCACACGCAATATTTAAACTACGATTAAACTATTATGAATGTTAAAAGTCGTTTGCGGGACAGGTGAAATTGTGAAAATAGTCCACACACACACATACATACACACACACACACACACACACACACAAAGAGAGAGGGGGGGCTGAATTCTAATGAATCCCTTTTCACTCACTTCTGAAGGAAACACAAATAATACGTGAATATTGATGTATATATACACATGACCATCATACGAAATCGTTCTGTTTCAGAAACCCATCACAGGCCAGCCATTGTCGGGTGACGTAAGTATAATAATTACTGTATACTTAGATTATAAACAAAATATACCTACATCCTGAAGATCAGACTACATTCAAACCTGGTATAAAGAACACACTATCCTAATGCTGGAACCATAATTTCGTGTTCCTCGTTTTAATAAACGAACTACTTACATCAAGACGACAGAAAAGCCGCAAGAGAGTATACTACCTCACAGCAGACTAAACTAATGGGAAACAATTTAAATTTTGCATCATCGACATTTTAAGAAGAGGATTTTTTTACTTGTACAGAAGATTCACGATCGTCTCTTTTCCATTTTTTTTATATATAAATTGTAACAAAACAAAGACAATGGGAAGAAGCCGCTGATAACGTGGACCTGACTGTAATCTAGCTCACTGGATTAAATATCTATTTCACCCCGTTGTTGTTATCCAATAATCAGGTCAGCTAGAGCCGTTTGTCGAAGGACGTTCTTCAAATGAGATACTAAATCAAAGGGTGACCGTCTATTTGTTTCTGGGTGCGCTGTCTCTTGGAAACGGTATTGTTATCAAACAATTTAATAAACCGATTTTCAATTATTCCGGCAGATGTGTCTCACGTATTTGTAGCGCAAGTGAAATATTTGTTCACTATGGCATACCCACCTTCAGTGAATTACAAAGGAAACATGTTACACATTTTATCCATAGGCATCAGTCCAGTTCAAATAGTATTATTATGAGTGTTGTTTTATCTTCTGTTCCGTTGTCTTCTCTGAGGCTACTGGTTTAATACTTTACACACCAGCAAATGATATTCTATGATCAGTATATCCTCTGTTTTAATTATGTTTATGCCCCACTGATAACTTGTTTGTTTTTTAATGTGCTGTTATGTAAAATGACCTGCCTTGATGTTGTACATAATCTCTTTTTTTACTGTGATAATTATTTACTTGTATTGTATTACTATGGACTAAGAGTCTGAAATAAAGATTTATTATTATTATTATTATTGCATAAATAATCTCCCCACAATATCAATATAAACTAAAACAACAGATAATCTTTAGTTCAAGTATAATTTCAAAATTGTTTATTTACATTGATATCTGACATATTACAATTGTCTAGCTATGGTTAAAAAGAAAGACAGACAGATTGACGGACGGACGGACGGACGGACGGGCGGACGGACAGACAGGCACATCCAAATGTCGTACGTTACCAACACTTTTTTACCGGATTACATTCCCTACTGGGATCTCAATAGTCGTGTCATTTGTACTGATCAGCTTGATCCTGATCCTGTTGTTAATGTAAAGGTATCAAAACTCTCATATTTAAGCTATATGATGATGATGATTGATGTTTTACGGCCACGTTTGTGCACATGGTAGGCTAAATGGGCCGAGCGACATCCAAAGGTAATGAAGTGAAGTCGAAGATGAAACATTCTTCAGATATGTCCACGCCGAGGTTCGAACTCAGCTGGTAGTAACTAGACCACGGAGGCGCTGGGTATGATCCAATGTATGTACCCCACTGGACAACTTAAAGGTCACCACACGACTGTGGATCCAATCTGATCATTGCCCTTCAAGACAGTGTCTTACTATAAGAGCGGGTTGTAGCAAGGCTATCACATCTTCGAGTCCCGTTACTCTGTCTGTTTAATATTTCTCTAGAGAATTGTTCCTTGGTCATAATGCTCCAGGTGTGATTTTACAAAAGAGGTTAATATTATCGCTGGCCTGTTAGCGCTATGGCCAAAATATTAATACTAATTACGTGCAACGATAATTAGTATAATATCCCATAAAGATTGTTTGTGATACAATGTTCGGGAGCAGCCAATAATTACATAAATTAATAATTTTACCAGTTCTATCAGTTTGACCAGAGGCAGTTTTTCACCACATCCATACCTGGATATTGGAGCTTGGATACCATCGGCTATGTTTATGTACCATCAGCGTGCGTCAATGGAGAAGGTTAATATTGATTAACTACTATCTTAATTAGGTATTGAATGCTGATTATTAATTAATGTAACAACCAAAACACCCATACCCACCCCACCCCCTCTCCACACACACACAAGCAAACACACACACACATACACATACACAGAGAGAGAGAGAGAGAGAAAGAGAGAGACCCACACCACACACACACACACACACAACACACACAACACACACAACACCACACAACACACACACACACATGTATATAACCAAATATCTCAATATCCAGTTATCAACCCGGAGTACACAATATGATACATTACATCTTAAGTAATTTTTCGTAAGTAGTCAAATATCTAGAAAGTAATTTCACAGTAATCGGTTTAAAATAGTATTGGAAGAACGTGTTTATGGCGTGTTTTTAAACACTGTAGTACAGAGTGTTGTTTTGATTCAAAACTTGAAACTATATTTGTATTTCTGTCTGCAGAATGTAAGTTACACCTGGCTCTGCATGGTTGTCAACAGGGCAGGTAAGATATTTATCATATTTATGACGTGATGTCGTACATGCTTTAAAATGAAACAAATATTAAGTCAATAATAAACATAATCTGATCCGAGCAAATCTAATACACGATAATGACAGTTGATAGACGATAATTAGTTTATCTAAATAAAGGTTGACGGAGGTAATAAAACCGATCCGGAGACATTCTGGATCAACCAGTAGAGTGAGTATTCATCCTTCGACCACTAAATGTCTCATAGATACTCCGGGTTAGGTTAATATTAAGAAGGATAAGAATACATACTTCAGACACTTGTGTACGCTCAGAGTTCGTAAGTCGGGTCACTCATAGGTGTTATTCTAAGCCAGACTGATGAATGATCATAACGTCGGACTGTAACATAAATATAAACAAAAATAAACAAAATCCTACAATGAGGGTCAGCAAGAAACCTCGATCTCATTATCAGATAACAAATAATGGTTCAAAGGTGAAGTACGTGTACACTTTATTACGACACAATGGGTTTAGGAGGCCTAACTCATTTTAAGTTCAATCAATAATTATTACCTACAATCAATTATGTTAAATTTAAAACAGATTTACTTCATTGTTATCAATCGGCCCATTTAGCCTACCTTGTGCACAAAAGTGGCCGTAAAACATCAATCATCATCAATCATCATTGTCATTGTTTATTATGAATTACTCAGCTCTCATGGTAAACGCCGTTTTACGTAAATATTTAATAAGCCTATTTCATCTATCAATAAACCTTATTTATATACCTGCGCCTAGTTTAAAGACATTTGTCGTTACCTAGACAGAACCTTGGCACGACATTTGCCACCCAGACTGGATACCGAGAAGTGGCAGAGCTAAACAACATCATCGTACTGTTTCCTCAAGCCATCAGTACTCCGTCCAATCCTTATGGCTGCTGGGACTGGTGGGGATATAACACCTACATACCACAATATGTGTATGGTTAGTATAGATACAGTTACTTCACTACATACTTCTATATAACACACATTTGTGGCGAATACTGAACATTATAAAACGCCATCTACAACTACGCGATGTTTTTAATCAGCCTGTGAGCATTTTGAAATTATTGTTTTAATATTGGCATTTCTTTAATTGGTCGTCAGTGATATTGAGAACATGTTGTGTATTCCGTATGAAACCCTCCTCTTTGTCTATGGATTCTACGTTTTCAGAGACTGAAACCTGTTTAGCTGAAATATAATATAATAATATGTGACGCTCATATAGCGCCCTATTCAGCTAGAAGCTGCTCTAAGGCGCTTTACAATATTATTATATAAATAGACGTGTTTTCCCCCAGAAAATTAATGGATTTTAAGGCGTCGAACTCCAATTATGTGCATATAGACATACACATTGAAAGCTCTCTATTTCGATGTCCAGTTAGAATTCAGTTTAAAAAAATTAACTTTTTAAATAATATATTGGCCAAATCGCCAAAACTGAACGGGCTATGCTTCAATGATTACATTGCCATTAACAGTGGATTATTAAATAGTTAGGTAGATAGGGTAATGCACAGTTTGAATTCGTGGCTTCTTTCTCACGGCGTTGATATTAAATTGGGATTATTTCAAGCCATTATGTATTTATCTCTACTAAAACGTTACAAACTTGAAGAACCTGCTCGTGACAGAAAACCATTGGACCAGACCCTATGTGACATAATGTGAAATGTGTTTAGGGCAATTTAGTAAGAAATAACTAATTCTGCCGTAACGTTGTAAATAGGAACAAGTAACGGTTGGATGTGTTTTATAATATTCTAGATGCTAGTATCATTGTGAACTGTTTTGTTGACATCACAGCTTGCCTTCGAAACCCTCTGATCTTCCCCAGATGACATCGTAATCGAGTAATGTTTGCATTGCCCTGTCTCATCGGATATATCTGGATATATTGATTACGGTGGAGCGTCGTTAAGTTTTCTAACCTCTTCCGGATCGTCCTCGAACATTGATATTCTCTTTACAGCATATGCAGGTTGTTTCCAATGACAATACATTAAGAACATCTAACATGGTTGTCATATCTAAGTACTTCCTTTTTGCTTTCTCGTGATAAACAACGATGTGGTGACTATCTGCAGTAAGATGTTGTCGTATATTTATGGTGACCTCGTATATTTATGGTGACGTCGAGTGATTTCAAGGCATATTCGCTAATTTTCATTTCGTGACGATTATCGGAATGTCATTATGTTTTCTATCTTGTGCCCTCGCTAAGCTTCTTTTATCTATTGTTAGAAGACGCCGCTTTAGTGCTCAGTAAATACTCGGATTCTGAACTCGGATATTTGTTTTGAGGCAGAACGTTTCGACATATTGCTTCATCTATTAAAATGCTAATTCTATTCCATGCTTTATAAGCGTGCCAAGTTTCTTCAAAGTTGTGAACATTCATGGATACTGATTAACCGATTTTAATTAGCTAAACCTAAGCTTATTACGTCAGAACTAGTGGTAAAATACCACCAATAGTATTATTATTAAGCTCAGAAAATAATTGTTTACATGTTTTAAATGCTTGATGGTTTTGAGGCAATCCGTGTCATTTAGCTTTTACGAACGGAATTATAGATGACATCGTTCTCTGGCGTTGTTTTTGTTACAACCATAATGATATGATACCTTATTTAGCCACAATGGCTACATCTCATTTACCCTCAATCTGATGGACTTTAATTTCAGAAGTACTGAACTAAAAAAGACGAAATCTGTTACTCCTTAGTTACCCGTCAACGTCGGAATCAATCGATAGTACTAAGTAATCAGTATTATGTCTGCACTCGTTATGTGCTAATACTTTGTGTTGTGTTTTAGTAGTGCCAATGTCTTCCCAATCATCGCTTAACAGGTAATATAATCGGTAGAGAATCGCAAAAATAGAAAATAAACGTGGAAGCGAAGTGACGGTTGGACCAATCACAAATATAAACGATCGGGCTAAAGCTCTTGTAAAAAAAATTGTATACGTGTATATTTACTATCAATAGAGCCAAATCCTGCCGAAAGATTTCGTACATTTTACAGCCAGTATATATTTAGCTGGTATATTTCAGCCATTTTGTTTGTCTTATTCGTAAGTCACTGACTTTCGCTAGTACTGAGTAGATGTAGTTCGGCATTGGTCCAGTGGGAAATGAGAATCCATTTCGTAATAATGGTACTTCGATTATCCCAGTTTTCAAATCTAGGTGCCATGTGTGTATTCGATATTAGTTACCGACGCATGAGCGATAATTGGGGAAAATAACCCTGTTTTATTACGTGTATTACCTGGTGTTTAGCTACACGGAATACCATATTATTTGGCCGTTTATGTCAGTAGATACTGGTTTACGTTTGCTAGCCATTGCGGTATTTGATTACTTGTAACTTGTTGAAGTTTGGGGAAGAGAAACATGGCTGTCGCCTACTGATTACCGATAGAAAATTGTCTCTATTTAAACAGGTTAGTAAGCCAATCCAAAGTTCGCCATTTATCATACGCCACAGTACACTTTGAAGTGACAGGTGTTAATATTTACTCACCATCTACTCGAATCCTGATATAACAATAAGATGTTTACGGGTTCATTATTTGAATGGCCCAAACTACAAGTAGGCTGTTAAGGTTATCAAAATTAGAAGAGGATAAAATGACATAATATAATATATCACAACACTCATGACTGACAATTGAAATTTTTCAAACATCATATTTTGTTATAACCAGCGCGATTAATATTTATTTAACGCAGCCGCGAGTCGAAAAATCACTTCGATTTAAGTAAGTTTTCGTTGTGTGAATTTCGTTATATACCAGTTTCTTTACAATGCAAGTGAATGGACGTTTGGTGGGACGAGCTAACCACTTATATCCTAGTTATTTATAACTAACTTTTACTGTATTTTGTTATTAGCTTGTAGAGATAGCGGCCAGATGCTGTCGATGTATCGAATGTTGTTACAAGTATCCAGTCAGCCTTGGGATTAAACGTGAGGAGCCGAATTATTGAGAAATAGCTCCAGTTACCCTCACACACCCATACACACGCATGCACACACACACGCACACACAAACACACTGTTATCTGATGGACTGAATAAAATATGTGAAAGTTGTGTTTGTTATTTAGATGTCAGTAGCTTTATTGATAATTAATTACGGTGCTGACCCGGTGATTCGGTGTGTAGCAAATAGGTTGCTTCCATGATAAAGGTGCAAATGGATAATTTGTTTTTAATAATCGATTATAGATATTTCTGAATTCCTTCTAAGCGTCGTTGGATCTCCACTGACAACTCGGTCCAAGAAAGTGTAGCTTGGGCATAAAAAGTCGGTATTTAAAGCCAGTTTTAAAAAAGGTAACATTCTTCATTGTTTAACGTCTTTTTTTCGTGAAACACAATATGTACCTAGTTGACTCTGTATAATGCTACTCTTGAGAACCGACTTACGAGAATCCGTGATATTAACATATTCGGCAATACTCGTTACTGTCTCACATTGATGTAAGACTTATCAGAGATTGATAGGCAGATCGATATATGTTTTGGTCAACATTAGAAGTAATACATCATTTGAAACTCCAGGCTGATGATGATGGTGATTGGTGTTTTACGGCCAGTTTTGTGCACATGGTAGGGCGATCTCCAAAGGTAATGAAGCGAAGTGAAAGATGAAACAACCTTCAGATATGCTGGCGGCGAGATTCGAAAACGGGTGGTAGTGATATGTGGTCCAACACGCTACCGCTAGACCACGGAGACACCCTTTGGAACTCCAGGAACATAAATAAAAGAAAAGCATTGACGTAAATGATAAAATTAGTTTTAAATAGAGTTTTACTTCGCAAACTAAGTGAAATGGACAGATTTCATGTCGAGAAGTCACACTCTTATTCACACACACGCACTTGAACGCACGCACGTGCGCGCCCACACATGCTCTCTCTCTCTCTCTCTCTCTTTCTCACTCACTCCGTCCGTCCGTCCGTCTGTCTGTCTACCTATCTGAGATGGAAATAATATTAGTTTTATTCTCATTAACTACAGTAACACAAGAACTATCCCCATAACGTACCGTGGTTACTACTAGTATTCTAGTATTAAGATTGATACTTCCTGGTTCGTTCTGTCATTTGGACTCGCTTTATCTAAACATAGATTATTCTTATAATAATAATCATCATCGATACTAACGAGACACTCATGGAAACACTAATGATGTATTGACTAGAAGAGTGATAAATCACTCAAGGAACAAAGTACTATCTAACATAATGCTCGGTATTCAACAGATACGAGCAACATTTCAGTTCAACGTTAGGCAGCGTCTTCATACGGATAGAACAAACTTAACCCGGTCATAATGGGAGTTGGAAACTCAAAATCCAAGTAAGTAGTCGTGTATTTACAATCTACGTCGCCAAAATATCACCGATTTGAATCGATTACAATTAATTCCGCCGTTCAATATCGGCATCAACATCATCGGTTATGGCAAACATCATTACCGGTAGTCTAATTCGATTGATTTAATTAATTATCGAGAAATACATTCATCGATTTATTCCGGGAGTTTTGATGGCGCACTGGTAACAGCGCTGCGCTACAAACGTCCGGGTTTTCGGTTCGATCCCGTTTCACACCCGAATTCGTCGCATTTCTATCCGATGGGGTAGATGCTGTTCGGCCGTAAGCCTGACGTATGGCCAATAAAGCGAGGCTAACCAATTATGATAAAGTTGACTAGCAGAAAGCGAGGAATCGGGATGAAACACACTAATTTAATATAATCATTACCCGACACCCTCGATGTAATACCATCTCGATCGTAATTAGAGGATTAGTACGCTCTCTGGTACACATTATTCGAAACAATAGAACTCGCTTCCTATCTATTTCGCCAGGATTCTAGAATCTAGCAGAGTACTTTCCGTTAACACGGGGATGAATGGAATTTCACATTTCGTACCTTTTTTTTTCTCTCTTGATTTACCTTGATTTACGAAATGAGCAAAACTAGATAACAACCAGAGATTACAATTCAATGTTACATTTGGCTTGTTGTTTACTACCTTCTTCATTGTCTAAGTAGTGGAAAGTGTTTTACCACTTGCGTATAGGCGTAACTAAGGGAATGAATAAATATATATTGATGTCCTAGATTAAGGTATTGGTAATGAAGATAAGACTTTTATGACATGAAAACCTTTAAGTGCAGCGAAAACATTCGATGGCTTACAGTTAAGCTTGGTCATAAAATTATATATATATATATATATATATATAT
The DNA here is from genome assembly GCA_025642065.1 of Paralvinella palmiformis. Lineage (NCBI taxonomy): Eukaryota > Metazoa > Annelida > Polychaeta > Terebellida > Alvinellidae > Paralvinella > Paralvinella palmiformis. The sequence goes on along the minus strand of JAODUP010000138.1, from coordinate 708,058 downwards.
ATATATATATATATATACACATATATATACATACATACACACATATATATATATATATATATATATATATATATATATATATATATATATATATAAAGATGCTACACTCTAAAATTAACTAGAGGAGTAATGCATTTAACAATGACAAAAATGTTATGCGAAACATATTCCTGGGTAAAATATCTCGAACAAAGATCTCGTATAATTAAATAATTATTGCTGGTTTAAACATTACACCACCAATATATGGAAATAAATTACAAAAATACGATGAAACATAAACGCCTTTCACCACACGGATCTCCTCTTAATCCCAAATAAAACTCGCCGGAAATATTCCAGCAATTTGTTATCTCAATATATTTTTTTTGCTGTGGAAAGAGCGCTTAAATAGTTGTTTCTTTTTAAGCGAAACGAACAACAAAGAGACATCACAATACGTGGACATCGTAGATAATCCTAAAAGTTATTCAAATTTCCTCCCAAACGAGAGTGATGAGTCATCGAGTAGAGCTCCTCCACCGATTCCTAACAGATCTTCGACGCAATCCAGGGACAGCTACGCGACGTCTTCCGGCGCTAGTCGAAGAACTAGCAGCAATATAGGGATGGGGGCCAACGAGTCTGCCAGCGAAACCGAGTGGCAACAGACGGTGCCACCAATAGGAGACGGAAAACGGATTTCGTGGGCGAACGAGCCCCGCATATACGTCGACTGCAAGTCGGAACAGAATAACATGTTAGACTATCCGTGTGCCGTCGCCATATCGCCAGTCGATGGGAGTATTTACGTCACCGACGTTAGCAGATGTGAAGTGATTCGTATTAGCCCCGACGGTCAACTGTTGGGACTATTCGGCTCGCGCGGAGTCGGGAACGGGCAGTTTGAGGAACCTCGGGGCATCGCGGTGACCTCTAGCGGACGGGTTATTGTCTCCGATGCTAAGAACAGCTGCATTCAGCTATTTGAAGCCCACGGCCAATTCATCAGGAAGTTCGGCAGTTTTGGCCACGGTCGAGGCCAATTCCACGGACCAGCAGGACTCTGCTGTCCTGATGATAATACCCTGTACGTCGCCGATCAGTTCAACAACCGGATTCAGAAGTGCTCTCTGGATGGTCGGTTTACTGAAACATTCGGGATGGAGGGCACCGTCGTAGGGAATCTCCGACGACCCACTGACGTAGCCGTCAATTCGGATGGTCACATTTTCGTCGTCGATTCAAATAACAACCGAATCCAGGTTTGGAAACCGGATCAGATCCAAGTGATCGGCACAAACGGCAGTGGAAAGGGTCAGTTTAATCACCCAATTTCCCTAGCCATCGATTGTAGGGGGCTGTTGGTGATAGCGGATGAACTGAACTTTCGGGTGCAAGTACTTAGAGAGACCGGAGAGTTTGTCCGTAGTTTTGGCAAACGCGGAGATGACGTAGGCGAGTTTGATCAGTTGGCTGGTGTCGCTATTAGCCCATTGGACAATGGTATTGTGGTGATTGACAGCTATAACAGGACGATACAGATATTCTAGATATTGCGTATTATAGTAATATTACCCTCTGAAAACATTCTTACATTGTAACTACCGATTTGAAATATCAACGGTCTGTTAAGGATAAAGTCGGTACACTATAGGCCATCCCAATACATTGTTATACGTGTGTGCGTGCATAAATGTTGTTTAATTTAATTGTTTACTTTACAAAAGTCACATTATGAAATGGATAAAATAACTAAGGGGCTTTTGACCGGAGGGGTTTTGACCGCAACCCGATATATGGAGCTACGTTTTCAAGCATCACCGCGTTTGCGCATACAATTCATCATCGAATTCATTAATATTAAGTTTATTTATATTTGCAGTCTAGTGGATGGTTTTAATTGGATGCATCTTGTTTCTGTCAGGTTGGATATTAGGGTTTCGAGAAAATACCTTACATATAACGTCTCCTTCAGAAATTTTGTACCGTGAACAAAACACTAAACAAACAAACACATAAACTGTGTAAAACATGTCACTTTGACCACCACGACTATTTGTATGTACCACTGTTGCGGCACAGAACAATAGAATGTTTAACAAAATGGCGTTTCGTTAACAGCAAAATATACAGGCAAACACGTATCAACGATGTCGTGTTCAGTCAAGGTCGTCCACTTTTATGGAGGCTTGTGTATATATAAATGGCATAGGATTCTAGGCACTTAACAAATCATCAAATATGTTGAACAGCAGACGCATCCACTTCAGTGATGTTATGACCAATAAGGTGCTTAGAATAGTGGTTTCTTCTTTAGATTCAGTTGTATATATTACATATGTTTCCACGTTGACATAGATAATTTGCTATATTCTGCATATGCAGTTAAACGTTTCTTCGTGAACACCCCTATACAGTAACATCTCGTTATAAGGAACACTTTTTAAGTCCCAATATTTTTCCATAATTTATCATTGGAGCTTATGCCTATGTAGGTAATGCCCTTCTATTGTAAAGAGTGAAAACACTTTTAAGTCCAAAATATCACTTTATCAATTACTTGAAGCACCATATAGGGAACACGGACTTTAATTTACTTTTTAATGCCTATGAAGTGTATACATGTAATATATGTTTATTCTAAGATGTTTGTTTGGTATTTTGGAAAATAGGAAAGTCGCGTTATCAGAAAAAAAGTCACATATTACCAGTATTGGCATTAGCAGCAACGTTTGGGGGTATCTCTAGGGACTGTCAACTGTGTGGTGAGGAGAAAACGAGAGCGTGAAACCCTCGCCGAAAACCATATCCATCCTCCTGTTAAAAGGGTAAAGTCAGCTGGCAACAATGATCTCAACGATCAACTATGGCAGTGGTTTGTCGTAGCTTGAATCGATAACATTCTTGTTTCTCGGTCCATTATTCAAGAAAAAAGCCCTCAACATCACTGAGGTACTCAACCAACCAGAGTTCACGGTTTCAAATAGATAGCATGACAGATCGCGTACCCGTAACAGCATCAGCCTCAAGTACCTGAATGGTGAAGTTGCTGGCGTTGGCCAAGTTACTGTGACAACCAGGATGGGATTTCTGCTTTGCAAGTGATTAAATTATATGCCAACAACAACCCTAGTGTTTTTAGGTCAATTGCAAACACTAAAACTTTGGTCAACGGATTTAAAATAGAGAAACGTCTCGCCAAGAAATTAAAATTTTCTTTCTTATTGTAATCATTCGTTATGTGTAGATGTCTACATATGTACTGTATCTGTATTTTCTAAATATTTAGACATACATGTATATTTAGTGCTAAAGCTTATTTCATTACGTTATGTGTTTTATTTACATGTACATCATGAATGTTATGGTTATTATTGTTTCCATAATAAATTTTAATAAAATCAATATATGTTAATATAAGACTTTCTTGTACATGGGGCAGTCCGAAATAACCACCCAATAGGGAACACTCCTCTATATGGAACAGGTTTCCCCATTCCCAAAAGTGTTCCCTATACAGAGGTTTTACTGTACCTATTTCCACCCAAGAAAATCTTTTCTTGCTTCTTTTATTTTAGCATAAACGTTTGACTTTGGTGATGGTATTGTATCGATCTTACCTCTTAAATTCGGGAAATATAATACTACCTTAGTAACTTTACCTGAAGTAGATTGAATACACCAATTTCTACCATTTCTTATAATATGATAGTGTGATATTATTTCTAACTGTGGTCATAATGTTGTAATAGGTAAATGATTATTCTAAAAGGACAGTAGCTTGGATAAATTATACTTTATTAGCAATGATATCTGCACTAAGTGATATACGAGACAACAAAATTGACCACATTTTCTCCACAACAGAGATTTATATCATTTTATACTCGTCTTTTCAACAATACCCCCCCAACTAGGTGATAATGGGAATAACTCTTGACGAGTAGTTTGCTAACATAACTTTTTTTTATGAATCTAGGCTCGCGATTTAAAATCTTTTTATAATACCCGAAACTTGAGTGACAGCTATGTGACAGCGTGTGGTCTTATAATATCCACGTTAAAGCAATTTTCAGTGATATTTATCTCAAAGTGAACTTTCGATAAAGACAACGTCTTCAGCTGCACACCAGATAACCATTATTATCGACAGATGTCAATTTATCTTCTCACGACACATCTTAAACGATGTTATTTGTATAATCCCTACTTCATCTTTACAACCTTACTGTCAGCTAGCTTGTTGTCATCTTCCTAGTTGTATACTTCATTTCGTTCCTAAAATGTAGAAACATAAGATGAATTTCATTTATCTGCGTGCGTGTGCGTGCGTGCATGAGTGCGTGTGTGCGTGTGTGTGTGTGTGTGTGTGTGTGTGTGAATGAGATAATCAGTTGGTCAACTTAATCAACCAGTCAATCAGTTAATTCGTTGTTTGTTAATCTGATCCAAATTACCAACCTACCTTCTATAAAAAACATTCTTCAATACTTTTCGGGTTTGTGCTAAAGTACTGACATAGCTAAAACATCTCAGTTAGACATGCTCACTGTTTAATGATCTGGATATCTTATTCAGTTTAAAGCTCCATCCACAACCAAACATAATGGATTAACATAACAGCAAGCGTGAGAAGAAATATTATTTCTACACAAGAGTGTATTTCGCAAATTCGCCTAAATGAAAAGAATAAGTTTTTTTCTTACTCTATTAAAACATCTATTTTAATGATAACCTCTTAAGCGGAGTCATCTTATTTACGAAGGAAGATCTTTTAATGGTCTTTTTTTCTTCATAAAACAAATATTTGAATATATACAAATCCTAATCAGAACTGGAGATGAAACTAATTCTTTCCATGTTAAACTTTAAAAGTTTTTATTAATCGGTTAAAACATTACAATGTCCTGAGCAATATCGGATGCCACATTAGGTATCCTTATGAATATTCAGTTCTGTTCGTTAAGTTCCGCTGGGAAGAATATATATAATTAGAAAAAATATTGACCACCAAGATAAATAGCTTGAACACAAATCTTAAATATGAAGTATGTTTCATTAACAGTGCAGAATAGGTGTTGCATGGAAATGTACGATATATATATATATATATATATATATATATATATAAAATATATATATATATATATATATATATATATATATATATATATATATATATGGGCAATAATTTGTAATAAAATGAATTGCATGTTTACAACTAGTAAGTCGTTTGACCTTAAATCTGAAGAAGTACTTCGTGAAGGTCATGACTACTGGATAGGACGTACTTCATTGGCGTACATGGTGTTGGAAAGCGATAGCAAGCGATAAATCTGAAAGCATTATAAGCACTTAAAAGTAAAAATCGGCACAAATAAGATATGAGGAAGACAGGAAGATAAATACATGGAGCCATAAACATGCAGAATTGGATAGATCTACAATGACATATAATACAAGCAGACTGTTAACTGGGGGAACTGACTGACTGGTTAACACAAATACAAAGAAGTAAAAGGAATAAGAAATATATATATATATATATATATATATATATATATATATATATATATATATATATATATATTAGCGTGTGTGTTGTTTGTTCAGTTTGGTTGTTTAATTTCCCGTACTACAACAATCAGAGAAATAGCCGAAGGAAGACTTCCTAAAGAAACAAATTCCACAAACACAAGTATGAACCGGATTCGAACCCACAACAATTGATTTTTGCTATCCTAGCCCCCTTTAGTGAGTATATATGTGTGTGTTTTAGCTGTGTATAATAAGGCACAGGCACAGAGAATCTCGAACCGTGAATTCAAGTTCTGGACGATTATTCAGGGGACTGAATCCAGAGTGGCGACTTTTCTTGCTGAGACATGTGTAATGTCTCATCAGTCTCTAAGCTGCCAAGCAAAATCAAAATGCGAATCACCTACAGCCGTGGAGTTTGGGAGTAGAACACCAAATTCAGATCACGGCAGTAGTCAGAATGTTTAGCAAAATTTTCTAAGCAGCCCTATTTATAGCTATTTTTCAATTGCAGTATCTTTCTTCAAAGCAATACTATATAAACTATATAACCCAATCTTCAAAGGTCAGGCGTTACGAAACGTCTACTATTAAAACTCTTTAGCTTAATTGCTATTAAAAGACTGACATCTGCGTGAAGCAGACCGTAATAGCGCGTCATAGCTTCCGTACTGTTTGAACTATGTTATCATTTTCAAACTTGACCTAATGTCTGCTATTCTAACTATTGTAGTAATAAAGTTCTTAAATGTTATTTATGACAAGCAGATTAGAGATAATCTTGAATGCCATAATACAAACTGGACATATAACTGGACCTAGGAAAGATAATTCTATTCCCACATACAACCAAGGTGAATTTTATATACAAGTAAACTTGTTATATAAAACACACCAACCGCGCGAACTGTGTCCAATGCCACCGGTCGAGATGCGATGCAGTGTTTCTATTCCTGAGTCAGGAGTACTTATAATGCTTTAAGAGCGTACTCTGTGTGCTACAGTCATTTAAATGCTGGATAACCAGGCCAAACACCTAAACGGCGTCCCTCCAAAGACGCAAATAGTACATGGAATATACAGCCTTAAGAATTTAAAGTTGTGATCACCCTTTAAATCGATTTAGCCATTTATGTGTCCTTTCTCGCTCTATGCGTGTGCGTGCGTGCGTGCGTGCGCGTGTGTGTACCCAGGTATATATATATATATATATATATATATATATATATATGTGTGTGTGTGTGTGTGTGTGTGTGTGTGTGTATGTGTGTGTTTTACATATAAAGAAGCAACAGGCACAGAGCATCAACATATCTAAACATCCTTCGAGACCTACCTCCATAAATCTAAATACAAATACAACTATACATACATTAATCTAAAAATAAAATGTTCCACACCTCCACATATTGATAGATGTCTGCTTATACCTAAGCATGTGTCTGGTCTACTCATCAACCTGTGGGAACCAGCTAATTCGCTTTTCGTACGCCACAAATATGTCACGCCAACAGGAAAGCGGCTACATGCAGGATATGTACAAAAAGCGGAACCACGTAAAAACATACTATTTGATACCACAGCTCGCAGCAAACACGTGTGTGTGGTTCAATGGTGACTTGCTACATACATATTGAAACGTATTGAAACACGTCCGACTGGTCTGGTGTCGAAGTTCTTTTCTAACCTCAGTGAAAAGTTAGGCCTTTTAAAGGCCCACGACGTGTTAACAAACATTACATGATTTAGCTAAAATAAAAACAAAGTAGCAATACTGCACAATGGATTATTACTGGACTAGAAGGAAATATCGTCTCAAACTTGAGTAAATACCATGAACTACTATGAACCTAACAGCTAATCCTCATACGTTTCCGCTGTGTGTGTGCGTGCGTGTGTGTCTGTGGAGAGAGTAGAGAGAGGGAGAGATAGGTAGACAAGTGAACCTTGAAAAGACAAACAAACTTCCACACAAACACATACACGCGTAGCGTAACATGTCTGCAATGTAATAACCAGCCATGAGTGAAAAGGGGATCATGTGATTCAGTTTAAAACTAAAGTAAACCTTTAATCAAAACCTATAATATTGACTCATGCATATAAGTCCTAATTTGTTTCTTAAAATAAACTAACTAAAAGGTGTACTTAGTAGCATACTTAGGCTAAATATGCTACTAAACGATTTATCTCTTGCTTTGGCTACATGATTATCAATACAATATTATCATCTAAATTAAAATTTGTTATGATGGGTTAAACTATATGCGACTGTACGCGACCGTGGATAAGGATGTTAAAGAGATAACTCATTCAAACACTACGTACATTTGATGTTAATAACAACATGATGATGACAACAACAACAGCTGTCTATATTTCAGTATGATAAGATTACTTCCAACTGAATTTCCTAACTTTAAATTATATTAAAAGCTCTTCTATAAGACATTGCCATAATAAGGTACTAGTGGTTGATATGGTATAATTATATATTGCTAAGTGCGCGTGCGCGCGCAGACACACACACACACACACATAATTACGCGTGCACGCACTCACACACATCTACACACACACACGCACACACACACACACACACACATATATATATATATATATATATATATATATATATATATATAATCACGTCGAGCGATATTTTGTTGTTTTTTAACATGACGGACGTGCCTATTATTCGATCAATCTTGTTAATATTCAGAGAGTCTGCCAAATGGCGTTGTTGGATGGTAATATCTATCAGTTATCAGTATCTCTCAGCATACACACCATAAATATAAATATGCTTTATATTGTTGACCTTTAATAGCCTTATACTGAGGACAAACAAAGTCTAATGTAAATTTAATCTTGTCATTTGAGGTTTTTCTCCGCCACCCACGGGGGGGGGGCTGCTTCACGTAGCTTCGGCTTGACTAGAAAATCGCGGGCGTGGGAAAAAGCGCCCTTTTCTACCTGGATCGCAATATATGGACAACGATAAGTGGGGTAAAACGGGTAAAAGATCCATGGAATGGGATCTTATTTTCACATATTCAACACTCAGAAGCAATGAGTGGTCTTGTAAAGGTTGCAATTATAGCATGTGGGATATATATATATATATATATATATATATATATATATATATATATATATATATATATATATATATATATATGATATATAGTGCCATAAAACAATAAATATTTACTACAGACAAAAGTGAAGGACAACTTATTATCTGATAATGGGGGGGGGGGGGGCTTTTCAGCTACAGCAATCTGTGATGTGGGAGGTTATTTCGGTTTCATTTTTGAGCGTGAGTGATAACTAGCTACTAGGAATAGGCCCCGCCCCCGGGTGATATGAGCAGTATATGGAAAATTCCGTTCTCAAATTTAATACAGCACAAAACCGATGTGTTATGGTTACAGCTAATGAAGACAGGCAGTTAGTAGCCATTACTGCGGATGTCTGGAATTTCATGTTAATGGGTTTATCATGTCTTCAACTGACACAGACCGTTTCATTGAAATCCTGCCACCACCAATTATACAAGAAGTTTGGATGTTTTCAGTTCTCATTTTGAAAAGTTTATAATTTATAGTCTTTGTCGCTTGTCTGTTCGATAACTATAGGTGCGAATACATTTGAATAACTAAATATTTCACGTAACAAACATGGACTGACAAATGTCCCTTTCTAAGTGTGTGCGTGGGCTTGCGCCTGCGCGTGTGGTATGGATTGAATTGTTTGTTATATGTCTTGTATAATCGATAACACAGCTTAATCGCAGACACCTTATCTGATCAGAGGACCATCAACTTCTGTGATAACAAAACCTCATTATCTTTAGTTGTCACTTGATGATTTGTCTCCATGGAGCACCCATAATGATTCTGGATACTATAATACGGATTTAAAGTATAATTTGCCTTTCTACTTTACTATACGTTAGAAGCATTACATTGCATGGGATAATGTTTTGGTTTGTGGCATACGGGGGCAATACGAGACTTTCACGGGGGGCTGAAATAATGTACTTTATAGTGTTTTATAATACATGTATTATCTGTTCTACTTCGCCAAGCTGCGTTTTGTCGTACAGAATTACACTGTATTCTGCCAAGTTGGTTCTTTCTTGTCGTTTTCGAAAGAATACTTTTTTTATTAAATGTGGGTCCAACATTTCCTTTAGTTTGAGATCGGGCTTGATTTGTACCGTTATGGATATAGATTTCGGTCAACCCTTGAAATGTGACTTTGTTCTAAATCCAATTGCCAGAAAGAAGCAATTAAGTATCTACTTTTTTAACTAACCGTTGACTCTTACCTGCTTCAAAACGGAGTCAATGTTTTTCTTTAGTTCTTCAATTCTCTTATTTTCCATCGCCACGTAGCTATAGCGCAGAGCGGCAATATCGTCTTCACCAGATCCCATTTGGGCTGCATCAGTGACCTCCACCGATCCCATTCCCGAGAAGGTCATACTCTCTTCGCCTGACGACCTGTCATACGATTCCCCGCCCTCTGCCATGCTGTACGTACACCGATCATCGTGGATGCAAATTCCACGATCTCCATCGAACCTCATCTCATCCGGACAGTAGAAATTCATAGGCGATCCGGAAGCGCACATCACAAAACGATAACAATATAGTTGGTCTTGATATAACCCGTCTTTTCGTCCGGAACAGAAGCTCTCATACTGAGCTGAATCCGAATTCGGTGAATATTCGTGGTGGGCTTCGGCATTCAGCGATGTACAGTTGACGTGTTCCGGAATGTCGCAGTGCACCTCCTGGGGATTTACCCATCGCGGTTCCAGGTGGTCGGGACAAGGATGCCATTCAGGGATGCCTTCCACGCAGAGATAAAACCCGCTACAGTTGTAGGGATTCAGAAAGTAGCCATTTTCTTGGCAGAGGAACTTCGGCGTCCTAATCACTCGGCTCAATACTGAAATCACGACACGGTACTCATATGATAAACAGGAAATTAGCTTTGTTTTTGGTATGTCAATCTTGTGTTGTACTATAACAACAACTACTAGAACTAACGTCAATTATGTAGTTACGGATGGAACTAACTCTTTTATTGCCCCTACTCGTAATGCTGTTGTTGTTGTTGTTGTTGTTGTTGACGATGCTATTGCTGGTACTGCGGGAAATACTAATACTACTTCTACTACTTCTGCTATTAGTATTATTAATACTAGCGGAAATAATAATGCTATTATAGTGTATACGTGACGCGCGCGCACACACACACACATACACACACACACACACGCACACGCAAACAAACAAACACACACACACGCACGCACACGCGCAGGCACGCACGCACACACACACACATACACGCACGCATATATATATATATATATATATATATATATATATATATATATTTTATACAGTACAATAATTAGGATGTTGAGGGATGGAGTATTTCTTAATAGATAGACAATAATACGACTGACCGCGACTGGTGGGAGGATTCCCTTTTAGTTGATAGGCTTTAACAAACAGAGTACTTCCTTAAAACAAATGAACTGGTGTGATTCTTAGATCAATGACTGAAATTATAAAACATGATCTAAGGTAGCTTTAAATAAAAGCATTGTTGAGTGTAGAAATGTGCGTTAGATTTAGCGCGTGTGAGTCGATTACACAATCAATGCATTTGGTTACAGTTTCGGCTAAAATAAGCCAAAACACATTATTTTGATATATTTTGTTCGTATGGCAACTTTGAAATAAACTTAGTTAAACCAGGTTTGACTCAATTTGAAAAATACTCCGTAAGTTTTAAATATTACGTAATATTCCGTTATAACATAACTAAAAATTAAAGCGTAGGCATATATTAAAGAAACACGTCACACTTAGATAATATGACTGAGATGTGTAATGCTTATAAGAATAACCCCAAATCCCACAATAATTATCACGAATTCTATCCGATGTCATAGATTAATTGCCGAATGGGTAGACATTATGACTTCCTCGTATGCGAGTTTGTATGACGGGAAGGAAAGGAGTCACGTGTTCTGATCTCAGATAGCACAAGGATTATGTTGCCATTTCAATCCAGATCAGGTCAGGTCACATATGTTCTGGCTTAGCCATCCTCGTGACACTTCCTCCCCCTTGAATACTGCGTAATCAAGGTCCATTTGTGCCACTTATTTAATACTTGCTGGTCAATTTAAATAATGAAAAAATAAAAAGGATACTCAACAGTCCTCAATCAAGCCTGGTTTATGTATGAAGGACAGTAAGGCTAAAGCTGGTACCTTGCCGATGGTGAGGGAGCTTGCGTGTCTCAATACTCTGGGAGTTATACCGGCAGAGGCTTAAACCCATGGCAGGTTTAACCAATCCGGGCAGATCTGAGGAGAGGCCGGTCCAAACCTAGCACCTGGTCCTCCAGGTTGGAGGTTGGGCGTGGGGCTAACTACCTCACCCCGTAAAAAACCTTTACGGAAACTACAACAATTCGTTGTTGTAGTCTTATGTCCCACTGGGGACGGACAGGATTTATTAAGTAAGAATGAAAAAATATGTATCTGAAGTTATGTACTAATTTCTTTGTTAGCATTTGACAGTTCCTCATTGAATGATCATAATAACATAACCATACACATATATTGTGATGCGTATGGACAAGACGTGGGTGCAGCTGGGAGGCACTAGTAATGTACACAGTTCCAGTAGAAACTTGGCTAGTACCAGCGGGCGATAATGGAGCTATATTTACCTTTTGACATGGACTATATATAGTTAGGGATCTTATTTTATAATATAAGTGCACTAATAGCGCTCCTTGAAATATATTCGCTATATAATTTTACAACAAAAAATACATATAGGCATATATGAATTAGTATAGACTTGTAATGGATATTCTTTACTGTCCTTCACCCCAGTGAATATTGGCACAGTGCATGTTTTACTCGTATTCCAAAATGACCACCGAGCCGTGTAGGCGTGTTATCTACTATATACTCGTTAGAGAACGGGAGAGAAATAAACCAGATTGTCATACTCGCATAGGACTTTAAATATTAATTGTGGCATCAAGTCATATGACATTCCCCAATCCTATTATTGACAGATGACCTGATTCTGTTATCTCGTATATTGTTCTTAAAATATTCATATTAATAGTATTTTGTCTATGATCAAACGAAACTCCGCCTTGGCCGATCCCAAGACTGGATGAGATAGGAGAAGGGTTAAGCGTGGGACCGGCAATCCCCCCTCCACCTCGTAAAAAATAACTACTCGCTACAGAAATGTTGATAACAGAATTATTAAATGTACAATCTCTATTATAACTTAGATATATATCGATAACTTTCCTGGAACATACAATGGCTAGTGATGTTAAACATATCAAATATGTGTATATGTCAAATGTATATATTAATGAAATCTTAATGGTCTTAAGGCAACACTCAAATACGATGATTTGTGAATTAAAATCAGGCTTTTAATATATATAAAGCTAGCAAATAATATTTGACACAAAATATTACATTTATGTGGTATCTCTTCCAATAATATAAAGATTCTTGTCGCACCAAACAATAACAGATATGATACAATATGATATATACATATAATACATATAATAGATAGACAGTTCTATAGTAAGGGGTAGCAAGTAGGTAAGTAAGTGAGTCAGTGAGTGAGCGAGGGGCGAGTTAGTGAGTCGGTGAGTCAGTGAGTCAGTGAGTGGGCGATTTAAGCCCGCTTATCATTTGACCTACCAGCACTTGTCAGCACAAGTATGACGTACACAGCTCTCATGGTGTAGTGTCCCATTGGTCTGACAGTTCTCACTCTAACACAGTACAACAGCTGTACGACCTCCTAATCGGCACTGGACACGGAGACGGTAATAACAGAATTGCAGACGAGTTCTAGTTTACCTGTATGGTGCGCAGAACGGTGTCCTTCGTCACCTCAGTCTTATCCAGGTCTGCCAAATATTTATGCATCCCCGCTAGTATCTAACCGTGCACGTATTTGGCAGTCTTTCCTAGTTTCACACGTTCCATACAGTCACCGCATCTGAATGCTGGAGGCTGTTATCTGAATCATGGGATGCTGTAAAGGATGTATGATATAGTGTTTGGCGTGAGAGTCGCGCCAGACGAGGAATACTAATCGTTACAACATCTTGTCCTGAACGGTCGACCTTCATCCTTGCCGTCACCTACACGTAGATGGCGATGTCCAATGAGGAGAAAAATGCTGGCCGGTTGTTTAAGTTTATTGGCTGACTTGTTGACATGCTCACTGATATGTCGATGGTCTGTGAAAGTTAGCAAATTATACAATATATATATATATATATATATATATATATATATATATATATATATATATATATATATTGTGTGTTTGGTATGTGTGTGTGTGTGTGTATGTGTGTGTGTGTATGTGTGTGTGTGTGTGTGTATGTGTGTGTGTATGTGTGTGTGTGTGTGTGTACACATGCGTGTGCATGTGTACATGCGCGCAAGCGCGCACTTATGTGTATAAAATAAAGTATAAATATTACTACTACTACTACTACTAACAATAATAAATCATTTATTTTATACAAGCAGTTCGGTCAAATGCGGTTATTGTTTACATATTAATTGGGCAAAATGTAACTAAGTTACAGATTAAGTACAACAAATATGATCAGTAATAAAATTAAGGTCAGTTTGACATAAAATCACTATCCAAAGTTTCACACATTTTGTCAAGAAATTAGCCAAGCCTTCAACTTCAGAAGAATATTTCCTATTATTTAATAATTTACATATACTTTTTGGGCATGATAACCGAAACATATAACAGTAATTGAGTTTCAAGAGGGTATGCAGACAAAAAAGCGGTAGAAAATGGCCCTGGATCCTGTAACCCCAAATATATTTTATAATTTTTCTCCGTATTACATATAATCTTCGAATGACTCTTGACTCCACTCAGTTACTGAAATGTGTATGTTTTTTCTCTGCAAACTGTAGATTTTAAGTTGCAATTAATAGCCCTCCGTATCTTTGCTAATTAGGTGTCTTTGACGATATAAATCAATATACACCATCCTCTTTTATGCTTATTAATGGTGTATGACAGGGTGACATTGTACCACCTCTTTTCTTTAATATTTATATATAATAATAATTAAGTCACTCTTTTTAACACCCTGATAAAAACTAATTTTAGGTTTAACGGGAATTTGTAAAAACCTCGTACTTTATGTGTATACGGCATCGTTTTTATTTGTTATTTTATTTCTTTTTGCTCCGCAGAAAGTATTTAGTAGTTGTTTTATTGCTGCTAGACATAATTATGTTTTAATAGCAAGAAATTAGTAAGTTGTTAAGGAAAATACCTTGGTTTTATTATGTCAACTGATATCGAGCTTACCTTATATATAAATAGGCGAATATTGTAATTCATAGTTTTAATCATTGTATTTTTCTTATTTGAACTGTATCTGATGGCGATTGCGGCAGATTCTAAAAGTGATAAACAGCGCACTGCCATCTTTCTGACTGTGGCAGGACAGAAGGCTCTGGAAATCTACAATACCTTCACTTTTACGGATGAAGAGAAGGATAAATATGATTCAGTTCGGGCTAAATTTGAGGCGTATTGTAAGCCCAAGATAAAGTAAACTTATGAGAGATTTGTGTTTAGAATGAGAATGCAAAAAACGGATGAACTGTTTGACAAATGGTTGACAGACATTACAAACCTGACAAAGAACTGTCATTTTGGAACATTGAGGAATAGTTTAATTCGTGATCAAATAGTTATCGGAACTAACGATCCAACAGTTCAGGGACGATTGCTCCGTGAAGCTGAATTAGACCTCCTCAATGCTATTCAGATATGCAAAGCTGCAGAAACGGTAAACAGTTAAAACTACTCCAGTCTACATCCGATAAACATGTTGATTTCGTTAATCAAAAGAATACAACATTCTGCCCAGGTGCTCTGCGTAGACCTGCATACAAAAACGGTACCTATCGTAGTCGAGGGCAAATTCAAGTTGGTGCGTGTGGTGGAACCGTGACACAAGTCAAATGTTACAGCTGTGGGAAAGTACATGAACCTCGTAACTGCCCAGCGCATGGTAAAACATGTCATAAATGTGGGAAGTTAAATCATTTTGCAATCGTCTGCAAGGCCTACAGCCCTCACAAAACAAACAAGATCAAGAAGTTCCATGCTCTTGATAAACATGATGAACAGGATGTATATACATACACGTTATTTTTTGGAGCCATCAACAATATATGACTGCCAAATGAAACGTTAAACACAGAGAGTGTTGACATGCCACTTTTGATCGATGCAATTGATGCAGAAAATGACGATGATTGGATTACGCCAATCGAAACGGAAGATGTTATCATCCCATACAAACTGGACACTGACTCCCAAATGGATATACTGCCATTGAAAGACTATGAAAACATACGAGCAAAGAAAAGAATCATAAAGAACAGTGTCAAATTAGAAGCATATAACAACCAACCAATACTGTGTGTAAGAATGACAAGGCTTACCCTCACACTGAAACACAAGACATATAAAGTTATGTTTGCAGTCGTAGACACAGATAACATTGCACTTTTAGGAAAAAAAACACCTGTAGTCGCATAGGATTGGTGAAACGAATATATGCTATAAACAGTCCAGGAATTAAACAACTGATCCAGGAATATGATGATGTGTTCAAAGGCATCGGATGCCTACAGGTGAAACATCACGTTGAACTTAAAGAGGAAGCATCTCCGGTGGTACATGCGCCACGAAAAGTTCCAATCTCATTGCGCAATAGACTGCACAAGGAGTTGAACAAACTTGAAAAACTAAACATTGTGTCTAAAGTGGATGAGCTTACAAATTGGGTAAATTCACTGGTGATCGTAGAGAAGAAAACTGGTCAACTTAGACTGTGTATTGATCCACGTGACCTAAACAAGAACATTAAACGTGAACATTTTCATCTACCAACAAAGACAGAGATTACAGCTGAGATGGCTGGAGCCAAGTGGTTCATTAAGCTAGATGCTTCAAACGGATTCTGGCTGATTGAGCTAGACGAGCCCAGTGCCAGATTATGTACATTCAATACACAATTTGGACGGTACTGTTTCAACTGACTACCGTTTGGAATATGCTCAAGTTCTGAGGTATTCCATAAAACAGTCCCGCAAATGTGTGCAGGGATAGATGGCGTGCAAGTGTTCATAGATGACATAATTATCTGGGACAGAAACAAAGATCAACATGATCAACGTGTAAAAATCGTCCTGGATCAGGACTGAAACTAAACAGAAACAAATGCCGATTTTAAGTACAAAGCATCAGCTTTCTTGGAGACAAACTAACAGCTGAGGGAATACAACCAGATAATGACAAGGTAGCAGATATCAGGGCTATACCAGCACCAAAAAATATTGATGAACCCCAAACACGCCTTGGTTTGATAAAGTATCTAGGCAGGTTTATCCCTAACTTGTCAGCTGAAACAGCAAACATACGTCATTTACTAGAAACAGATGTGGAATTTCCCAAGTAGCAGATCCTATTATGAATTGTAGATTAAATTGTAGATTTTGTTACAACAAATAGAGTAATTAGCAACAGCTAATCAGTTAATATTTAAAACAAGGGATGATGTATTGATAATAAGAAAGTTACTTTTATTTGTATTGCTACATAAGTCACCGTAGATACATTGTTATTGTAGGTGAAGTTTAGTTAATAATAATCGGCTGGAGATATACGGCAAAACCAGATGTTGTTCATATAATAATACACGTGCGTGTGGGCTTCGTGATAGTTTCCTTTACATTACTACTGCTTTAATATTATGATATGTTGTATGAAGTGCATGATGCTGAGCAAAACAACAGGAGCGCAAAATGTCAGAATCATCGAGTTACATATCAAGACTTCTTATGTAGAAGCTCTTATGTCGAGCCGTGATGGCGCATTTAATTAGAGCATATGACTCGTAGCCGAAGGGTCTCAGGTTCGATGCTCCGGGAACTACAATGCCGTCATGTGGCGACTGGTTCACTCATCCATTAAAATTAGAACCTGACAGAACTAAATGGCTATGTGTTCAAGCAACGCTTTGCGCCTTTAACGGTAGCATTCGTTGTATGCTCCCTTTGAGAGTTGAGATATGTGCTGGATTCGAACAGGTCTGAGTCAGGGATAATAATAGTGAATAGCGCATTAGAGCAGGTATATAGCTGGATATGGCGCTATATAAATATTACTTATTATTATTATCACGAGAAGAAGACAGGGTCACCCTTCTAAGTAGTAAATGATTGCGGCGAATTAAGTATAAACAAAATACTCAGTTAATAGGCAACCTAAGGTTTTTGTAACGGAGTTGTAGATTCTTCTGAAGTAAAACATGAACGAGTGGCATTTGAGTGGATTGTGACTGCTGTATGTGAACATTAATTGTCATTTTCATATTTATTATCACCAACATGTCAACTATTCTGGATGTAGTATCAGTATATTAAATGAACATTACAGAAAATTATGTAGTCTTTTAATCTTTATCTAGACTAGCCTAGAAAGGCTAGATACAATAAGATTCTAGATCTAGCCGTTTAGTCTTGACTTTAGACTTAGTGTAGAACAGAAATATCATTTGTTCAGATTATATATATTAATTAAGTTCTGATATTAAATTATTGTGATATAGATCTAAATATTAGAGTCTAGATATATCTTATTATCTAGTTTTTGTAAATTATGATGAATGGATCAATGAGTAGACTCTGAGTCAATCAATCGTCATCTCATTAATAGAAGTCTATGCCCTGAAACAAGTGATAGAAAATAAGAAATGAAATGAAAACTGTTATAATTAAGGCTGTTGTTACGTATCCGAGCATCGGAATCGTGTTCGTTGATGATAAAGATCCAAGTATTCAGCATCTGAACTATGCATCATCAATATTATTATAAATCTGAGCAATTTCATGATCATTTTTCATTTGCTCGCATCAGTGTCAGTGACGGGAGCATAGTTGTAATTACTGCTACTAGCGTTTACTAAAGATATTAGATTAAGTCTATTAATAAACATTAGATTAAAAAGAAAATCCGACAGTTATAAGAAATTCATTATTTTATGATTCCTGCAGCCAAGGAAATATTATTTTCTACAGGTATACTATTTACCATAGGCTGACCTGTCCATTAAGCCGAGGACAGTTTTTAGGATTAAAATATCATGATTTATAGTATTACCGTCCAGTAAGCTGACCTAAAAATCTGAACTTTTCCCTGCAGTATTTCCAGATGACGTTTTAAACACAGAAAATATTTTTGTTTTCATAATTCGTTACTCATACCAATGTGTTTTGTATACTGTTAATAGATCAAGGCAAATTATAACCATTGTTTAAACAAACTGTTAGCGCATAGGTAGGACTTCAAACTTAAATTAATGGCGTGATTAAACATTCAATGAACTGTATATGAAGTCAATGACTTAGAAGTAATTACACATGTTGTCAATTACCACTGAGCCTTTGATGGTACGTTTTCATCACTAATGCCGCAATAACCAAGACAATGTTAATTACCGGTATATGAGGTCAGTTAGTAACTATAACTCTCTATTGAAAATAAATTAATTGATCAGTAATTATCCCATTATTGGTATAAATATGCCCATACAAAATATGTATGTGGGGGCACCTAATGTCTCTACGGCCAAACGAATGAGATAAGATGCTCTTGGGTATGTGATGTCTTGGGTACGAGTTGTCATTTTACCAGTGCTGTCTTCATGAAATGCGTTGCTGAGTCAAACAACATTTATCCATAATTACAAAAATCAGATAATTCTACATATAAATATTGATTTTCATTATAAAGCCATGTATCAACTTGTTTCACTTCTATTTTCACTCCATGACTGCATGAGTTTAAATAAAAATGACGATTGATGTTCGTTTGCATCTAGTCTAGATCTAGTCACTAGATCTAGAGTCTAGACGGCTGCTAAGACACTGAACATTTTTTCTCCCAATGACTGGATTTCTTGACACTGAAATAGCACCGGCCATTAAGCCGACCTCCCAAAATAAGGGTCAAAATGTTGACACCAAGTCTCGGTTTAATGGCCGGGACCTACGGTATTCACTTTTTCATTCTAAGTAAGGTTTTTCCAAATGCAGTATTATTTCCGTGAGATTTTCAGATTTTGTCAAATTCAAAGACATTTTCAGAACCGGGAAAATGAATTTGTTATATTCCAAGTTTTCTAGGACATCTGGGAACCACGATTATATGTAAAGCAGCATGGCTGTTCTATCGATCGTCTATTTCTTTGATTTTCATTTGTACTTAATCAAAAGCATCTTCTACTTTCAACCCAAATATAACTACTACATATGCTCAGCCTCCACATTTGAGTGGAAGTAATAGCAAACAAGGAGTAATTGGCACATTAAGTGCTTGGACCTATAACACTGAGGTATAGGGTTCCGATGCTCGGATACGTAACCACTTCATGAACATAATACAGTTTTATTTGGTCTAAAGTTAGGTTGCAGCTTTTGACATCTTTGAAGATGTTCAAACAAAAATAAAAGAGGTCGAAGATATTATATCATTCCAACTATATCGACATGATTGTAAGACATTGGCTCTAATCTTTTTATATCTCAGCATCCAAAATAGGTGCATGCATGCTCAGTAATCGACTCATTATAACCAGCATACACGGTTCTGATGCTCGGCTTGCGGCTCTGCATCCGAACATGAGAAAATGCACATTGAGTGCTCGGACCTTTAGCGCCAGCGAACACGATTTCGATGCTTGGTTACACAACAACATCCTAATTATTATAATACTGGATAGACTGTATTAAAGCTAAGTTATATATTTATGTCCTCTGTGTGATTATAACACAAGTTGTTGGTAATGGTCAGGACTCACTCCGTAGCAGCTAAAGCTTTTACACTTTCTTTGCACATGCGCAATAATAGCAAACCTGATAATATACCATGTCCAGCAGGCTGGTGGAGGTGATATATTAATGATCCAGCATTGGTTGATGGATATGATAATAAGTGACTACATCTCCATCACTCGTATTTTTACAAATGCAGATATTAAATACATTCAGACACAATCAGGGTTGGCAGGTTTTATACACAGCTTTTTCAGTAGGGAATAGAGTAGATGACCATTTATAAAATTGAAAGATCCCTGGCTCCAAGTGCTATTTAAATACCAAGAATGTAAGTACATACACTTACTCTGCAGGCAATCCAGATAATGCTGAGTCAATAATTCAAAGAATGCATTTACATGTCCAGATCTATAGCCACTTTATATAATATATGGAGTGACTAGAATTCCAGACATGCAAGTGGATTATGTGAGCTATTTGTCAAGCACATTCAGGTTCAACTGTGCAATAAGCATATGCATACATATGCCAGGTATATAAATAGTAGTTGAGTGTAGTCATCTGTCAATCCACTGAAAGTTTTAGATGAAGTCATATTCTGTGAAAAAAATCAGCTCTACATTTGGAAATACAATAATTAACTGACACAAATGGACATATAAACATTGAATAAAATTCAATTAAATATGTATGGCTTATATAAAATATAATTATGACCAAAATGCATCAACTGAAAAATATCTCAACTTTTTAATAAACACTTTGTCACTGACAACAAGCCACTTTAAACATAGAAGGATGGATGAATGTTGTTTACCGACACATTGGCACAATTTAGGCCATTCAGTGTCCTCTTTAAACATAGAACTAAATGCCGATAAATGGTGAATGTTTTCTCTAAATTTTTAAGAATAAAAGCCTATGTAACCATTTTTCAAGGAAAAATTGGGAAACAAGATGTTTTTTAATGTGCCTTAGCATGAGTCGCCTCCTTGGTCTAATTGGTAGTATGTTGGATCACAGATCACTACCACCTGAGTTTGAATCTCAGTGGGCATATCTGAAGGGTGTTTCATCATTGACTTCACTTTGTTACCTTTGGATGTCTCTCGCTCCAATTAGCCTATCATGTGCACAGAAGTGGCCATAAAACATCAATCATCATGATCCATATGTCCCAGGTGACCATCTGTGTGAAAATAAGAGATCCCTGAATAGTAGTTGTTTAACATTTAATCTTTTGCGCTGGTTTGTACAACTGTTAGGTTATATTTAAAGAAAAACTTTGATTGACATTTCATCAAACCAACTAAAAATTCACCAGCATATTTTAAAATCCAAGGACCCAAAACTCCAAAAACTGAACCACATCTCAGTGATTGATAAGCATTTTTTTTATGAAAAAGAAGGTGGTTGGTGAGCAATGATTTTGATGCACAAGACGAACGCTTTATATCAGTTAAAGCTGTTAGACTTGGTTAGGGTCCATATTTAGTGTAGAAGGGTGATGTTTGTTTTCCAATGTCAGGGATCATGCTGGCTATTAATTTTATTATCCAATATTCTTGATGCACCGGACTGCAAGATGTTACAGCAAATTAAAACTAAATTTAATGCTGTCAAATAAATAATTTTATGTGAGAAAGCAATTCGTAGCATAATTACTAAGAAAGATAATAGGTCTCACTCATTTCAAATTTGTTTTTCAGTGAACGGAAGAAAGACAGAGCTGTTCAAATCGTGTCTTCCCGCATGTGTTCTTTGCATGTGTTCCAAATATGACTAGTTCACAATTGAGAGCTGCTGAAGTGGCAAAGAAAGATCCTGAATCCAAAAAGCAGTGGCTGAGACAACATTTTGAGCTGATGGAGTTCACCTGTGGATGGGGAGCTGCATCGATCAACATCCTTCTGACTTTTCCCTTGAACAAACTCATGTTCAGACAACAGTTATATGGCATTGATACAAAGGCAGCCCTGCGCCAACTCTATGCTGATGGTAAATACAGACTTTATCGTGGCATGTTGCCACCTTTGATTATGAAGACCACATGCCTATCAGTCATGTTTGGGATGTATGATGGCTACCAGCGGATCCTGATGGTGCATTTCCCATCCGCTCCAGTATTAGTACACAAAGGTACAGCTGCCTTGTTGGCTGGATGCACAGAGGCCATTTTATTGCCACTAGAGCGTATCCAGACATTGTTGCAATCCAGACACTACCACAGACATTTTAATAACACAATACATGCCTTCAGAGAGCTGTGGAGTTTTGGCATAGCAGAGTATTATCGTGGATTGACACCTGTCTTGATGCGAAATGGTCCAAGCAACGCACTTTTTTTCTTGCTACGAGGCAAAGCAAAGGATCTTTTTCCAAATGCTGAATCACAGAGTACTGATATGTTGTATAATTTTGTCAGTGGTGGTCTACTTGGAGCAACCATCAGCACGATGTTCTTTCCTGTCAATGTTGTTAAGACACACATGCAGTCACAGATTGGAGGTGGGTTTGTTAGCTTCAGAGAAGCATTTTATGCAGTATTTAATGAAAGAAACCGTTGTTGGAGGGCAATGTTTCGAGGAATCCACATCAACTACATCAGATCTTTGTTGTCCTGGGGTATAATCAATGCTTCATATGAACTGTTGAAGTCACTACTGTTCCAGACTCGTGTTTCCTAGCAACAAACAACAACAGTTGGACAACATGGTGAAGTGTGAAGGTCAGCTATTACAGGGTAGCTCGAGTAATTGTAGTAAACTGCACATATACATTAACTTATAGCACAAACTGGTAAAAAAAAATTGATGCGCACAATATAACAGTTCTAACCTGTGGATTGTTGTGGTTAATGCCATTCATTCCGGTGCTGTTATTCTAAGAAATATTGTTTATGTCAATATTTGATTATCAACAGCATTACGTTCTAATTGCTGTCGTTACTGATTTGTAAGAACATCTCTTGAGTGGTATATAGATAAAATAGTGTTGTATGTAGGCATCCTGTCACATATATTTGAAAAAGTTGTGTTCCATTTTATGTAGTTTAGTATATATATATATATATATATATATATGTGTGTGTTGGTGTGTATATACCATATATATATATATATATATATATATATATATATAAGAACATGCACATGCTGAGCAAAAGTTCCAAATATTAAAGTCAGTTGTTGTTGATGTTCTTATGTGACAAAGTCAGTTCAAAATTGTTCAGGGCCCAGGTATGTAGTTTACATGTTATGAGCTCTCCTTGATAGATAGCTAAATGTTTTTTGTTATGTAGGTATAAACTCGCCAACCCAAAATAGTGACTAATTAGTAAATTAATCCTCAAAATGTCAGTGCTGGCTTTAATTTATATCTAAATTGCATGTTGTTGATTGGTACAAAATCCTATTATGTTGGTTTATGTTATGATATTAATAATTAATTAATAACACATTACAACATTGTTTCAAATGCTGCTGAGTTCATCAGCCTATCTAAACAAGATGTGTACTGAACGTTATTTTAAGGTGGTAGGCATTCAAAGATGTCAGTATGGCTGTTGATCAGAAATATGAATGAATTAGCTAATTAATGAGAACATTTATGTACAGTTTCAGAAATTTCAAATAACTAATTGTAAATTTCTGTCCATTTATTTTGGTTTAATTTTGTGCAAATGTTCGTCTTTAATTTTTACAGGCTGTGAATAGATAGATATAAACCACTTATTTGTGTAACCATTTGTATTGGATTAACATGAATAAAATCATGAATTTGCCTTTCTTAAGCATCCATTAACGCAGTGTCTGTATTAACAATGAAATTTGATATCTTTACAGCTCTGTAAGACCCACAAGTTATTTGTGTATCTTTTGATATTTTTAATTTATTTATTTTCTACAACGCAGACACTGTGGCAGCTGATTATAGTGCCTAATTTGGTGTAAACATTATTTATGTGCTAGCACTGATAATTCATTATGGTGTTTGTGTGTTTGCCAAAATGGGTGATACAAAATGCTAAGACTATATCTAAGTTATGTGTGCCTGAATGAAAATACACTGGTCTGGTTAGGATTGTTAATAGTAAACTATTTCTGACTTGGTTAATCACTTCACTGCATTTAAAATTGACATAATATTTGGGTGTGACATTTTCATCTTTAATGGCTATAATTTTGTTCTTGGTGCATTTTAGCATTTGAGACGAAACATTTTGCTAACATAGTAGAAAATTGTTGCTGGTTAGTGTGTTATCCGAACATGGAGAGTTTGTAGACAAACACTGGATTGGTTGAGTGATATCAACATTATTTGTCATGTTAATAAATATAGGCGTCATATCAGCTCATTAATGGTGCTAATACTCTTGTGTCATAATGAAGTTCTTAATTATTGTTACTGTATTGATAAAGTGTTGTGAACTCAGTCATTGATATAGGTTAGATACATAGATACCAGTGTCTAACTAATATCCATGTCAACATTTGTTGATATTGGTAAGATGAACATTAAACTGTTTATAAGTGTTTTGGATTATATTTGGTTTTTATATATAACACAGAGATCAATATTTATTGGTATATGTCAAATGAACATATTATGTAAACAAAATTAATTAATATATAGAAATATGGTTCTATGTCAAGCCAATACTATAGCCCTTTTGAGAGAAATATTATGAAGATGTGTCAATATGTGTATTCTTTAATAATAATCATTCTTATCTTATTATTTGTTTTTAGTGAGCTGTTTGGGTACTAACACCTCTAAAATTCACTATTTTGTGTAATATTTCACTTTTCAGTGATCTTATTAATTTGATGTCATCCAAAACACATCACACAAGTCACTTATAGACAAGAGGAACAATAGTCATCCAGTAATCAACCTCTAGTGTCTATCACCTTTTTTTATTCAGGATGGACATTACAATAAATAACTGTTCACCTTTAGGTGGATAACACTGAAACAATTCCTCTAACATCATTTTTAACTGAGGTTTGGTGAAAATACATCTAGTAAATTCTTATTGCTGTTAAATTTATCAAAGTTTAAACTGATATGGGGAAGACTGTCCAGTGATCCATTTTTTCCCCTTAAAAATACATTCTTTACCTCACGTTTTGCCCTGTTAGGTGCCAAACGATCTTGATATATAAAACTTTACAACAAAAATCAGATGAAACCTTTTTAAATGGATCATTCTCGGTGGAAGGAATGTATCGCAACAACACCAAGATATGCATGTTGCTTTGTGAGTGTTGAGTTCTTGACACTTATGACATCTGGTCAAGGGATCTTAACAAATGTTAACAGATACAGACATGAACTGGATTAGAACCCATAATCTGAAGATTTGGGAGTACAGTGTTCTAACCAGTGTGCCACTGGAATGCTGCTTTTTGAAGAAAAAAATGCGAGCTGTTTATAATTGCTTCAAATACATAATCTCTAAAATTGGTCAACATTCTTGAAAGTGTACAAAGTAACTTTTGTATGTCACTTCTGCAATGTTTAAAAAATGAAAATAACATGTTTGGTTTAGCATGATATTAAACAAAAGCATTATATTATATCAATGAATACAAAATTCAGATAACTATATTCTGACTTTGCCTAAGAGTAGTATGATTTATGTTATTTTGAATAACAAAAATACAGGTAGAGAGTGAATGTGAACATCCATGTTTTTGTTATAAATCTTACCTTTTTAATCTTCAAATTGGTTTATCTAGTATATGCATCTGCATAAATACTTTCCTACTTTTACCTAATACTTTCCTATTTTTTCAATTCGTTCATCCCTGATTTTGTCATATATCCGTGCAAGAACGCACTGGACAGCTCGCTTTTCCCTAAAACCTAATAGTTTACTGTAGAAGACGTTGCTTATAAAAGAATTCCACTAATGTTGAATAGAACCTTCCATTGTCTTTGAAAATACCGGAAAGACTCAAGAGTTCTGATAAAAAATATTCCAAAACATTGTTTCAATCTATTTAAGAAATGTTGAAGCATGTTCTGTAAACTTATTAAATATATTTCATAAACATCTTACCATGATACAGCACAGATAAAAAGTATGGATAAATGCTTCTATCTTACAGCAAACAATCAATCTAAACCTGGACTACTTGTCAGTTTTACTGTTCATAATCATATTTGTACATATAGACAATGTGCACATTTATTTTATTTCAGTAGAAAAATGCATGATGAATTGGCATACATAGTTTAATGATAATTGCTGTATTAGAAGGAATCTATGAACATGAATGAATTATGAACTAAAGCACAACCACTGCTGTCAACAAACATTCAGACAAAATATAGGATTATTGAAGCATACATGTATTTTTCTTTTTTATTACACTGGAAGACTTGGAGGTCTGTCAGAAATTTCCTCTTCCAACAACTCTTGCTGGCTGATGGCCTGTAATAATAAAAACAATAGTGATTGAATGTCTTTGCAATACAAACAGTAAATTGTGGAACTTCGCATGCTGCATTTGTTAATTTATGTAAGCAGAGAGATACAACTCCTACCATTATCCAAGGTAGTTAGTCACACTGCATATTTGGCTGATATTTAAGCATACAGAGTCAAATTGTGAAGCTGTAGATATAGTAAGTAAGTAATTTTGTTCGTAATATCCATACACATACATAATAATATTTGTTAAATTTCAATCAAAAATAGATCATGCATAAATGTGGAAATTGTGGGACTAGTATAGCAAACGCTGTCTTACTACTGACCCCTTACAATAGACAGTATTAGATGTACCATAATTATACAGATATGAAAAAATATGGATATATATATATATATATGTCACATGACAGACTTATTTGGAAATGAGAAGCAATGGGTACAAGGTATTGCAAATAAAATAGCCAAGATAACATAATTTTGCCAAACAACATTGATGACGTTTAGAGTATCATCAAATCAGGACAATATATAACTATGAAAAAGCATATGCATTAAACACCCATTCAATACGTCAATTGCAACAATTAATTTGTACAGTGTTTGCAATAAGCATGGGTACATATAACATGACTACAGGAAGCATCCAAGAAGTTTTTTTTAATGACGCTTGGACTGCTCGAGAAGAATTGTCAGTAATTATACTGGTCTCTGTGTCCTACAAATGTGGAAAGTTTCTTGGTGGAAGTTTGCTAGCAAAGTTAGAAGGTGTCATCCCAGCAGGATGAATCTCCACAAGATCAGTGCTCACAGTTTTAGGGTAAGTTTAGGATTATTATGATAGGATATGACTCTATCATTTTTTCAAATAAATTGGTCCATTTCAGTTCCGTCTTGTTGGGACTCCCTAAATTCTACTCGTTCATTTGGGATTCATCATTTTGGGACTATTGTTGCGTTCATGGTTGATTTGTTAGAATAGAACCATTCATACGGATCATTTATTAGCCATGGCGTAGAGTGTATTTAAATCATAATGAGACATGCATACTGTTGTATTGTCAGCAGAAGATAAAATATTTAAATTACTTGATCTTTGGATATCATTAACATAAATAAGGTAGAATAACAAACCCAAAATGAATCCTTGAGGCATGCCACATTTGATCCCTCTCAGTACGGTATATATTTAAATTGTCATGTTCAACATATTGGCTTCTATCAGAAAATAATTTTCACAACATTTATTTACTATAGTATGCCTTAAATACCATAATTAATGGTATGTCATTTTTGGAGAAGGATTTTGTCACTTGCATAAAAACATTTCAATGGGTAGCACAGAGTATATTCGGGATTTGATTTATTGCTGGTTTTGACACAATGGTTAAGTAATTGGATGTAATGTTGAGTGCTTAGATCAAAATCCATATTGGTGCTTATATAGAATGTTATTTAGTTTTCAGAAACGATATCAATTCGTCATACTTTTTTTCCTAACAATTTGGAGAAAACGGGAAGTAAACTAACAGTGTGATAGTTTTTTTAGTTCACTTGAGTCTGAGAACTCAAAAATGGCTAAAAATTTAGCTATTTTCAATTTGCTTGGAATAGTATCAAGAGATCTGTTTATTATGTGGATGATGGGCAGGCATCGCAGTAAAAGGCATTGATTGTTTGAGTATCTTACTCGAGATTCCGTTATGGATAAAGCTAGATCAAGATTTGTGTGTATTTTCAACAATAGTAGGTGGAACAAATAGTTTTAAAAAGATACTCTATGAGTATGAGAATGGGTATCACACATAATCTTTAAAATTATAATTTGTTGTTGGTACATTAATCATGACTTATTTTGGACAAATATTCTGCTGCTTCTAATTTATTAGTTAGTAAGTTACCAATTGTCCGTTAATTGAGAATGACAGGTAAACTCATTTTGTCTTCAAATAGCCTGTTTTAATGTGGACCACATATTTTTGTCTCAAGTTTATTTTCATCCAGCATAGATTTATAGTAATGGAGTTTCATGGTGTATTTCAGTTAATTCTATTGAAAGTACTATTATACCTTTTAAATACATTTTGTTATTTATTTAATACAGCAGCTAATGAATCACAAGCATTCAAGAAACATACACAGTACATTCATGGAAGTGAGATATATAACTACACATCACATGATTGAGCTATCACTGAGGATAAGATACTACCAGCATTTCATAACTACTACCACTGGTTCATTTAGGTATGCATGCTATTTCCACTAATAATAACCAAACTTCCAAATATATCACTATTTCCTTTTATGCATGGATGCTAAGATGGCTTATTACCACCCCTTAGAGGTCTACAATCTCATAAACAGATGTCTATTACAACATTAAATTTGAATATGAAATAGCTGCCAACCAAGGGCAGTTATCTGTCATGCTGCTAGTTTGCAATATCATACTACTACAATATAATTGATATGCTGAGCTTACTGTCATGATTCCTTTTCTACAATTCATTTTACTATTTTTGTATCTTGCTAATATAATGCTATGCAACCTAAATAGAAATCTTTATAATCAAAACATCCTCACATTACTGACCCAAATTTCCATTATTGAAATTTATAAATTATTATGGATAACCCCAGTTTATCAAATCTGCATCTAATGATAATTGAACTAATAAAACTGACATAAATTCTATTGACAATATTCTATAAGTAACCATAAATAATATGATTTTTTTACATATTTATCTATTAAATGTGACCATATACCACTTTTTATTTGCATACACAGATATAAATTATAATATCCCCCAAAAAGAATATTACAGTCAAATAGCATGCATATAAATATAAAGGAAGTCAAAAGCTGTCACTTTTTGATCTGGTAGATGTTGAACACACACACACACATTTTTAAATAACTTAAATTATTTTAAATGAAAAAAATGCAATATCCCATATCCCTGAATTACCCACTTAAGTTTGCTATATACTAATATAGTGAAATGTGTGGCATTATTCTGAATTTCTCATGGGTCATAAGTGTTTGATCCAGCCCAGAGAAGCCAATTTGTTTAACCCTAATCTATAAAAACTAAATTCATTTGAGCATAGGTACTGTATATACTCAGGTATAAGTCGATTATTTGGGCAGTGAAAAGGGAGTTCTCAGAAGTACCTCAACTTTTACGCACGTCATATTTCCTACCAGCTGAAGGAAAGATGTTTTCAACCATCCTTGACACACAACACTATATGATTCAACACAATAAAACTTAAGAGCCAGAGTTGGAATAAAATCATCACATCGCTGCCTACTAACCCATTATTATTCAATAAATAGCAATTAGTTTTCACTAAACTGTTATTTGGATGCCATGAGTTTGAAATGACTGGGTCAGCTTTTTCTCGAATGACGGCAATGATTCGGATTTTAAGTCAATACTTGACCTCAACTTATACGGTGAGCATATGCCTGAGCAAAGAATTACAACGGTAAAACAATTACCTCCACTTATCTGCTGGGTCGACTTATACAGTATATTATCCTCGGAGAATATGTCTATCATCTCAAAACATTTATGTACAGTCACTGCCGACTGTTCACTGTTTGATATAGTCACATCTGGTATACATGGTAATGGAGCTAGTATTTAGGGATATAAGATAATCAGTTGAATCTGTAGTACAATACAATGTCAACTATATTTTGAGTGTCACAGGCCCAAGTGCAGAATGAGAAAAGGTATTGTTTCTGTAAAAATGTTTTTGGCATTAGGGTTAAAATCTGATCAAAGCTGAATTTTTACTAAGATTATAATAAAGTTACTAAATGACTTATGCAATACATCCAATAAAAGATGGATGACGGATAAGATGATATTTGATTTTTCTGACTGAATGTAAGAAAATATTTTAAGATTTCCAACAATGAACTTGGAACAATTTTCTTTTGCAAATGGCTGGAAACATTTCAAACATGCATTCTAGTACTAGTAGTTTAAAGTGCAGCATTACTCACTCTTGGACACAAGCACGGCACACAGCAATGTACACATCTCCTGCACAGCTGTAACTCTCCACAGAAGACCTCTTCGTAATACTGTATGTAGGCTAACACAGTCAAAATGAAACCAAAAACGACACACACAGCTGAAGCTATGGACAAAGGGTACTCAATACTACCATCCTGTAAAAAAACACATTACGCATTATATTCATTGGCTGGTGTGTTTACCCTCAGCACTGGTCACACCTTAGGGAAATATCAGGTGTGAGTCATCATCAATATCACACATGTATATATATATTACATTATATATATTATATACTAAAATTGTTTGCACTGAAATACTGTATATTGTCACAGGACACCGATAACAACTAAATGCAAGACTCAAAAAGAGTTTCATAAAATTTATAAGCCACAAAATTCAGTTAGTTGTGTTACACTATTTATTACTCCAAAATTATGCTTCATAGTCAGCAAATATTAAAAAGTTGAAAATTACCAAATTTAACCTTACAAATAAATAAAATGTTGCTATTTTATGGCAGCTTTGTATGCATGACAGACTAAATAGGCTGAAATGTATTTATGAAATACCCTTCTTCAGTCATAGTGCAACTAGATTTTGAACCTACCTACTAGACATCTGTGCCCAAATGTGATACAAGATAGGTCATAGAAATTCCTAACTTCCACAGTGTTAATGAACAATGACATTCAATGATTTTCCCTAACTTTTTCAAAGATGACGATGATGATTGATGTTTTACGGCCACTTTTGTGCACATGGTAGGCTAAATGGGCCGAGCGACCTCCAAAGGTAATGAGACGAAGTGAAAGACGAAACAACCTTCAGATATGCCCACGCCAGAATTCGAACACGGGTGGTAGTGATCTGTGGTCCAGCATGCTACTGCTAGACCACGGAGGCGCCCCAACTTTTCAAAGATATTTTGAAGATAAAACTGAGCAAATAACATCCCAGTTCAGTTACTGCACTAGATAATTCTGCTTATTTCATGCTCAACGCACAGAGGAGAATCCCCCAAACAACACTATAAAATGATCTGTTTTGTGCATATTACCAACTCCTGGCTTACACCGTGCAGTGTGATGAGTTTCCAAATAAGGCTATCTGCCTTATTCAGGCATAATTCTGGCAGATGTATCAGGGTATCTGTAATTACCTCAGCTACACATGAGGATAATAATATGTCTTAGATATTATGAACTATAAAATGTGTAAAAGAGAATTAAATCAAGAAACTGTCTAAAACAATTTGTAATACAGTCGTTTTCCTCTCTTACGATGGGGTTGGTGATGGGTTCCTACACCAGTTTTCTCCATATATGTTCTGTATTCATGGTCCAAATCTCACTTCCATACACATCTGAACTCGTGTCACATATATACCTTCCCTTTTAATTTCAACGATATATCCTTCCTTATCACTGATGCTGAATTTGCTCCTTAACCTCCACTCAGCACATCTCCCAGATAACGGAACGTTCCAAATCTGTCTAAACACAGCACTTACCAGATCCATGTTTCCTGTATGTTAATATTCTTTCCATCACTTGCTCTCTCACAAACCTTGCACACAAATGTCTCCAGAGTTGTACTTGATAAACCTTTCAAACCTGAGCAGCACTTATGGACCCTTTCACCACACCCTGTACACTGCACTGAGTTACTTTTGACACCCTTCCAACACAGAGCACACAGCCAATTCCCAATCTTCTCAACATCATCACAGTTCTTCCCTGAAATCATCACCTTTGTTTTGCTGATGTTTATCTTCAATCCCTTTGTTTCCATACACTCCTTCTCAATACCTTCTTTAACTCTCCAATGCTCTCAGTTCTCAAAACCAATCCCTGATCAATGTACCTTTACCTTAAACTCTTCACTGTTCCCACGTTCAGTTTTCACTGCTGTATTCACATTATCAAAAGTTTTTTTATTATTCCTTTCCCCACCCACTCATCAACTCAAAGTTTCCTCAATGCCCACTTAAGCACTTCTATTGGCATTCTATCAAATGCTTTCTCCGGGTCAACAAATGCATTAAATAATGCCTTCTTTTTCATCAGTGAGTTCTGGTGACCTAGCGGTTAAGCACCCGGCACTTGGTGCCAAGGGTGACAGGTTTGAACCCTGTAAGAGGTCGAAACTTTTCCAGGGATTAATTTCTTAGCTCACTACATCGTGGGTGGATGACCACGTTAAATGGCGCTGCCGTCTCCACTGAATTATTTAAAATAAAGGGGGACGTTAAAAACCCAGGGGGGGAAACACTCTGGCAGTGACCACCCTCAAGGTATTTCGGCTCCATCTTTCCGTACTGCTCCCCTGTGAGTAGTGGGGGAGGAGATTTCTCAACCACTCGAACATAGAGGCTGTGCTGATTAAGCGACAGCCTGGGGATTCTCCCCGAACAACAAAACCGAAACCTTCTTTTTCATCAGAAACTTCTCTTGCAGCTACTGTACTATGAATACTGCTTCATTCGCCCTTTCCCATTCCCTCTTGCATTCCATCAATACTATCTTAACCTTTTCTTCAGTACCTTCACCCCATGCTCTAACAGCTTCATCACCCTATATATGACAGACACTCCAATTGATCACCATTCCCCTTGTATGATGGTATAAGAGTAGGCCTACTTAGCTTCCAGGCCCTTTGTACTCTCACTCATCAATCACCATGTCATAGACCTTTACCTCAGCCTGACCTACTGTACAAATGATTTCACACACCAACTGTATCAGTCCACCTGCTTTCCCACTTCTTGTCTATCCAATAGCCCTCTCCACCCTCATCTCTGTAATATTCTTTCTTTCAAGTATCCCACCTTCTACCACTAGCTGGATTATTTGTAATTATAAGAGACAGTGTATTTTTTAACTTTTAAAGCAGGATATCAACTTACCACAAATGACTTTGATGTTATCCAGTGTGAGGAGAAAGCTACCACCATCAGTATTGTAAATCCCGTGAAGATTAAGACC
Organism: Paralvinella palmiformis; assembly: GCA_025642065.1. Classification (NCBI taxonomy): domain Eukaryota; kingdom Metazoa; phylum Annelida; class Polychaeta; order Terebellida; family Alvinellidae; genus Paralvinella; species Paralvinella palmiformis. The sequence continues at coordinate 674,086 of JAODUP010000138.1, read as the reverse complement.
TCAAACATTATCACAGTAACAAAGCTGTATAACTGAAAAGATAAACATATACTATGTGAACATTACTCATGGCTTCTATCTAATGATATTGTAAACAATGCCAAATGGTCAAGAAGACAGTGTCTTGCAAATTACTAAATCAGCACTGTTGAACAACAACACACAGCTATAGCTGGAGCAACCCGTCATATTTATTATGTAAAATGTGCATACTATGATTTACAGCACAAATTCAATTGGTTATATATAATGATAGCTGAAAAGGTATTTATTTTATGTGGCTGGATACCTAATTCTACGTAAATTAAGAATTTACAATAGATGGCCGAATTCAGTGGAGAAAACCTTGCCTGCTACCTGGACAGATGAACTCCTATTATAATGTTACAAATGGGATTAGAACTTTTGACCTCCTGCTTACCATGACAATGAAGTTCCCCCCTCTAATGCACTAAGGCCAAAGAGGCAGTCAGTGCCATAGAGGTGGTGAAATATTGTTATCACTGAGAGCCAGAAGGAAGTAGATGAAGGAATTTCTTAGTTAAAATAATGAATGATGCAGTCACAAACAACCTAAGTCATCCAACACACACACACACACACATGTTCATCTGGCTATTACTAGCTACATTTCTGATCACACGAAATACAACTTATTTTTTAAATATCCTCTAGTGGCAAATCAAAACATTCAAGTGTAACCTCCTCAGTGATTCAACCATCTTATCTCGGGTATTTATATTTGAAGTAAGTTCATCACACATTTCTTATAGTAATTATTAGAAAATCCATCAACCTGTTCCTAAGCCAACCTTTATCACATCATGTGGAGGTAAAGATTAAAACAAACTGTCACATTAATATCAATAACGGTAGATAATATTTCCTCTTGCTAGATGTCCTATAAACTTAATCTATGTCTACAGTAAATAAAAAAGTAACTGCTTTGCTTAAACTCAGCATTGGTCAACCCTGGAATATGACTGAAAGGCTAATCAATCAAGAAAAGAGAGAATAAGGCAAAATTCTCTAAATGAAGAATGAAACATCCCACAGATGCAGATAAAATTGGGTCATTATATCTGAAGTGAAGTACACTATAGCACTATTCTTTTTTCTTCTACAACATATAAAATCTCATATTTACCAACCTTATTAACTCTGCTGCCACACCTGTTACAAGTTTAACCAATAGTGTACAAAACATTACGGTCACTGAATGATAAGCCATGTCACAGCTGACAAGTCTCAGACAGCCAAAATCTGTTGATTCTTATGCAAGAAATTAAGCATCAGAAAATGGGCAAGCACACAACTCAAATTAGATATCGAATATACTTACATCACATGTATTTTTGTAAATAGCTGCCCGTATGCCCAACGTTCCGGACAACAACATCTGTAAAACAAACAACAAAATGTTGACGAACTTCTTACAGGTTAAAGACTTGAATTGATGACTAGAGGAAAAGAAAGAAGGGCGACTTCATGTGTATGGACAGAATGAGAGATACTGATGATAACAACATTACTAAACAACCAGAAAGGGTAATACCAATTATTTTAGGAATAAACATCACAACTCTAGATCAGATCCGAGACACAGTTTAGAATACTAACAAGTAAGGCTGCCCACAAGGTCACACCATAACAGTTAGTTCTGGTCAGATTTGGCTTCCAATAGCTGGAACTATCACCTCTGTCTTCAACAAGTGGAATGACTATTAACTGAGCTACACCTGAAACATATATAATATGTGTGTGTGTTAATATCGCATGGGCACACACACCATGTTATATTACGATATGTATCATAAACCAGGTCATGCTACAATACATATCACAATTCGGATGTACATTAACTAATTTGGGTAAATTTAACTAAATAAAATACCAAAAATAGGTAATAATGCATTGCACTAAATGGCAATGTTATGATACAGACTGTGAATGAACTTGTACAGCACAAAATGTGTTTTTCAAAAGACTAGGTGACTGATGTTTTACGCCACTTTTGTGCACATGGTCGGCTAAATGGGCCGAGCGACCTCCAAAGGTAATGAAGCAAAGTCAAAGATGAAACAGCCTTCAGATATCGCCACGCCGAGATTCGAACTCAGGTGGTAGTGATCTGTGGTTCCAAGATGCTACCAACTAGATCATGTAGGTGCTCCTTTTCAAAAGACAAGTAAACTACATTAGTTATTAAGTATAATCCAGAAAGTTGTTTTTTCAGATCATTAATGTTTTAGACTTGGTTATTATTCAGCTCTGCTGTGTTGTCTGCCCCAGTTAAATATTTCTAAACCATGAGAGTATAAGAGATAGAGTACATTATTGTGCTCAAATCTTTACACTGGCTCTCTGTAGAATAATTTATTTCAGTGTTGCTTCAAACATTCTGTGCCATGTAAAGCTCAGCTCCAGATTATGCTACAATAAAGACATTGATCCAGAAGAGATTTATTATTCAAACTTTTAATTAATTAGGTTTCCTCTTAAGCACCCGAAAACAGCTTGCTATCTGAGTCATACGTAATAAACCCATTTTATGACTGTTCTAATATATATGTCTAATTTTACAATGTTTTCAATGGTGACTCTGAAACTGAATTAAAAATATCTATGTTTTATAGCCAATTTAATGCACATCATAGGCTATTTAAAATGGAAAAATACCCAAAGTAAAAAAACTATTCTGACATAGCCCAGCTAGGTTTTGAACCCAGGTGCTATAAATCTGTGATCATCCATGCAACAAGTGGGGCTATTGAGGTGCACCCCAAGACTGAAGTACTTTTGCACTGGTGACTTGCATGAAGCAGAAGGAACTTTAAGTACAGTTGTTTTTTACTGTAACAATTTTATGAACCATAAATTCTGCATGGCTTTAAATAAGATAAGACAAACCTCCTATGGGTGATATCTTCAAACCATATAACGAATCATATCAAACAATACTATATCTAGATAACTTGAGACATCACTGATGTCTAAACAATGCAACGCAATAACAATTTACACAAACAGGTTATAACACTCATAACCAGAGGCAAGTTAATCAGGATTTGATGTGCTTAACTAAACAGAGCATCTAATAATGAAAATAATTATTCTACGTTTGAATCTGTATTACTCTGACATTGAGGTGTTAAAGAACAAAGATCACAACAGAATATTGTTTTATAGCAAACTGTCACTAAACTTTTACTTGATGGCTGACGCATGTATGTCTGTTTCAATAATTAACCCCCAGTTTGTAAGAGAGTCTGACATGTCTACAGTGTTATGCAAATATAATTCTGCCATACTGTAAATTAACAAAATAATTACCACCTTATCTACTTGTTTATGATACCTATTGGTAGAACCATAACCTTTTACAGAACCAACTTACATTATATTCGATATAATTCATGCTTATTGCTGCACAAAAGTAGCAGACATATTGTTTTCTATGGTACATGCATGTTTTAGTGTTGGAGGAGCATTTAATTCCTTTACATCTAGATATGTGGCACACACCATGCTTAATTACAATATTTATAAAAGAATACAAACACTGACCTAAGAGTAACAGCACAACTCCCCAAACTGTATGGAGCAGTCCTATCTTATATGGCCATTTATTCTGTAGTAACTCATGTACTCGTCTAAGTCTGTCAGAGGAATCCATTGCATCATCACCACTCTGCTGAGTGTTACCATCACCATGAAACAAGAGCTGTTGTTGTACTCTGTCTATGCTCTGGGTATCCTCAGATGCTGATGATATTACATCCTCTTCATCGGCTACCACTTCTCCCTCAAACCTCTCATAGGCCACAGCCATGTTAACTGGATATAGAACACTGAAAGAAGAGAATAACCGATGACCGTTAACCTAATTCTGCCTCTGTTTGGGTTTAAATATACAGAGTAATTAATAATTAGCCCTCTCTCCCTATATATAAATATATATATAGAAAGAGAGAGACATGTCTCTTTAGCTGCACACCCTAAAGGGACTTACCTGAAGTCCTGTACAGTTTGCAGAACTTAACCCTACTCCATAGTCAATCATTAACACAGATTTTGGCAGAGAATATATATTATTAAAATTTAGTCATTCATATATTTATCATTTTATGTAGATCTAATTATCTAGCTGTCCATGATAAGAAAATGAAACTTCAATTTGATACTCCATAATTGCAATTAACAAATATTAAATTAAATACTTTTTGTGCGATGGTGAATCGACAGTGAATAGCCCGGATGCCATTGATTAAGGCCCATATTGAATACAGACCACAACATCTATACATAGCATAGTGTCTGCTGATGAGGACTAGCAAGTTTGTTGGTTTTAGTCACTATTTAGATGGTCTCGAACAGTGAGAGTAATAAAGTGTAATTGGATTGGAAATAAATCATAATTGCAATATGTTGTGGTTTGGTTTTCATTTCATTATGTTCTATTTGTTACATGAATAGATATATGTAGATTGATATGTAAAACACTTTATAAACGTTACAAAAAATAAAAACATCAGTTTCATTTAACTTGCATTTATCAATGATACACATCCATGTATATAAATTAACATTAAACACATACAGTCTGTCCCCACCTTCCACCACCTGCAAACAGCCACACCTACCGCCTTTGACAAAGACCAGATTCCCTGCTATGATAATGGCCCCAATAATCCACCCCCGCTATTCAGCCATCTCCAATGATTATGTAATACGAATACCATACACTGCCATATAAATACCCCACTATTACCACCTCCCACTAATGTGAGCTCCGGTGGCCTAGCGGTTAAGCACCCAGCACTCAGTGCCAATGGTCACAGGTTCGAACCCTGTAAGAGGTCGAAACTTTGAGATTAAACTGTGTATATATATATATATATATATATACATAATATACGGAAAACACATTTACATATTGTATGTGTTAGTACATTATATATACATTTATCATTACATACAAGCACACTTTATTGCCATAATATATGCTGACAAAAAATGAATGTAACAAATAGATATAAATAAAATAATTTTAAATCATTGGTCCATACAAGTGAGAAGCTGATCTTAGGAGCTGAAGTCCTGACTTCTCTTGCCACGATCATACATACTGTGTCCAGGTTTTGTGAATTTTGACTTCTATGGATCTTAAATGTAAATGTTAGCAATGCCTTAGTTTGTCAATGGAAACCAAGTTAACCTGTGTAGGGATATCCAGGTTTTATTAACAGATGGTAAGAAGTTGGCGATGTTTTAGGTCAACTTGTATCAAAGATCTCAGAATTATATGAATTCACAGATAATAGCTGGATTGATATACAGTATTGAAGTATCTACTCCAAGTAGACTTCTTCGTATACTCAATATACACAATCTCAAACCACCTGTTCCGGCTTTCGCTTTGTATTGTCTGCGATTATCCAGCAGCAGTGGAAATCCAAAACTACTATTTGTTTTCTGACTTTAAGGTCAATTATTCTCTGCTTGGTCCACAGCAAACTCAAAACTTTTACATTTAATTGGAATATTAGTTGTTTTAACATATCAAAATTTTTAACCTTTAGTTTCTACATGATAGGTGATTTATGTAGACTAGCTGATAGTAATTATGACATGACAGTATAGACCCCTAGGAGAAGGATTTGATCTATAAATAAGGGATAGCTACCAAGTTCAGAGTACACTGTTTTTATTATCACCAGGACTATAGTAGCTGTGGTCTATTTGGTAAGCTAACAGTGTGCTCCACAGTAAACTCCCTATCACCCTATGACAGGTTCTCACTGAAGAAAATACTATTCCGAAACCTTGATATGTGTAGTAATAATAATCATGTAGCCATTACATGCATTTTTTAATGGAATATTATCTAGGTCTGTTGATTTGTTTTAATACAATAACGTGAAATGAAACAATACGGCGACAAATTAGATGGACCGTATTAAACATGGGTCGTGGTGGAAGGGGACGTAAATTACTAGATTCTAAATACGACGTAATCGACGTAATTCAACCCCGCGCCTGGCCCTGGGCTAAGTGTTGCAAGCTATCAAAAAAAAAACAATGCCATGAGTCATTCAGTGCTAGTAATGTGTGTCAGGTCCACACACATCACACAGTGACTGACGCCGCCAGTGGCAGTGACGGAGTGACAAATGTCTGATGTCATGACATGATCATGATGATCATCTGAGTTCTGACATCGAGACCTAGCAAGCAACGTCACTGACACTCATTGACAGTTATACTTACGAAATACAATATATATATATATATATATATATATATATATATACTCCACTGATCAGATGTTAGATGGCTTTGTTATATGTTAAATTAACGTAAGACAGTAATGTGGTAATCAGGGGTAACAAGTCTTCTTTATAATAACGTTCCATGTTTATGTAACAAATCTAGCAAAACGGAAGTTAGTTTGTTATTGTAATCAGACTAGGAATCTAATCACAAGAGGCGCCACTGTAGTTTATTTTAAAAGCGAGATTTCTATTCCTACAAAACTGATACGGTAAGTCAACTATTGATAGTTGAAGTGTTAAAACGTTAGGTAAGTATACATACAATAAAGGTTATTAGATAAAATGTATTGTTTTTACTCGGTTAAAGAAACATTTGACCTCCATTACATATGATTAACCTCATATATATATATATATATATATATATATATATATATATATATATATATGTTTGTCTTTTTGATGTCTACCTTGCCGGCTGATGGTGATACACACTGGGGTTTTTTGCATTTTGTGTTAATATTATAACATAAATATGGATTTTATATATTATATTAACTGTATTCATACTTTACTGAGGGAATTATATGCAGTTTTTGGTAACTTAATAGTTGTGTTTCTACCTTGACCCTCTGTCTATCTACTGCTGAGTGTGGGAGCCAGTATTCCTCTATGAATAGCGTTAAAACTTTGTTGAGGAACTCCCTTGATAAGGAAAATCTACATGATTTGATGCTTATTGCATGTGATGGCCCACTACCCAAAGAATTTCTTTCAGGTCTGTTGCTGAACGGGCACAATAAGATGTTGATGAAAATTAAAACATCAAAATGTTCTGTGCCTTACTTTTACATTTTCAGTTTAAATATTCCTGGGGGTATGCGTTTGTACCCCTAAATGGTTTTCATGCCAAGTGCCCATGTTACCTTAAAATCCCTCACATTTTTAAAAGCTAAGGGAGAGCTCCCTCGGATAGGCTAGATCCTAGAAGCAACACTGAGAGAAATGCCTAGGTTTAATTAAAATAATAATACCTTGATGACAAGGATGATAATACAGTCAAAATCCGTTAATCCGCCAAGGTTTGTCGGATGATAATATGTCGGATAAATGAGAATGTCAGAAAATACTGAGTCCATGACATACCAATAGTCTGTATCACACATTTTTATATCACAAAGACATGCTGTTGTATGTAACAAAAATAATATGCAACATCCATTGGAACCCAAATGACATTTATAATCTCATGGTGTATTTATTTATTTATTTTCAATAATAATGACATTAAATAACTAGAATAAAAATCCAACATAAAGGTCTGTTTAGTGGAATTAGTTGACAGATGTCACAGTTTTGGGCAGGAGAAATATCAACGTGACAGCGTTTTCTCACTGGACATATTGCTCTGTTATTATTTTGACAACCATAGAAGTCAATCTGAAAAATTATTATTTTGATTTTTTTTGGGAAAATCCCCATCCCAGGGACATTTTTTGGGGTGGAAAAATTTTCCTAAAAAGGGGAGATGGGGAAAAAGGGTTTTACGGCCTCGGTGGGTCTTTGACGTCGCTTTTATTTTTAATAATCCAGTAATTTGCCATCTATGGGGGGAGATATTGGGATGCATGAAGCACAATTATTTGTTGTAACTATTTAGAAATCAGTATTATAGGAGAGAACGGGAATCAGTGGGTCTAACTACCATGACAAGTTCAAGATGTGTTTCCTGTTTCCTGAGCTATAACTTGGAACTTCCCCACAAGTCGGAAAGGGAACATCAGCAGAGTGTGGAACATTAGTTACTATGCTAATGCCCATCAACACTTTTGAGAATGATGTCCCCCAATGTTTGTATTTCCTAGGGTCATTTTTGTGACCAAATGTTGAGAGGAGCTTCACTCGGCAGTATTGGGGTTGTCCACACTTCGGGGTGGATGGCAGCAGAGAAATTCATGATTTTTATGTCATTTTGTCAAGTATACATATGCCACCAAGGATAAGCCCATTCTGTTAGTCTTGTATAACCATGATTCCCCCATTTTGGTTCAGGTCATCAACTTTGCAAAAGAAAATGGGGTTCTTTTGACCTTTCCACTTCATTATAGCCACAAGTTGTACCCATTGGATGCATTTCTTTAATGAGTTCGCAAACGCCTTGAAGAATTCCAATCCTAGGAAGACTATAACCATTCATCTGAGAATTGGCTGGTAAAACTTACACTCATGTGTTCACATCACGAAATATGATATCTGGGTTTTGAGCAATAAAAAATCTCCCTTCTATCACAGTGTCTTTGGTGATGAGGAGTTTTCTCCTTCCCTCGTCACTGACCATCCAATGGAACCACAGCCAAATGCTGTATCAACAATTGGAGGAGGAATCGAATGCTCTACCAGTGACCTAGACCCTGAATCCTCCACCAGTAGTCAAGGCCCCAGTGATGAACCGTTAGGTGGGGATCAAGATGCAATTGCAACCAGCATAGTGGATAAAGCAGAAAATTAAAGCCATGAGACAAACGAACATGATGGAGGTGAAGCAGATGTCTCAACATTTGAAAACATATTGCCAATTCCCAAATCATCCCCTCAGGAGAATAAAGGAGTTCGAATGAAAGGTGCCATTTTAGTCTTAACGAGCACTCCTATCATAGAAAGGACTGAGGCTGAGAAAAGTACAAAAGTTGGTACCGAGAACACAAAGGGGAAATCACTTCCCTTGCTAAAAATTGTCCTCGGCAATCTTGCTATCCAGTGCTCTCAGTAAAGGCCGTGATTTCTCCTAGCCCAAACTACCAGCACAAAGCAATTATCAAACAATAATAATTCAAGCTCTCTCTGATGAGTATGTGGATATCATTTATCACATCAATCAAGCTTTGAAATGTTCAAATTTTCACAATTAGTTATTATCTCCAATTAGATGGCCAACAAATAAGAAAGTTCCTCAGGTTATCATTGTTGAAATGGAGTAATATGAATATATTATAAATGCTTTCTCCATAGCAACTGATCTTCCTTCTACTAATAGTCCGTCGTCTAACACATTATCTTCATAACTTGAATACCTTCACAATAACTGGACAATAATATTAATAATTCATCCAGTTGGAATTAGTATAACTTTGCTGACAATGATCTCCTTTTCGTCAGACATGTCCACTGATAAGTATTAAAGAGAATAGTTTCAGTAGAGGTACATTCCCTGTATTATCCATTCTTGGGTATTGGGTCGAGGTGTACACAATGACGTTGAATCTCAACGTCATATCACGTACAAGGCCACGTCATATGTACAGACCGTACGTATTTATTTCCGGGATCCGTGGGCTCTCCCAGAAAAGCCAGTCTACCGCTATGTCCTCAAAACATTGTAGTGGCTTTCCAATTTTCATCACATTCCTAAATCTATAATAAGTCAGTAAAACTGTAGATAACATTAATTCTAGCCTTCGTCAGAACGCACAAATGTGGTCTAATATTTGGCTACTGGGTCCATATTGTGACCAACCTGACGCGAATACGTTGACGGCAGTCGTTTTATTCATTGCAACACAATGTTATGTACATTTGCAAAGATTAGGTAGCAGCACCTTACGGGCTAACCTTATAATCATAAAGTGTGAAATACAGTACAACATCAAATCAAAGTGTGCTCTATGGCATCAGCGGGACACTACTTTTCCGGGTTATGCGGTAAAACATAAAATCATAACGCGCATATATAGGGCGATATAAGCAACACATTTGGACAAACCTGGACGATGCAGTACATTAAATCATAACGCTTTTTCTCTATCTATATATCTGATGCTATATGAGGCATGATCGGAACGCATTTGTTTGATATAATATATCAAATCATTACGAGCAAATGTATGGTGCAATAAAGCTACCCATAGCATGCTCGATACACGCATTTCCATTTCATATAGTACAACATCAGATCATAACGAGCACATGTACGGTGCTATAATGCTGCGTTGACATGAACGGAACGTTCTACTTTTCCGGACTATGCAGTACAACATAAGATCATAACCCACGTATACAACGTGATGTAAGCAACACATTTGAACAAACTTTCTGGACGATGCATTACATTATATCATAACGTCACACTCTGGAAGGTGCAGTACATTAAAATCATAACGTCTCTCACTCTCTTTAACTCTTTCGGATCAGTAGAACATGAAATCATAACGTGTACATATACAAGGCTATTTTCTACGCATTGTATCATGGAGACATACATTTTTGTTTGATATAATACTTAAAATTATAACGAGCACATATACGGTACTAACATGCTACGCATAGCATGCTCGATACACGCATTTCCGTTTCATATAGAAGAACAGCAGATCATAAAGAGCACATGTACGTTGCTATAATGCTACGTTGAAATGAGCGGGACGTTCTACTTTTCCGGACTATGCAGTACAACATCAAATCATAACCCGGGTATACAAGGTGTTGTAACGAACCCACATTTGAACAAACTTCTAGATGGTGCAGTACATTAAATCAAAACATCTCTTTCTGTGTGCAGTGCAGTACACGAAATCATAACGTCTCTCTGTCTCTCTATTTATTTCTCTCTCTCTCTCTCTCTCTCTCTCTCTCTCTCTCTCTCTCTCTCTCTCTCTCTGTCTATCTATTTCTCTCTCTCTCTCTCTCTCTCTCTATATATATATATATATATATATATATATATATATATTTATATATATATAATATATATATATATACATATATATATATATATATATATATATATATATATATATATATATATATATATATATATATATATATATTGCTATATGCGATACGTGGTATGATCGGAACTTTTTCGGATCTGTAGAACATGGAATCATAATGTGTAAATATACGGTGCAATTTTCTACCCATTGCATAATCGTGACACACATTTTTGTTTAATATAATACTTCAAATCATAACGAGCACATATACGGTACTAAAATGCTACGCATTGCATGCTCGATACACGCATTTCCGTTTAATTTAGTCGAACATCAGATCATAACGAACACATGTACGGTGCTATAACGATACGATGTCATGATCGGGACGTCGTACTTTTCCGAACTATTCAGTACAACATAAAATCATAACCCGCGTATACAAGGTGATGTAACCAAAACATGTGAACAAACTTCTGGACGGTGCAGTACATTAAATAATAACATCTCTCTCTCTCTCTCTCTCTGTACGGTGCAGTACATGAAATCATAACGTCTCTCTGTCTCTCTCTCTCTCTCTCTATATATATATATATATATATATATGTTGCTATATGCGATACGTGGCATGATCGGAACGCACAACTTTTTCGGATCAGTAGAACATGGAATCATAATGTGAACATAAACGGTGCAATTTTCTACGCATTACATGATCGGGACATACATTTTTGTTTGATATAATACATCAAATCATTACGAGCACATATACGGTGCAATAATACTACGCAAGGCATGCTCGATACATGCATTTCCGTTTCACATAGTACAACATTAGAAGATAACGAGCACATGTACGGTGCTATAACACTAGTTGACATGATTGGAACGTTCTACTTTTCCGGACTATGCAGTACAATATAAAATCATAACCCGCGTATATAACGTGATGTAAGCTAAATATTTGAACAACTTTCTGGACGATGCAGTACATTAAATCATAACGTCACTCTCTGGAAGGTGCAGTACATTAAAATCATAAGGTCTCTCTAACTATTTTGGATAAGTAGACCATGAACTCATAACGTGTACATATACGAGGCTATTTTCTTCGCATTACATGATCAAGACACACATTTTTCTTTGATAAAATACATCAAATCATTACGAGCACATGTAAGGTGCGATAATGCTACGCAGCATGCTCGATACACGCATTTCCGTTTCATATAGTACAACATCAGATCATAACGAGCACATGTACGGTGCTATAATGCTGCGTTGACATGGTCGGGACGTTCTACTTTTCCGGACTATGCAGTGCAACATAAAATCATAACGCCCGTATATAGGATGATGTAAGCAGCACATGTGCACGACCTTTTTTGAACCATGCAGTAAATTAAATCATAACGTATCTGTAACTTTTTCGGATCAGTAGAACATGAAATCATAACGTGTACATATACGAGGCTATTTTCTACGCATTGCATCATGGAGACATACATTTTTTTTGGATATAATACTTCAAATTATAACGAGTACATATACGGTACTAAAATGCTACGCATAGCATACTCGATACACGCATTTCCGTTTCATATAGTACAACATCAGATCATAACGAGCACATGTACTGTGGTATAACTCTACGTTGACATGAGGGGAACGTTTTACTTTTCCGGACTATGCATTTTCATTAAAAATCATAACGCGCCTATATAGGGTGATTTAAGCAGCACAAATGCCCAAACTTTCTGCACGATGCGGTAAATTAAATCATAACGTCTCTTTCGGATCAGTAGACCATGAAATCATAACGTGTACATATACGAGGCTATTTTCTACGCATTGCATGATCAAGATACACATTTTTGTTTGATATAATACATCAAATCATTACGAGCACTTATATGGTGCAATAATGCTACGTATAGCATGCTCGATACACGCATTTCCGTTACATGTAGTACAACATCAGATCATAACGAGCACATGTACGGTGCTATAATGCTATGTTGACATGGTCGGGACGTTCTACTTTTCCGAACTATGCAGTATAAAATAATATCATAACGCGCTTATATAGGGTGATGTAATCAACACATGTGAATACAACTTTCTGGACGCTACAGTACATTAAATCGGATGTAACAGAATTATTTATCTTTAAAAAATACATAATATATTCAGCTAGGAAAAGCTGAAACAAAAAGATTTTTATCTTCTTTTTGAATATATCAAGGGCCTTGCACTTTGATGGTTACTGGAAGATTATTCCATAACGTTGCAGCAGCTTTTCTGAAACATCTGTTACCGTATGTTACTCCACGTGTTGTTGTTACGGCTAAGAATGCTCCAGACTCGGAGGAACTTGTCGTACTGTATCAGCCAACAAGGTCTCTACGATCTAAGTACTGAGGGGCAGTCCTTGAAGTGCCTTAAAAGTGTACATCAAATAGTACAACATCAAATCATAACGTGCACATGTACGGTGCTATAATGCTACGCGTGGCACTTTTCCGAACCATTGCGTTCTTCATTCATATCCATTGTTATTATTTTCGTATATTGGAACTCTCCGCATGCAATTCGGAGGTATCTTTCTCCTCTCTCTTCAATTCACGAGCTTCTGTTTGGAGAGCGAATGTTAAAGTTTAGGTTTATTTCTCACAGTGAATAAAAGCCTATATTTCCAGCAAGCTTTAAAGTTATACATACAGATATATGTATAGTTCTAATTAGTTGTCATTATGCTTAAGACTAAGTAACTAGGTATGGGCGTTTTTTTCAAGTCGTCTATTGCTATTACGTAATCTTTCAGCAGTGTGAGTAACCGTCAGCTTTGGGTAAGCTATCGGCATCACAAAAGTCACAATTGCTCATTAAATTCTGATGTGATGTTGGATATCATTATTACGCCTGATCCGGTCGTTATTATTGGCAATGAGTCTTCAGATCCTGGCCATAGTGCGGACACTACACCTGACACTAGAGGTACAAACATTATTATTCGTACTAAGACTACGTCTAGTTCGCGTCCGTGATCTGGCAAACAGCTTCATCGAGCCTGGTTCTGTTGTTCTGAATAAATAACACTGACGTCTTGACCAATTTTGGAGACCTTTTCCTGTGACATTTTGACCAATTTTGGAGACCTTTTCCTGTGACATTTTGACCAATTTTGGAGACCTTTTCCTGTGACATTTTGACCAATTTTGGAGACCTTTTCCTGTGACCCTAGTCTAAACCTAAACCGAAGTATTAGAGCAATTCACTAAAGGAATAACACTGGAAATAAATGCTCACACTTTCTTATAGTTGGTTTTCTTTTGTTTCATGATCTACCATAAGTACAAGAAAACGTTTATTGTATATTGGTATATTGTATATCGGTGAGATACGATTAGATCTAATGTATCCATTATAAATACGGGAGGTGAATCTGTAATCTAAAGTTTATATAACCCCTTCATGATGTTACTAATTACTGGTTGTTAATTAGTAAAAAATTCTTAGGCAGCAGTTACGCTTACTCAAGTGAGCTCAGGTAACATGGCGGTTAAGCACTTGGTGCCAACGGACAAAGGTTCGAACCCCGTAAGAGGTCGAAACTTTTCCAGATCAATTTCTGAGCTCACAAAGTCGTGGGTGGCTGACCACGTTAAATGGCACTGCCTTCTCCACTGAATTATTTAAAATAAAGGGGGACGCTAAAACCCCCTGAGGACGTTAAACACTCAAGGTATTTCGACTCCATCTTTCCGTACTGCTCCCCTGTGAGTGGTGGGGGAGGAAATTTCTCAACCACTCCAACATAGAGTAGACTTTCAAAGTTTTCTGGTTTTAAGTTTAATTTACACATTTGTTCAAATTCAGACCAATCAGCTTTCCCCAATTGCCATCTTTGTAATTTATCATTTTGACCGTTATGTTTTAAGTGAAGAAATGTCGGGAGGTGATCACTTTCACAGAATTCTTCAGAAACTTTCCAATATATATCTAGGAATAATGATGATGAACATAATGAGATATCTATTGCAGAAAAATTACCAGTTGTTGGGTGGATATGTGGGTTGTCCATTATTTAAAACTGATGTTGTGCAATGAAATGTTCTATTTTTCTACCCTTATTATTGTGATTTTTACATCCCCATAAAATACTTTGAGCATTCATGTCTCCAACTAAAATATATGGTAAAGGAAGCTGGTCAACAGTTGATTTTTTTGTGTGGATTTAGTGCAGATGTTGGAGGTAAATAAATTGAGCACATAGTTATTGTTTTGTGGGCGGAGATTGATACCGCAAAGGTGTATTTAAATTAATTTCTCGGTGTGGGATTCTTTTTCTGGTTAAAATGGATACACCACCAATGGGTTTACCATTTATGGCTAGGGAATAGTGATGATATGCTGAATATTTATGAAAGTATATTGTTTTTGTTTGGGCAATATATGTTTCTTGTAGACATGTTGCTATCGGATTATATGCCTGTATAAATATTTTAATTTCTTCTATATTCCTAAGAAACCTCTACAGTTCCAATTTGTTATGGTATCAATCATCGTGGTTTTGCTTGTTTTGCCAAAGATGTCTGGTTCATAGTATCCATAAACTCCACTTCCATCTCTCCACCATCTAAGATATTTTTTAAGATATCAAACCTGTTGTTAACCTACAATACATGCAACCCAAATACCAGTTCTAAATGAATACAAATTTTTGGGTGTGATATTTGATAAGAAATTGTAATTTATACCTCATAAAATATTTAAAAATAAAATGCCAAAATGCACTCAACCTACTGAAGGTAGTATTGCATATGGACTAGGGAGCTGATCGCAAGGCTTTACAGGGCCCTAATTTGATCCAAATTAGATTATGGATGTATTGTATATGGATTGGCACGACCGTCATACATCAAATCATTAGACACAATATAAAATCAAGGACTGAGATTATGCTTGGGAGCTTTCCGTGCATCTCCAATGGAAAGCCTTTATATGGAAGCCAATGAACCATCAGTGTACAATAGACGCAAAAAAATTCACTTCAATACGCACTTAAACTAATTGTTAATTGTTATCAAATTGACAGAATAACCAGCTCTAAACAATCACTACTACAAAAATATGACATTTAGTCCAGATCAGTGAACTGTTTAAAGTTAGACAGAATATACCCAGAGATGTAATAGACACATGCATTGACTACTGTAACAGATAACACCAGTAAATCTGTAACCAAGAGATTGGCCTGTTTACATGGTATCTCATGTAACAATACCTTGTAAAATAATGACTTGAACCAAGTGCATACACAATGTGTAAACACATGTTTTCCTTTTTTCAAGTTGGTTAGAGAATTTGATTTGATATGCATTTAAGTTATGAAGAGAAATATACCAATTAAACCACATGAGCTGAACATTCAAGTACTAATTTAGGTGCTGGTAATCCTTTTTTGTATTAATTAATTAAGATATGAAATGGGCTGACAAAATTCATGGGTTTGATGCCTTGTTTCTTATTTAATTAATTTTATAATACCAATTTTCACCATTAATATTTATAAATATTAATTACCATCACAGCTGGCCCTGTCTCCTGTATAGGTCTCCTATCTGTTAATACCTTCCCAGTACCAATTGCTTACGTTTAAAAATAAATATGGATGTGGGTGATTATGGAAATACCCAGCTACTTATAATTATTGTAATTAGGGAAAAATTATCTGATTATAGTAATGTAATTTTAGAAGTCCAATTATATTATTAACAATAATAAAGTAAAATATACCTCTCGCCCATAACATCTTCAGTGGCTCCAGTACATGTAACTGTAAGCTTATGTATATCTTACATACCCATTTTGTGATTAATAGGTTGATGTTGTTCAATAAAATTTAATAAGCAAATAATATGCAATATAATAATATCCCAAATAACATTTATGCATAAAACAAAACCAGAGAAGAGCTCAGCAAGAAATGCCTCCATGTAAATCGATATATATTTTCTGGATGAAATAAATTTAGCTGAAACAGATTGTTTCTGTAAAGCAGGGTTAGGTTTCTGCTGCACAGCAGGCAGAAATTACTTTATGCCGGCAGAAATGATAATTCTGAAAATGGGGGCTATTGAAGCTCTAAATTTATAGTAAGATGGTGGGAGACTTCTTAAGGATTGGTAGTTGAGAATTTATAAGGGTTTCAAGAACAGAGAAATTGGCAGGAACAACTGATTTGAAAAACACAACCAAGTTTATTTAGTTGATATTCATATGTAGCATAAGCCAGTATACATTCTGCTACATTCATTAATCGATTGAATTGCCATTAAGCAGGGCAACATATAGCAAAGAAATGAAGGAAGCCACTGTAATCAGTCAATCACTAATCATTTGTGATTAGGTGCACTACAATGTTCAATTCAATAGTTCAAGTCTGTATGTCCTCTGAGCATCCTGTAACAGAGAACCAACTTTGCTGTCTTGGCCACACCAAGTCAGTTTCAGAGTTTGCTGTGCACAAGTCCAAAGGTTAAAAATGCTCCAATGAAAAAAATTATTATTTGCCAATTGTTACTGAAATATATGGTTACTGAAATATACTGGACTATTTCTGCCAAAATGATGGCTGAAATCCATTTCTGCCCTGCCGGGCAGAAACTGGCAAGCAGCAGAAACTGCCAACCCTGCTGTAACAATACATCAATGTTAATAAGAAAATGATAAGACAGCATGGAAGATACACACACAAACATTAATCAAATTGTCATCATCACAGGAGATGGCAAGACCTAAGATGTGATCATATATGCGTGTTCTTTCTTGCACATGCTGTATTGTATTTCACATAGCTAATGTACATATTAAGTTTTTATTTGTATAGAAATGATGCAAGTCGATGGATTTGTAAATCAAGGAATTGAATAAACAGTTCCTGATGCTGCTCAATTTGATCAAAGGACAGCTGGGTGAAAAATATTTACCTTAAAAATAATGTTAAATCTCAAATGTTGATTTGTTTAAGAAGCCTTCTCAGGAATATTCAGATGATCAAAAACAGTTTGCCACAACTTTATTGTTCTAAAGCCCTATAGCATACAATTACTTGAGAGAAAAGCTTACATTACCTCATCCAGTAACAATCCAAAGGTGCCTAATGGGCAATGCATTTGCTATATTGTAAATGATAAAATTGAACCTTTATTTGTGTTTGTACTGTGTTTCACATAACTAATATCCTTAAATTGTTCTTTTTGTTTAGAAATAATTTAAGTTTTGTTGTGTTTTTCTTTGCAGTTACAGATTTTTGTTTATATAAATCTTATGTTTAAAGCTGATGCAGAAGACTAAAAATGAAACAGTTGTGAACCTGAAGTAGATACTGTGTAAAACCTCTTCCTATTCAAGTAAAAGTTGAATTAAAATGCTGACAAATGCTGTTTAAATGTTTATTATACCTGTATGTCATCAATGCACATGGATTATATTTCTATTAATATTTCACCAGGAATAAAATAGGGCAGTGTTTGGGATTTAATGCGTCTACTAACTACTATCTTTCTACATTTCCATGCTAACAGTATTTTTCAATTCTTGTTAGATGGGTGAGTAACATAGTTGCCAGACCAGGCATTTCCAGCCAAGTGTTAGCAATGCCGAAGGAAAGGGTAGCTACCGATCCCCAAAATAACAGCCAGTGCAGTGTAATGACTGGGACCCTAAACGTCAACAGATGGTTGGATTTGTGGATCTCGGAGCTGGATCCCTTGATAATGATGTGGTGGAGGCAACAGAGGACATTGTCATTATGGCTGTGGGACTTCAAGGTTATTGGAAGATACCAGTGGGGTACTTCTTGATCAATGGTATTTCTAACATGATGTTAAAGTGAATGTATTGGCTCTTATCATGGATGGTCATACCATAAATAAAAAAATGGTAAACTTATTCGGTTGTAAAATAATGCCAGATACTATTAATAGCAGTATCCCACATCCTTCAGATAGTTTACAGAATGTGTATATATTCTTTGATGCTGAAAAACATAAGGGGGGCATTGCATGCTTTACAAGAGACACCTCTAGGGACAGCAAGGTGGACCGATATTGTCCATCTCCAGGAACTTCAGGCATCATAAGGCTTAATAATAATAATAATGTATATTTAATAAAGCGCCCTTACTAGCAGGAGCCATTCAAAGGCGCTGTACAAATAATATGTAATTTAATAATACCCCAAATAATGTCTGTAAAAACCCTGTAATGATTTAAAAGATAATAATTATTTATCTGTGAAAGCGACCTTAAATAGGTGTGTTTTTAGAAGAGACTTAAAATTTCCAAGAGACGACAAATTTCTAATATTTGCCGGCAACTTATTCCACAAATTGGGGGCTTACATGCAGCCAACAAACTTACAGTCAGACATGTTAAATTTCAACAAAATTAAATGAATGTCAAATTAGCAGCACAAACTATGAGTGCCCCTGTTGCTTCTGCATTAAAATATGCTTTTCAGCTTGGTTGTGAGGGGTTCGACAGTTGCCTGGGTACTGCTATTTCAACAGCAGGACACTATTGGCAAATGGGTACAAAAGTGCATTAAGACGGGAGAATTATCGGGGTGTTGAATCATTTTATTATCAGCCAAGGGAGTGTTGCTTAGCACGACAGACATGACTGGTAAAGGGGTTGTGATGGTAAGCGTATAATATGTATACTTGGTTTTCTTTTTAACATTGAGAGTTTTCTAGGTCTTGGGAAGGTGTCGTTGTTTGGACCATCACCAGTACAACAGTTTTGTTAACATATAAATTATCACAAGACTACCTTGAATTGTTCTTTTCCACTGTACATCAGTTTGGGGGTTGGAATAATAATCCTTCTGCCATACAATTTAGCAATGCCTTTAGATCACTATTGAGCCATGCAGGCGTATCTATTAAATATTCTATTAAATCTAATTGTTTATCTCAGGACACAACTTCATTGTTAAATGTGCCCAATACAGATTAAGTAAAGCCATTTCTTACATTTGAGACAGCACTATGTGATCATACTTATAGTTCTATAAATATTGGCCCTTTGTTGAGGGCATTATTGAATATATTGTGGGGTGGGTAGTACGGAAGGTCACCAAAAGATTGTTCATTGGCACTGGTGAGATCTGCCTCAGAGTCTACCAATGCATTGTTAATCATAAAAAATAATGGTGGGTTAGTTATACCATCAGTTAGTGTAATGAAAATTGTTAAACATTGTGAAGTTATCATGCATTCCTCTGTGAACATTAAAAAGGTAGTATCTGAGGAATGGGAGAAACTGCTGGTCTCTAGGATGTTATTAGATATGCCGTGTGATTTGTTTCCCCCCCCCGAGTTGAAACAACATTTTATGGAAACTTCTAAAGGTATAAATACACATTGTTTTAAATCAGTAAAGATTATTTGTTCAGAATTTATTAAACTTTGTCGTTTTTACACAATAAAACCAACTAATTTATACCTCGCGGTGATAGTATCAGACACAAACTTAACAAAACAGTTTCGTTTAAGCATCAATAAAGCAGTTATTGATAGTACTTCAATGTTTGGCGCAAGTTGTGTGTTGCGACTCCCATATCCCTCATATAAGTAAATAATATAATTGGTTATATTTTTATAATTCCTATTGGAAAGCAACTTGTAAGTTGTTATTTCTTCAAAACACAAAAATTTTCTAAGTTATCATATTCTTCTACATCTTTTATTGTTTGGTGTACTATTTAGCATAAAGTTTTATAATTGTAGTTCGACTCCCAGCTATGGTGTGGATATAATCATTGAATTGTCCGATAGATATGCTGAATATAACCTGTTAATTTTATCATGAAATATTGTATGTAGAATATACTACATATTATATTATTAATGTGCATCAATGGGTGTGCTAATAAAAAAATTCCTGGGTTATTGATGTATTGTTAAGTTATGGTTAATAATTAGTGATACTATTATAACTATTCCTATAAGAGTCAATTAACTTATATGGTGTTATTTCTTCAAATATATTATATTATTAATGTGCATCAATGGGTGTGCTAATAAAACCTCCTCAGTAATTGATGTGTTATTAAGCTATGGTGTTTCTTGAATTGTCTGATAGATATGCAAGTGATAACATGTACACATTATCATATAATATGCTGGATTGTATATTATTAGTGTGCATCAATGGGTATGCTAATAAAAAATCTCGAGTTATTCACGTGTTTAGCTATATAATATCCCCGGATATGTATGTGCACTCATCCGATAACCTTAAATTAATGGGTTGATTGTTTTTGCTGCCTATTCCGATATATACAATTTCTATGAACATATATTTCCTGATAAAAATTCTAGTAGGCGGAACTAAGGCGGCAGTCCTATCTTGGCATTTCTGACATTAGAGGAGAAGTTTGTCATCTCATCATCCGATACATTGACCAAGACAACTGATTGGAACTTTGATAAATTTTCTTTCATCTGATTTTGGTAGAACCAATTAATGCACATATCTGTAGCATGTTCAATATTTGTCTTGACTTCATTTAGATTGTCAGCTTGGCATGATATGGAATTGTCATCTGCATAATTGTAGAGGGTGCTGGAATCCAACTGTGCAAGGTGTACATAAGACCGTTGATGAAAATGTCAAATAAAAGTGGCCCGGGCCTAGGATGGTTCCCTGTGGAATTCCTTTTAAAATCTTAGCCCAATCACTTTTGCAATTATTTCTCAACTTGGCTTACATAATCCAGTATATACAATTTTCTATTAACATTTCTACCGATAAAAACAATGAAAAAGTCTGATAGGCAAGAGCAAGGGTGAAGGGGTCCAAGTCAAGGTGTCAGTCCTAATTCCTATCTTCAGAGTATGCATTCCTAACGTAGTGATTTAGAATATGAACCTAAGAAAACCAATTATTTGTCACGTTGGCTTCCATAATAGGTCCAGTCGCTTAATTTATATCTCACTATCGTGTTTGCATACTATAATATATTTTAAACAAATGACAGAACACAAGACGTTTCACAGCTTTAGCCGGAAGTGCTTTTATTAGGCCATACAACCAGGTCATACGGACATAATAATATTTTTACTTTACTCTTCATATGATAATACATTAAGCAAGCATCTTGAATTTTTCAAATCGCACCATAAATAATAATGTTATCCGCAAATGAACGTTTTACTCAATAACACTGTTCATTGTTGTGTTTTTTCCCTTGTCGGATGTCAGAGCTGTTTGGTCATGGCGGCCAATTCAAACACTACTGACTGCTCGGTCTAGTTTTATATTTAGACAATGACCTTAGATAAAGGATACTATCGAATCAAAACTGAGGCTATTTCATAAAACATACATTTTTTTTTCTAGGAAACGGGCAATAACTTGGATGAATATAAGATACATTTTTTTTAAATAGTTGTATAATTAATAAATATACAGCAGATAGGTTTTTTTTCGTTTGATTTATAGATTGGTGGCCAGATATTAACAGCGCATTATGTTTTGGCGGGAATGAGCACGTGATCAATCATGGCTCCAAGGGGACGGAGGCGAATTGTTGAGAGGAAAACAATACGATGATATGTCATTAATGCTGTGTTTGAGGAAGTATCACTGTGATGTATTTTATTTAATTAACGTTTATTATTTATTGGGTAGTATTACTTCTCCGGCAGCCGAAGAAGTATCGCTAAAATTGTTGCTTATGACGACCGTCACCTATAACTTAAGTATAAGCCCGGAATCAGGCTATATCAGTATATTATACCACGTGGTAGTTGTTGCTTGGTTCTCTACATTCAGAGCGATATATTAATATATATATATATATTAGATAGATTTGTATATAATTATATAGTCTATATATATATATATATATATATATATATGAAAATATTTGTTGTTCATCCCGTGATTTCTCTCGATGTAGGAATATCTGAGGGTTGTTTCATCTTCGACTTCGCTTCATTACCTTTGGAGGTCGCTCGGACCATTTAGCCTACCATATGCCAAAAAGTGTCTACAATACGGCGTAAAACACCAATCATCATCATCCCGCCATGATATCAGAAGATTATATGAAGTTTGAAATGTGATACCTATAGTATCCATACTGTAGTTATTTATACAGGGTTCTCACACATCCTGGAAAATAACAAATTCATTTTCCATGTCCTGGAAATGTCCTTGAATTTTGCAAAATCAGGAAATGTCCTCGATAAAATATTGGCTGTGAAAAAATCCACTTAGAACAAAAAGGCCTGTGAATAAATATAATGCCTGTAGAAGAAAACTTCGATTGTAGAAGAAAAAGAGTACCAGTACATAGTCTTAATATCCCATGTTAGTTAAAATTTATATAAATGTGAATGGATCAGATAGCTAGAAAGACTGAGGAGGAGGATGTACCATAAATCTTATATACTTGTCTTGGAAAATGTTAATCTTGTCCTGGAAATGTCCTTGAAAATAATATTTCCTTAGTTGAGGGAATCATGTTATATAAATCCTGATGACTAACATTATATCAATGAGAATGGTGGCATTATTCTTGTCTTGTCTGTGGAGTGCAACAAGTATTTAAGAAGTTTATAATGTGGTATCACACTACACAGCTGTACTACTGAGATCTCTATCACAAGTTAATTTTGAAGGTGTTTTTTATATATTATGTACCAATGAGAGGTATTCAATTTTCTCTCTGGCTTCACTTCAAACTGCATGGTTCATAAAAAGTAAGACATAATGATACCTACAAAATGTAAAACAACACAGAATTTTGTTGATAATTATCTTAATAATTTCAATTTAGTGTATGTACATAAAACATAAATAGATACAATCACGATTGGTCAATGCTATGGCTAAACTAAAAGCTTTTCAATTACTTATTCTTCATCACAAGTTCAGAGGTTGTCATTGTTTATAATGTAGACCTGTTCCATGGTAGCTCATAATGTTTCGTAGTATTCACTGCAGAAGCCATATGTTATCTCTGTGACCTATCTCTGGACATTACTCTCATAATCTTCAAAATGTTAGTGTTCAGTTATTTGTTCCGGTGTGATTCCGCCCCAGACTGTGTATTTAACTTTAAGGATATGAAGCTGATGTTGCGGTATAGCTCTTGGATTTACAGAACCCCAAATTCTGCAGTTCTGCCAATTGATGAAACTATTTATGTGAAAATGTGCTTCATAGGACATAATTAGTCTGTGAAATTATTGCATCAGCTGAATCTTGTACAGGAAGAGATGTAACTCGTTCAAAATGTGCTGTAGTGATATATGGGAAACATCCAAATGCCTAGAAAGTGTTTGAGTTGATGTTCCTGGTTCTTTAGGAACACAATCAATAGTTTCTTGATTTCATGCAGATTGTCCAATTGTGGCAAGTCGGAAACAGACCCTTGGTCTTGAAAACACTGAATGTTGGTCTTGAGTTCTATTTCTAATGATTATCACCGCAATATATCCTCTTTATGTGAGCAAAATGGAATGGCTGTTTTCAAAATAAAATTGAACAATCTTTGTTCTTTCATTAGTCATGTACTTCTACATGGTATATCTCCAAAATGTTTATTAAGTATCACTGAAAGAAAGAAATATAATAAGTTATAATAAAAAAGTTATTTAATTTTTAACCTATTAAGCAAGTTGTGTGCCTCCCTGTATAAAGAGATACATAAATAAATACTGTATATATTCGTGTATAAGTATAAGAGCTGTTTCTAGTACCAATAAACCCCTGTGGAGTCAAACCCACATACAAGACACACATGTTCAGCCCACAATACATCATCTTCTGTGCCTTCTAAATCATTGGTGATAGTGCACTTCTTAATGATTTTGTAATGATCTTGGGATTGATTGAATGCTTTATGAGGTGTGTTCATGATGCTGTTTGGAGTAGTTTATTAGTAGTTCCCATTTTCTAGCTTTGGAACTAATTAACAGAGTTTTTGCTGTAATCATTTTCCTTCGATGTGGCTTCTATGGTCATTCTTTGTATGGCCTCATTTACTGTTCCATTCAATTACACACACTCACATATTTCGATAGTAACATGTCTGTGTGATCACGTCATTAATTAGACCATCGGATTAAATAATAATGACAGTTATCACGATTAAGTTTGGCTTTAAAGACAACAGTTAAAACCCCATATACATTTTTTTATTGTTCATATATTTGTTATTAATGTTGGAAAAACAATATTATTGTATTTGCCACTAAATTAAACCAATACTTTTAAGTCAATATTATTACCCTTAGTTTTGAGGGTCGGCTTAATGGCTGGGGCTATTTCAGTGTCAAGAAATTCAGTAATCGTGAGAAGAAATTTCAGTTTGTTACCAGCCCTGAGTAGACTGAGACTATCTATATCAGATAACCATTCATTACTGTATGAAAACAGGCATCAATCATCATTTTGATCTAAACTCATGGAGGGAAAGTAGAAGTAAAAAAAATTGATAATAATGATTCATGGCTTTATAACGGAAATCAATAATTATATGTAGAATTATCAGATCTTTGTAATTATGGATAAATGTTGTTGGACTCCGTAGCACCTTTCATGACTTTCAATTTGAAGGCAGCGTCATTAACACAACAACTCATATCCAAGAGTGTTGTATCTCATTCGTTTTGGTAATAACATAGGATTATTGAAAAGAAAAAGGTTCAGTTTAAATAAAAATATTGAATTGAATAATTTTATCATCGTTTCATAATGCAATCTTGCCTTTAAATACTTTTCACTGTTCCCATGGTTCACTTTCTGGTTGGCAAGCATGATGTTCAATGAGGTTTCTTTGCTAGTTCAGGGAAAAGTTAAGATTTTTAGGTTGGCTTATTGGATGGTACTACCCGTGTTTAAGTTGCACTTGATTTTAGCATCGATTTCTGAATATAAAAAGTGTGACTTATATGCGAGTATATAGAGTAGATGAAAGGTTTTATGTATATATATATATATATATATATATATATGTGTGTGTGTGTGTGTGTATGTATGTATGTATGTGTGTGTGTGTAAGTACTGTTATGACATAGCCCATTATTTAAGTAACATATCCTGCTACCTCAACATATATTTTCCTTGTTGCTAAAGTTAATGTATATAATTGATTATATATATATATATATATATATATATATATAGAGAGAGAGAGAGAGAGAGACAGAGAGAGCGAGTGAGATTGTGAGATTACGCCCCCCTTCAAAATGCAATAATCATAATATTAACATATAATCATTGTAGTCCAATTTACTGCATCCTGAGGTATTACATTAGATATCATGTTTATTTAGTTAAAATATACTTATTAGAGAAAGGGAATTTTCTTCATGTAAAGAAAGCAGATGATCTAGGTATATATATATATATATATATATATATATTTTGTGTGTGTGTGTGTGTCTGTAGACTTACAGATGTATAGATTTGTGCAATTAAATCTTTTTATGAATGTTTATATATATATATATATATATATATATATATATATACAAATTATATAGTGTAAATATAGGTTTATGAATGTGTGGAATTAGTGATGTACAGGCTTAGATATGTGTATATATAGGCTTAGTTGTGTGTATGGATATATATAGGGATTATATGTGGGATTAGTGATGTACAGGCTTAGATATGTGTATATATAGGCTTAGCTGTGTGTATGGATATATATATATAGGGATTATATGTGGGATTAGTGATGTACAGGCTTAGATATGTGTATATATAGGCTTAGTTGTGTGTATGTATATATATATTATTGTATTCTGGGGTTTATTTTCATTCTCATTTCTTTCATAACTTCTGGTGATGAATTACATCACCCATTAACTACTAAATATGGCCACTTGGCAGTGTATTAACATGTTATTTTTGTGTGGCTGATATAACTGCCAATGCTGCATGCCTTTTTTTCTACTTTGTAGTCATGGCTAATGAGATCATTGTGACTCTGAGGTGTGGTGAGAGCAATGTCATCATAGGGTGATGGAATATCTGCCTTCACTTTCCAACCAAACTGTGCAATGTTCACCTTTGGTGATCTAGGTTGGTCAGCTTGCCTTCCACTGTATTGTCTGAAGATGTGTTTTGTGAACATGGAATTCATATTTCCCTTTGTAGAAGGTAATACAATGATATGTATAGGCTTTTCCCCTTCTCCTCAAGTAAATTGTTTAATTTGTCTCACTCTTAATGAAACGCCTCCATGGTCTAGTTGGTAGCACGTTGGACCACAGATCACTACCACCTGAGTTTCAATCTTGGCGTGGGCATATCTAAAGGGTGTTTCATCTTCGACTTCGCTTCATTGCCTTTGGAGGTCACTCTGTGTGATAGAGGCAGCGTGTTGGACCACAGATCACTACCACCGTGTTCGAATCTCGGCATGGGCATATCTAAAGGTTGTTTCATCTTTTGACTTCACTTCATGACCTTTACACTATTTACCATGTGTACAAAAGTGGCCGTAAAACATCAATCTTCATCTCACTCTTAGTGGTACCCAGACTGAACATCATCTAACAAATCATCTTATCCGTAGAAGATTACAGAAAATGTCCTTATCAGGACAGTAACAGTGTACATGGTGTTTGATATTACCATTGAGTTCGGAGGCATCCCTAAATGATTATCAGCGAATTTGTTCAAGGATCTGCTCTATGTCAACAATGATATTATCTGAAGTGGAAACAGAGACTTGTTACAAAAGAAAATTAATGGCTGGTGTATATTTGTTCACTTTCTACAAGCATCAACGTTTGTGCTAAAGGATTGTACCTTTAATGGACATTTGCTGATGTGGATAGATGGGAGGATGCCACAAGTTTACATTCAGTGGAAATGGATCACAAGTTCTTCATAGTCACTCTTTGGCCATTGGGAGGGTTCAGGATGAGTGGGGCATCTTCTAGAATGTACTTGATGAGTTGGTGGAGGGGTCTATATATGTCACAGTATTACCTTCTACAGAAGTAAACATGTTTTCCATGTTCATAGAACACACTTTGGATGATATAGTCGAGGGTTGTCTGATCTGTCTGGATCTCCAATGGTGGATACTCCACAGTTAGTTTGGGAGTCGAGGGTAGATGTTTTGTCATCTTGTGTTGGACATTGTTCTTCCCACTCCTCAGACTCTCACTGATCTAGTTAACCATGACTACATGGTGGGGGAGGGGATCATATGGTATTGAGAGTTCTGGATGTCTCAGTAATAACATGTTATATAATCTTTCTTGTTTATGTTTTGTGATTGAGGGTTGTTATAGTCCATCACTTAAGAGATGATTTAGGTGATAATTTAGATTAACAAGCAATATGTTAGCTTAGATTTAGAGATGATTAGCTTAGAATTGTACATCATTTTCTGATAATGTATCAGGGAGCATTCATTATGACAAAGCAGTTGTATGCTTATCATAGATTTGTTTTTGTTTATATCAGTGTCAAAGATGATTTTTGGGTCTGTTGTTTATTTCACTCCCTGTTTTGAACATACTAGAGAGAAATCTATAAACTTTAAATTGTTGGGTATTTGAAATTTATTGAAGGAAACATTCCAATAATTAGGTGCTCTGTTAATAATTATTATAATAATTAATACTGTGTGTGTATGTTGGCTTGTGTTTATGATCTCTTATGTTTAGTAAATGTACCTCGAGTAAACAATATAAATAATTTATTTGATTATACAACCTAGACAGGTTAATTTTAATCTGTGTATTATTTTCTGTGATGAGCTTATCTGATAATAACATGAATATCAAATACTGGCCAGTAGCTACATGTATGTACAGTTAGTTCTAGATATTGATTTTCTTTCTGGGTTTGTATTCCTGTATCAGCCTTTGGTTTCTCCTTTTCTTAAATAGCTATGATCTATATATATATATATATATATATATATATACGAAAGTAATCTTTGTCATTCATTCCATGATTTCAGAAGATTATATCAAGTTTTAAACATGATTCATTGAATGTCCACACACTATTTAAATCCTAGGTACTAATATAATATCATTGAGAATGGTGACATTAATTCAGTAACTGGCAACATTGAATTTTATCAAGTAGAGTTCAGTGTCTGTGCCAGTTATTCTTGTATTTTGTTTATGGAATGGAACAAGTATTTGAGGAGTTTAAATTGTGGAATCACACTACACAGCAGTACTACTGAGATATCTATCACAAGTTAAGTTTGAAGGTGTTCTTTATATATTACACACCAATGTGAGGTGTTCAATATTCTGCATGGGTTGACTTGATCGTCTTGTGCATGGTTCATAAAATAAGTAAGGCATAATGATACCTGTAGCATTCACTCAATTCATGGCACACACACACACACATAGATCAGTTATCAAGGCTATGTTAATTCATCCTTCATTTGGTATTCAAATGAATGTTTCCTAGCAGCCAAACCAATCTTAAACTGCAACAAAGATACTTGTAATTTTTGTAGTTAAAATATACATAATTTTCTCCATGTAAATGTGCCAATTAAACTCAAAACCAGAAAACTTAGAAAATCCCATGGAACAATACACTTCTACACTACACAACATATCAGAAAAAACTATTCTGAAAACCTCTATGAATCCAAAAGAACTAAAAAAACCTAGAAGAAAAAAACTGGCAAGATTTAAAACAAAAACAACTCAGTATCATCCGGACAAATTTTGAAAAGAATATGCCAAGGCCAGACGAGTATTTAAAGAAAGTATGAAAACAAGTTGGCAAAATTATGTTTCTAAATTGAACAGCAGAACTCCTATAAAAAAGCATGGGATATAATAAGAAGGATAACTGGTAAAGGACATTGGCAAGGAATAAAACAATTAGAGACAAATTGTTATAAAATAACCATTAT
Organism: Paralvinella palmiformis; assembly: GCA_025642065.1. Taxonomy (NCBI): domain Eukaryota; kingdom Metazoa; phylum Annelida; class Polychaeta; order Terebellida; family Alvinellidae; genus Paralvinella; species Paralvinella palmiformis. The sequence goes on along the minus strand of JAODUP010000138.1, from coordinate 644,163 downwards.
CGTCCTGTTGCCCTTACCAGTTGTATTTGTAAAACCATGGAACAAATAATAAAAGATAAATTGGTGTTGATTTTAGAGACTAATGGTATACTGACAGAATACCAGAGTTTTAGAAAAAATCGGTCAACTATTGATCAAATTATTAGATGTATGAAAATTAATGGCATAGTAAAAACCGTCACCGACTGTTCACTTTATATTGATGACATTGTCATATATATATACATGATTAACAGACAGCTTGAATAAAAGTTTTGAGTGTGATATTTGATAAGAAATTGTCATTTCTACCACATATAAAATTTTCATTCTTTTAAAAATTTATCGACAGAACTAAAGATCACATTCATAAATTAAAATATCAAAACTCATCCATCAAGAGTTGTTTTAATATAGACCATGAACACAGTAAAACTCATAGAGCTGCCATAGGTACAATGATTTTCCAAAGTGTAAATGCCATTGCCCAGAGTAGAGCCAGCAAAGCTTTGTGGGCTCTGAAACTGGCTGATAAGAGTCCAGTTGGGTTACGTTGTATCATACATGTAATGTCCATGTTGTTGCTAAGCAAACCTTACCACTGAGTGATTGTACTTGGGTCAGCTCATTGGATAAAGCCAAGAAGGCCAAGATAGGCCAAACCTATCTCAATAATAAGATACATCTCTAGCTTATTGAGGTCATTGTTTCAAACGAAGCAAAGAATGTACAGCAACTTCTCGAGGAAGCTTCTTTCTTTAGATTTGTTATGGCTGGAAGCTTTGACATAACAGATGATGAACTGGAAACTATTTACTGGATTGGCCTCAATGGGGAAACAGAGATGAAACTTATGTCAATGGAAGAACCAAACAGCTGATCTATACTCAAATGTACAGAGTTTTTGTTCAAGACAGAATTTAGACCTTCATCACTCAAGGTATCAGGGGCAGATCTGATGAGTGGCATCTTACTAGAATAATCTGTGACAATGATGAACTCTTGTCCATTTAGCTTAAACAAATAAGTCCAGATATGTTGTCATGCTCTTGGTGGAAGGTCACGTAGTAACAAACTCTCTTTCTGCTCACTTCTACTGTATTATCAAACAAATATGACATTTGCTGATTAGACTTTCAATGTCCTGATCTATGCCTCTTCAATAGACTCGTGTTCTTACAAGTAAACGTGTCTTTTCAATTCCTCGAAAACTGAAGTTGTTGAATTATAACTCTGTGACTTTTAAATAAAACAGCATTTTCTATTGAACTAAAGTCTTTCATCGACCAATAATGTCTGATCATCTTGGGTAGATCCTGTGCTTTTTCAGGTCAGCCTTTCTTTTTACAACATCCAGTAATCCACATAACACTGGATCATTCGCTATAGTATTTTGATCATCAGTGATCTTCTCATAAGATGGTTGAGATGTGACAATACATAAGCTAATAATGTTTAGTTCTTTTCCCGGCTATACTTTATCATGATATCTTATGGTTGTGATTACAACTTTGGAGGTGCTTGACTTATGTTTTTGAGCTATATGAATTCCTGTGGTTTATGATCAGACACCACTGTGCATACTGCTCCATACAAATACATGAGGTAACACTCCACTCCGAATACTACAGCTATTTCTATATCAGCATAACATTCTTCTGTAGAGGTCAATGCTTTTGATGCAAATGCTATTATTATTTTCACGTCCATCTTCATCTAGCTGAAATAAAGCTGCTCCTAAGTCACTCTGGCTTGTGTCTAATTGAATTTTCGTTGCTAATTTCGGATCAAAATAGCTTAATGTTACTGTACTGTGACACGTGTATCATATCCATGGTTTATCCTTTTTTACCAAGTCTCTTACTACTGACATTTCCTCTCAGAGTATCAGTATGAATGGACCTATGTACTGGACCATCTCTAGTGTACGTCATACTGAAAAATGCTAGATTAAAATTTCTCGGATTGAAACACTGTTTCTGAGCTTAAACCACTGGACTGGATATTTTCTCGTGAGCTAATGATTGGTTTATTTTCTAGCTTAGTGTGTAGGTGGTACGTTCCTGGGAATTTACCATTTCCATCAAACCGATCAGCCTATGCATCTTAATTTAAGTGCATGTGCATCTTGAATGTTCTTTGGTTCACTACACACAATCATTTCAGCTACAGCATTCACTGTGATTATTTCAACCGCTTCATTTGAACACTTCCCTATTATAATTGGTCCTGGATTTTCGTCATCAATGGTATGCACGTAGCATATCAGTAGACAAATATAACCAAACTGGTATCTCCATACCGTCATATGCATTCAGCATCTGATATGGCTTCTTTCCATGTTTCCCAGCCAAATGAGATACATATTTTTATATAGTCACATAGGCTGTACACTCCCCTGTGCCCCTGTATACACTTTACAAATGAGCTATGGTTTGTCCTTGTAGTTTGGAATATCAACATTGACAGGGACCATTATGTCTTCATTATTAAAATATTATCACTCCACTTTATTGCATCAAATGTTGATGTTCACAATTCATCTACTTCAATATTAACAGTACTGACATTTTTACAACATGTCTATGATGCCTATCCTTTCCACCATAATGTGCCGTTGTGAGCTTTGACTCATGGTTAGTGGCACAGACAGTACAATCTTTGATGTACCTTGCGTGTACTATTGCATTAACAGTGTTTGACCCATCGCTTTTCTAATGCTTTCATATTAAGACAAATAGTCTTGTTCTGAAGGTGGTCTTAATTGGGAAATTTTAGTGGGGTACACAACACATAGTAAGGTCTTTATATGTTTGTCCATTTACTTAAAATATCTGGAGATTGTTTCATCTTTGACTTCGCTTTATTACCTATAGAGGTTGCTGGTCCCATTTAGCCTACCATGTGCACAAAAGTGGTCATAAAACATCGATCATCACTTGTAGATCTATCTAATGGTTTGGAATTATGGATATTGACGGATAATATTGTATATTTTTGGTTGTTATCTTTCAATATATCTGTAGGTTCTATTTATAAAAGAATGATCCCTACATGGAAAAGTGGTCACATAAAGCTGGTGGTCGTTCCTTACCTTGGTTGCTCAAAGCCGGGACCACTGTAGTGTAGATCTTAATACATGGGAGTCCTTTATAAATATCTGTATTATTTAACATAAAGTCTTGTATTGCCTCAATATTTTCAATCTTTTAATCAAATTATTCTCTATCTCCCTGTCTTTAGGATCATTGGCTTCTCTGATTACTGCCAAATATGACCCAACAGATCAAAACATCACATTTGAACAGCTGCCAGAAATGAACCTTAATGTCATTCTTCTACAGACTCTGGTACCAATTGTGTAACAAAAGACCAACTGGCAATAGTTGACTGTAGTAAAGATGTCTTTTAGGATTCTATGGTTATCAAAGGTATGTGGACCTTATTTATGCTTGTTTGAGTTAAAAATAATATACAGTAAAACTGGTCATGGTAATCACTGATCTTAAGGTACCATTAAATTAAATTTTACTGTCCTTCCTGTAAATCATATTTTCTGAAGGTAGAAGCTATGGACAAACTATGGAACCGTAGCAAATTTTCTTTTATTCAATGCATTTATTTCAACATTCATAATACATAGTTTTAATGAAATCAAACACATGTAGAATGTTGAAAAGGATGATGCTTGAAGCATTGCTTATATAATGCACCCCCCCCTCCCCCCTGTAACTGAAACAATAAACTGAAAATGCTCCGCACACTTTATTATACATAATTCAATGAATGTAAATATTTCGACAATAATGGATGTTGACAAAAAGGTGATTTGATTATCATCTTAATACCAAACACGATAATGGGTCATTATGAGGAATAGTTTTAAATAAGTTTATATCATTTATGAAATAGGTATACTCTTTTAGTTAGCCACCTGTCAACTGAGATTCGACAGATGTTTCCCCCTTCCTTAAGTTTATTGGGGTTACGTAGGATCTGTTTTCTTTCATTGGATCCCTGTTTTAGTTCAGTTTTGATAGGTCTAGGCCATTCGATTGGCGCTATTTCGGTTCTACCTAATCGATAGACAGATTCTATCTATGTTCCTACATTTTTCTCATAACTAAATAAACATTTTCGTGATCTGTTTTCATTTTTTTTTCACAACTGAAAATAACGTTTTTGTGATTCGTGTAAATCCGGTTTAAAAATGTTTTTTATGGGTGAAGTTTCTATATTTATTTTATGGTTCATGTCTTTTGACAAAACAGATCGCTACATCTAGCGATTGGTGCGGAGAATATGAATCGGAAGGTTGAATCCAGAATTTTACGACCCCATATGTCAGACGGTTAGAAGTGTGTTACAATCACATGGATACCGCAGTGTCGCATGCACTACCACAATGTCACATACGCATTCTTATGCTGCATTACGCATACCGCGTGTATGGAATCTTGACTTAACTAGCTTCTCTTTTACTGAGTCTTATATCCATGTGTGGTTGAGCATCACTGAGTGAATCCATTAGAGGTAGACCAGCCACCACACGTGTGGCATCGCGGGCACGTCACTCTTTGATGACCGGCGGTTGTAACATTTTTTTACTTTGAACTCTGCCTGGTGTGGCACATGTGACACACAAATGAAATTGCTTGCTTGTAGTTCGGAGAGTATCCCCAGGCTGTTGCTTGTTTGGTTCAGCCTCTATGGTGGAGTCCTTCTTCGTAAATTTGTGTATCTGAAAATGAATTTGTAAAGTTCTAGTCCCAGACGTACCGGTGCCGAATTTTTACAAAAGATTTACTATGTGTTTGGCTTTTGCCAGATATATGGTTCTTTTTTAAATAAGGCAATTATTATGTGTGGAGTGGCTGTGACTTTGTGTATTATGATGTCTGTTTTTTCTGGGTTGGTTAGGTTGTGTTGTGCCGTCAGAAGTTGTCTGCAGGCTGGGAAGGCGGGATAATTGATTAGATAGTGAACGGGGTCAAAGTTTTGCTTACAATGTAACCAGAGTGCTTTATTATTGGGGTCGACAAAGATTTGTGTTTGCACCGAGCAGCGGAGGTGGCTTATGTGTATGTCTGCTATTCTGTTGTTTATGAGGTGAATGCCAGGAACAGTGGATTTATTGTACAAGGTACTGGTTGGCCAGAGCATCGGTTCGTTCATTACCCTCGAGATTTGTTTGGCTGGGAACCCAGTGTAGAGTGGTTAGGCTGCCAAGATGGCTTAACATGGAAGCGGAATCAATCATTTTCGTTGTGATATCTGGATGTGTTCGTGTTTTTATTTGTGCGAGAATTTTGATGGCTGTCATCTATTCTTGAGTGTATGATTGTGTCTTCGTGTCTGTCTTGTACCTCCCGCCATGCGAGGGTGGCATGTATGGCATGAAGTTCTGCTAGAGTGATTGGTGTGTGGTCGGGATTTCGGTGTACTCCCTCCACAAAACAGGCCCAGGCAGATTTTCCATATTGGCGGACACTGGCATCTGTGTAGATGTTGATTGCTGCCTGGTGTCTGTTCAGGGAAAAGATCCTCAGTGAATGCCCCTTGTGGATCTTGGGTTTTTTGTTTTCGATAATGATGGACAATGGGCAGTCTCACCATGGAGCAGTTTCCCTGGTATCCAGAGGGTGGATTGCTGGAATTTCTGTGTCCCTCTGAATAGCAGCTGCTTTCATGGCCCAGCTTCTATTAATATGTACTCTGGGGTCTTTGTGTAAACTTTCTTGTATTTTAGATGTGATTTGTACTGGGTCCGGTTTTGAGCAATAGGGAGGATGCCGGCTAGACCTAGGTCAATGGCTTTAGATGCTGTTGTGTCGAGGGTGATTTGTAGTTTATTGGCTGGCCTTGGGCCATGTGAAATAATGGCTATGTCGTCGGCGTAAGCCAGGATGTCGACACATGGAGGTAATGATATGGAGATTAGTACTGTAATGAGGGCGTTAAATAGTGTAGGTGAGAGAGCGGAGCCCTGTGGGGAGCCTGTAGTGAGTGTGTGTGTGTCAGATTGTACCCCTTGAAATGTAACTTTAATTTCTCTATTGTCTAGGAAGTCTTCTACCCATGATATTATTCTTCCCTTGATCGCCAGGGAGATTAATGCGTCTAAGATGACGATGTGGTTAGCCCATTCAAAGGCTTAGCCTAAATCCAGAAAGGCAGTGTAGACTGTGCCAGATCGGAATTTTCTTCTGCTGTTGGTGATTATGTTCACTTAATGTAGAACTGGTCTGGAGAGTTTAAATATTAGTCTGGCAATACGATATTTAGTATTGTAGGGAGGAGATATATTAGTCTGTGACCTCTGCCACCAGGTTTATGGATAGGGACGACTATTGAAGTTTTCCAGAGTTTGGGAATGCATCCTTCTCTCCAGGATTTGTTAAAGTAATTTAGAAGTCTATCTTTGAAAGTGGGTGGGACAGTTTGGCGTAAAAGATGTATGTAAGTTTGTCTTCTCCAGGGGAGGAATATTTTCGGGTTGATACAACTGTTTCCAGTTTGTGTGGTGTGAAAGCCTATCTGTGTTTGCGTGTTCTCTTTTTGCTAGATATATTGAGTGCAGGCTGTCTGCTTGTTGTTTTTCTAGAGCTGATTTGACTTCTACAGGTAAGTTTTGGTGGTCAGCTCTAGTGGCGAAGTGGTGTGCTATTTTGTTTGCTTGTTCTTTAGGGTCGATTACTTTAGGTTGGGAAGATTTACCCCGGATTTGTTTTATCTTGTGCCAAATTTGCGCAGAGCCAATGTCCCCGAGTCTTTAGGATCATTGGCTTCTCTGATTACTGCCAAATATGACCCAACAGATCAAAACATCACATTTGAACAGCTGCCAGAAATGAACCTTAATGTCATTCTTCTACAGACTCTGGTACCAATTGTGTAACAAAAGACCAACTGGCAATAGTTGACTGTAGTAAAGATGTCTTTTAGGATTCTATGGTTATCAAAGGTATGTGGACCTTATTTATGCTTGTTTGAGTTAAAAATAATATACAGTAAAACTGGTCATGGTAATCACTGATCTTAAGGTACCATTAAATTAAATTTTACTGTCCTTCCTGTAAATCATATTTTCTGAAGGTAGAAGCTATGGACAAACTATGGAACCGTAGCAAATTTTCTTTTATTCAATGCATTTATTTCAACATTCATAATACATAGTTTTAATGAAATCAAACACATGTAGAATGTTGAAAAGGATGATGCTTGAAGCATTGCTTATATAATGCACCCCCCCCTCCCCCCTGTAACTGAAACAATAAACTGAAAATGCTCCGCACACTTTATTATACATAATTCAATGAATGTAAATATTTCGACAATAATGGATGTTGACAAAAAGGTGATTTGATTATCATCTTAATACCAAACACGATAATGGGTCATTATGAGGAATAGTTTTAAATAAGTTTATATCATTTATGAAATAGGTATACTCTTTTAGTTAGCCACCTGTCAACTGAGATTCGACAGATGTTTCCCCCTTCCTTAAGTTTATTGGGGTTACGTAGGATCTGTTTTCTTTCATTGGATCCCTGTTTTAGTTCAGTTTTGATAGGTCTAGGCCATTCGATTGGCGCTATTTCGGTTCTACCTAATCGATAGACAGATTCTATCTATGTTCCTACATTTTTCTCGTAACTAAATAAACATTTTCGTGATCTGTTTTCATTTTTTTTTCACAACTGAAAATAACGTTTTTGTGATTCGTGTAAATCCGGTTTAAAAATGTTTTTTATGGGTGAAGTTTCTATATTTATTTTATGGTTCATGTCTTTTGACAAAACAGATCGCTACATCTAGCGATTGGTGCGGAGAATATGAATCGGAAGGTTGAATCCAGAATTTTACGACCCCATATGTCAGACGGTTAGAAGTGTGTTACAATCACATGGATACCGCAGTGTCGCATGCACTACCACAATGTCACATACGCATTCTTATGCTGCATTACGCATACCGCGTGTATGGAATCTTGACTTAACTAGCTTCTCTTTTACTGAGTCTTATATCCATGTGTGGTTGAGCATCACTGAGTGAATCCATTAGAGGTAGACCAGCCACCACACGTGTGGCATCGCGGGCACGTCACTCTTTGATGACCGGCGGTTGTAACATTTTTTTACTTTGAACTCTGCCTGGTGTGGCACATGTGACACACAAATGAAATTGCTTGCTTGTAGTTCGGAGAGTATCCCCAGGCTGTTGCTTGTTTGGTTCAGCCTCTATGGTGGAGTCCTTCTTCGTAAATTTGTGTATCTGAAAATGAATTTGTAAAGTTCTAGTCCCGGACGTACCGGTGCCGAATTTTTACAAAAGATTTACTATGTGTTTGGCTTTTGCCAGATATATGGTTCTTTTTTAAATAAGGCAATTATTATGTGTGGAGTGGCTGTGACTTTGTGTATTATGATGTCTGTTTTTTCTGGGTTGGTTAGGTTGTGTTGTGCCATCAGAAGTTGTCTGCAGGCTGGGAAGGCGGGATAATTGATTAGATAGTGAACGGGGTCAAAGTTTTGCTTACAATGTAACCAGAGTGCTTTATTATTGGGGTCGACAAAGATTTGTGTTTGCACCGAGCAGCGGAGGTGGCTTATGTGTATGTCTGCTATTCTGTTGTTTATGAGGTGAATGCCAGGAACAGTGGATTTATTGTACAAGGTACTGGTTGGCCAGAGCATCGGTTCGTTCATTACCCTCGAGATTTGTTTGGCTGGGAACCCAGTGTAGAGTGGTTAGGCTGCCAAGATGGCTTAACGTGGAAGCGGAATCAATCATTTTCGTTGTGATATCTGGATGTGTTCGTGTTTTTATTTGTGCGAGAATTTTGATGGCTGTCATCTATTCTTGAGTGTATGATTGTGTCTTCGTGTCTGTCTTGTACCTCCCGCCATGCGAGGGTGGCATGTATGGCATGAAGTTCTGCTAGAGTGATTGGTGTGTGGTCGGGATTTCGGTGTACTCCCTCCACAAAACAGGCCGAGGCAGATTTTCCATATTGGCGGACACTGGCATCTGTGTAGATGTTGATTGCTGCCTGGTGTCTGTTCAGGGAAAAGATCCTCAGTGAATGCCCCTTGTGGATCTTGGGTTTTTTGTTTTCGATAATGATGGACAATGGGCAATCTCACCATGGAGCAGTTTCCCTGGTATCCAGAGGGTGGATTGCTGGAATTTCTGTGTCCCTCTGAATAGCAGCTGCTTTCATGGCCCAGCTTCTATTAATATGTACTCTGGGGTCTTTGTGTAAACTTTCTTGTATTTTAGATGTGATTTGTACTGGGTCCGGTTTTGAGCAATAGGGAGGATGCCGGCTAGACCTAGGTCAATGGCTTTAGATGCTGTTGTGTCGAGGGTGATTTGTAGTTTTTTGGCTGGCCTTGGGCCATGTGAAATAATGGCTATGTCGTCGGCGTAAGCCAGGATGTCGACACATGGAGGTAATGATATGGAGATTAGTACTGTAATGAGGGCGTTAAATAGTGTAGGTGAGAGAGCAGAGCCCTGTGGGGAGCCTGTAGTGAGTGTGTGTGTGTCAGATTGTACCCCTTGAAATGTAACTTTAATTTCTCTATTGTCTAGGAAGTCTTCTACCCATGATATTATTCTTCCCTTGATCGCCAGGGAGATTAATGCGTCTAAGATGACGATGTGGTTAGCCCATTCAAAGGCTTAGCCTAAATCCAGAAAGGCAGTGTAGACTGTGCCAGATCGGAATTTTCTTCTGCTGTTGGTGATTATGTTCACTTAATGTAGAACTGGTCTGGAGAGTTTAAATATTAGTCTGGCAATACGATATTTAGTATTGTAGGGAGGAGATATATTAGTCTGTGACCTCTGCCACCAGGTTTATGGATAGGGACGACTATTGAAGTTTTCCAGAGTTTGGGAATGCATCCTTCTCTCCAGGATTTGTTAAAGTAATTTAGAAGTCTATCTTTGAAAGTGGGTGGGACAGTTTGGCGTAAAAGATGTATGTAAGTTTGTCTTCTCCAGGGGAGGAATATTTTCGGGTTGATACAACTGTTTCCAGTTTGTTTGGTGTGAAAGCCTATCTGTGTTTGCGTGTTCTCTTTTTGCTAGATATATTGAGTGCAGGCTGTCTGCTTGTTGTTTTTCTAGAGCTGATTTGACTTCTACAGGTAAGGTTTGGTGGTCAGCTCTAGTGGCGAAGTGGTGTGCTATTTTGTTTGCTTGTTCTTTAGGGTCGATTACTTTAGGTTGGGAAGATTTACCCCGGATTTGTTTTATCTTGTGCCAAATTTGCGCAGAGCCAATGTCCCCGAGTCGTTTGCACCAACTGTCAAAGTCGTCATCTCATTTCTCGTTGAGCTGCTCTTAGTATCTTGGAAGAAGAAGGAACTGGTGGGTGTAGAGGCTCATTGTGTTGGAATGGAGCAATACATTTCAAATTAAGTAGAAATGTATCAACATCCTGCTGACAGTCAGACAAATCATTTGTGTACCAAATATGGCCATGATCTGTCAGAAGGCAATATGGAATTGTGTAGCACCAGGGTTGTCCCTGTGTTCACCCTTTCACCCTCCCTGAAAACACTGGCAAATGTTTTTGCATTAACTTGGGACCTTGTTGCACATAAAATGTGGCTTGCTAACAGATCACATATTATAGCTTTGACAATAAGGCAACATGCATATTTACTTACGATTTCAATACACTTCAAAAGAAGATTTTTCAGCTTCCACTTACATGCTATACCTCTCAACATAAATACAACGACTGGCAAAATATTAAAACTTCCCAGCATCTCCAGTCTTCCACCTCATCATACTCAGGGTTATATGACACATTTTCTTTTATTGCCAGTTCATCAAGAAGAACACAGCATAACTTCAACTGGTCTGCCATTACACTAACTTTAAGTTTCAAAGTGTCCAACAAAGCTTTATTAAAACCTGAATAAATCTGGAGTTTCGTGACACTTCTATGGAGTGTTTTCACTGGTGGTAACAGGAAGATTTTAGCAAGGAGATTTTATGTTTGTGGACTGGAATGTTGAAGTTGAGATGACACAGAATCAAGAGCTGGACCAGACATATGTTTAGCAAGTTCGTTCTCCAATTGAGATACAGACATGTCATCTGGAGCTGTTACTTTGAGTTGAGTGGCCTTGAGCACATTACATCCAGACTATGAGTACAAATTACCAGGCTGAAATGAAGAGTCTACATGCTTTGAGTTTCTTTACCCTGGGGGTTAGTTCAGTAGATGGTGACCATATTAGACCAACTGTAAATAAAAAACATTTGATTTAATTATGCTTAACCTCTATGACTAAGTGACTGTCAGTGTCAAATAACATGGATTATTTACTCAGTTGACCAAACTCATGATAATCACAATAATAGTAATTTCTTCGGCATCAAAAGACTTTTACACAGAAATTCAATGATTATTGATTGGCAGCTAGCAGCCTGACTGTCCTGAGCAGGCGATAATATAGGTATTACGATTATTTCGCTCGGCTACTCTTTCCCAACCACATCTGGCATGTTACATACCTCTTTTCCCCCTTGTAAATCTGAAAAATGATAGTCCTGGACATTTGTCTCGACTGTTGTGGGAATGATGGGCCGCACAATAATCACTTGTCTTCAATTGTTTAGATCTGTTCATTTTCACGATTTGAATGATACTGTCAAATTTGCTGGTAATCTACCATGTCTACCGCAAGGCAGCAGCACTGCATGTTTATTACATGCCAAACAGCCAGCTGTCCCATCTTCCCCTATGCGATCTTTGGTTCTGCTCTATTTTGATCTGTCGGTGGGCTTTAATTTTTTTGTCAGTTTATTGACTTCTTAGTCCATCCCTTGGATGGTGTTAAAAAGGAGCGTGGACGTCTTGGGCGATTTTGAAAGACTACCAGGATGGCTGCTATTGTGGCTTCGTTAATATTGACAGTTAATATGTGAAGGAGGTCATTTAGGTCATTCTAATTGGCCCCAGTCTGCTATGGCCACAACTTCAGTGGAAGATGGCATGATCGAGGGTCAACCCATAGACAATAGTTTTTTTTAACCCCATGTTGTAGTATTGACGTTGAGATCGCCTGTTATTAAGTAATGTTTATATGTGCTTGTTGTATATCATATAGATGATTAGGGGAGACGTATATATTAATTAATTGGAAGGGAACGGTTTTAAAGCCAGTTATTTCAGTTGTGATTGATTGCCAATCACTGGAGGAGTTAATTAGAAAATGATGTTGAGATCTCTCCCAAGCTGTCCGAGGATTGAGTCCAAAACCTGGGTCGATTCGACCTCTTCCTGCATCTTGGTTAGGTTCTTCTCTGCCTTTGACAGCAGGTCTTTGGGCAATCTGTGGATCAGATCCTGGATGCTGCGCATTGCCAGGAAAATTGACTGCATATGACCGAATATGGCCGTAAGTGTTGCTCTGGTGGAGTCTGTGTTTGTTGTTGGTGTCTGAGTTCTCTGTATTGGTGTTGTCTGTTGATGTATGTGAGTTTTTTTTGTAATGTGGGGAAGTCTGCCTCTGACAGTAGTGCCAGTGCTATTTGAGGAGGTCGATGTGTGGTTGTTTGTGGGGGGCTGTTGTTTTTAATGTCCACAGAGTCGGCGCTGCAACTGCTGCCCAGGGGGGTCTTTGGTGGGGCTGAACTCCCTTGTAGGCTGCTATATGGCTTCTGCCGCAATTGATACATCGCGGCGTTCCGGCCTTCTTGCAGCACAAAAATCTAGAATATGACGTCAGGGGCATGTGTTTCCCAAACAATTTGCCTACATTTTAGATTCGTTGATTAACCTGAAGTATTTTTGGAACTTCTCCCCATAAAATTGTAGTTCCTTGATGAGAATATTTCTTTGCTTATTAGGTTTGATTAATTGCATAAATTTGTATCTATTGCCGTTATAAGGCCTCCGTGTACATATTCTTTTTTCGGCGCAAGCCTTACCATGGCGATATTTTCGATGGCGATTTTAAGTAGATCTCCGCAAAGTTCGAACTATTTATGTGTTTCTTGGTGGGCAGGAGTTATAATTATTTTAAATTTAAAAGATTTCTAGGCCTGAAGACTGATTTATTATAGAAATAACTATAATAATTTCGAAGTGGAACTGGGTTGTCGCCATCTTGTATTCCGGACCATGTTCAGACGGTGGCGGGTTACAGCTGTGATCGGCGGGTTTGTAAAACAAGTATTCAAAAAACACTGGCATTAGATGAGAATATTGAAAATACCTTGGGTGAACCATTATTTGTTTGCATCTGAAAATGTTTATTATCTATATTTGGGTCTGAAATAAGCTGTTTGCTACATAAAAAGTTTCATCTGCCAACAAAATTGAAATCTTCCAGGACAATGTATGCAAAAATCTCAAAGCTGATCTAAAATCAAACTGATGATTTGAAGAAAATTTATCTTGTGAAAGACATGTTTTATCCCACTCAATAATATCAGATTGCAACATATTATAGAATACCAATGACAATGGTCTCGTCGGGATCATCCGAACTATGTGTACATTCTGTTTCATTCCACTCCCTCATGTGTTTATGATTTCTGCATAGCACAGTGTTGTTATATGTAATTACTTCAAAGGAATGGATACCAGCATTTGTACTGGTGACTTTGGTTCACTCACGATCATGTGATATCGATGGTTGGATTCATACCATATCACTGATGCTGAGAGGTGGCAAATCTTTTGCCACATAATTATAATACAGTCAGAATCCGTTAATCCGGACATCATTTATCTGACAAATACACCTTCCGACATATTATTGTCTATGATGGATTTAACTCCGTTATAAACGACTCTTTAATTCGGAAATATTATATTTGCGTTCCGACTCCGACACTTCATTTTGCCAACAGAATGTAACATTTCAATGAAAAATGAACTCGATAATCCGACAACATTAAAAAGTTGACAAATATTTCTGCTAGTTCAGTCATGCAAGATATACCTACATGTTGAGTAATGGTTAATAAACCAGCCTACATGCGATAATTGCTATATCGTAACCAATTACAATCATCCTTGACCATACACACCGACACACGATGCTTGCATTACCCATAGCCAGTCATAATCATTCATGGCTAATTACAAACACAACTGTGTGATCTTTTCAATGAGCAGATCATGATTTAATCTGATGAACTAAGTGACACAAGTATTTTTTATAATGTCTGTAAATAACAAACATCAAAATTATCAAATAAATAAATAAATACACAATCAAGATTATAAGTGTCATTGTGGTTCCAATGGATGTTGCATATTATTTTTGTTACATACAACAGCATCTCTTTATGACCTAAACATGTCTAGCACAGACTACTCCTATGTCACGGACTCGATATTCCGACATTCTCATTTATCCAACATATTATCATGTGACAAACCTTGTCGGATTAACGGATGGTGACTGTACTTGACCATGCGATCCTTGTTGGCCTTGACCTGTTGACTTACTTGTGCTGGGACTCTTGGTTACAGCAGATGGCCACTGGTTGATAATAGGGTTTTTGTGGGATGACTCATGAGCCTCTCTCTTGGGCTTGAGTCCATACCATGTGTTGGTGTGTTTTTGAAGTCTAAAGTGCTAGGTATGGATCATGTTTTTCACTTTTTGCTTTACGTATAAGAGGCTTCGCTGTTTTGAAAGCTTGTTTTGCCTTCCCGTTTGAGTGGGCTAATATTGGCGAATATTTTGCATGCTCCGTGTTCCAATCCGTAGTCCTCCAATGCATACTGAGGAGCATTTTCAGACATTACAATGTCAGGAATTCCATAATGTGCAAACTGTGCTTTAACTTTGTATATGACAGTTTTAGACTTCATAGCTGGCAACCAATCGACTTCGATGAAATTTGAGTAATAGTCAACTGTAACCATATATTGCTTGTCATCAAAAGTGAACAAGTCAGTCCCGACCTTTGCCCGTGGTCTGTCGGGTACATCATGTGGATGTAAAGTTTCTTTCTGTTGCTTGTCAGTGAATATGCAATATATATCGCACTTAGAAACAAACTCTTTCACATTGGAACTCATTCCTGGCCAGTACAAACTTTCTTTGGCGCGACGTAGATATCCTTCGATACCGATACGTGAAGAGTGTATACGATTGAGCACATCCCTCCTAATTAACTCTGGAATAACTACTTCTTCACCACGGAACAGGGTTCCACCCTGCATGCACAGCTGGTGGTGCTGATTCCAGTATGGGAATACAATTGTTGGACAGTTCTCATGATTTGCTGACCATCCTGTTTGAATACATGTAGTGATAGCCGGTAACCTAGCATCATTCGCTGTATGTACGCGTATTGATATCAAGCCAGGCTCAGACATGGGAAGAAATTGCAATATGTTGATGCCAACTATTTCACGTTCAACATTACTAGCATTATTATCTGACAAAGGCGTACGACTGAGTGTATCTGCCGGATCCATCTGGTTTTTTTTCTGGGGGATATATTAAATTAATGTCGTATAGCTGCAATCGTAGCAGGATACACTGTAGCCGTTTTGGTATCTTGTACAGTGACTTTTTCAGGATATTCTGTAATGGTTTATGGTTGGTTTCAGCTTATCGGCGTTCTATCTCAGGTAGAATGCGGCTTGAATATGAGATTCGGCTGCATCAAATAGCTACCTAGTCCGTATCATGATGCATCACATTGTAATGTAAGTTCTAACTGTGGGTCATAGTACCTCAACACAGGATCATGTGATATGATTTCCTTGATTTGTGTTATGTCTTAGTCATGCGCATCAGTCCACGGCCAATGACAATCCTTGTGCTTCAATTTGTGCAGTGGAGCAGCCACATTGCCAAGGCTTGGCATAAAACGACTAAAATAATTCACAGTTCCCATGTAGCGTTGTTGTATTGTGGCTACATCTGTAGAGATGGGCATCTCCTGTATTGCACCATGTTTCCCTGGGTCTGGGTTTAGACCTTCACTTGTGATTGGATGGCTAACGAATTTTACTTCTGGTAGGGGTACCTTTTCTCGGTTTAACTTGAAGTTCCTGGTATGACATTGCTGCAGCAAACTGTGCAACTTTTGGTCATGATCGATGATGTCTTGTGCCATTTTCAAGCCTTCACCACATACCAATATATATCATGAGCTATACATACTACACCATCCAATCCCTCTAAGGCTTGATCCTGGCACCTCTGAAATTCTTCAGGTGTAGATTTCACGCCAAACGGCATTATTAGCCACCTGTAGAGACGAAATGGTGTATTAAAAGTAATAGCATGGGAGCTCTTTTCATCAAGCGTCACATGCCAAAAGCCATTACGTGTGTCAAGAACACTGTACACTTTTGCCTTGCTCAAGTGAGGTAACAAATCGTCCAGTGTGGGTAAGTGGAAGTGACTGC
This sequence comes from Paralvinella palmiformis, assembly GCA_025642065.1. NCBI lineage: Eukaryota > Metazoa > Annelida > Polychaeta > Terebellida > Alvinellidae > Paralvinella > Paralvinella palmiformis. The sequence goes on along the minus strand of JAODUP010000138.1, from coordinate 627,773 downwards.
GTTGCATAGCTGTGTTCTAGTACACCGCGCTGTACTAGAACTAAGTTGGACACCCAAGGTGTAGGTTCCGACACTAGTGTGATAATCTGGAATTCTACCAAGCGCTGTAATTCGACCTTGAGTCTGTTACGTAAGGCAAGTGGAAAACGTCTTGGTGCAAGTACGACAGGCACAATACTTACATGCAACACTATATGGTATTTGCCATCCAGCAAACCCGTACCACAGAATACATCATTGTATTGCTCACGATTTGACTGGGGGGCAGATCGAACAACACCCATTCACCACCAGGACTTGAGAATAGCCACAGGGGCATTCAGGACCTCTCCAGTGGAGAGCCTTTATGTTGAATTGAATGCGGAATCTCTTCACAGACGGAGAGAACGACTTTCTCTGCAATATGCACTACAGTTAAGTAGTACTCCAGCAAATCCTACATTTGATATGGCGGTCAACTCAAAACTCCAAGATAACTTCTTACTCAGACTATCCCAACTTTTGAAATTAGAATTCGGTCTTTGAGAGAAGACTTGGAAATTAACCCATGTCAAATAGAAAATATTCGCCTTCCTCATATCCCAATTTGGGATATGATGGAACCAACAATTCTTTATGGTTTGAGAGTGGGTAAGAAATCTCATGTTTGTCCCTCGGAATTTCAGAGCTGCTTTCACATCATACAAAATAAATATGATGACCATCAGTTCACCTATACTGATGGTTCAAAAGAAGGCGATAGAGTATGATGCGCTATCGTGTGTGGTAGGCAGTGGGTGATGGAACGTCTGCCTGACGTGGCCTCCATATACACAGCAGAACTTTGAGCTATTTACCTTGCACTCCACCATGGTATTAGCTCTGCTGGGAACAAATTTATTATATGTGTGGATTCTTTGTCCTGCCTACAGGCAATAGAAAATTTAGACATAGAAAATCCACTTGTCCTCAGTATTTCAGAACTACATTCCACCTTGAAAACTCTACGAAAGGATGTAGTATTCTGCTCGGTACCGAGCTATGTCGGTATTCGTGCCAATGAACTCGCTGATAAGATCAACATTCTATTACCATTCACTGACATCCGACCTATCATAAAGAAATATGTAAGAAAGCGGTGGTCAGATTTCTGGTAACTGTAATCTGAAAATAAATTGCACGCAGTGCAGCCTGCATTAGGATGTATGATGTGGTCCTGTCGGGAAAGGCGTCGTGAGGAAATTGTGCTCTGCCGCTTACGGATTGGGCATTCTTTCCTCACCCATAGATACCTCCTGGCTGGAGAAGATCCACCAGAGTGTATCTCCTGCCAAGAACGCCTGACAGTCGATCACATCCTCCTTCATTGCTCGGAATGCCACCATATCAGAGTACACTACTACCATGCAGAGACTCGGAAAGAGCTGCTGGACAATATTGCCCCAGATACAATTTTAAACTTCCTAAGAGAAACTGGTCTTTTCTTAATATAATTTATTTAAAGTGACAATTTATCTAGTATTTCCTCTATAGAAGCAGGACTTCTCTTAACATAAATCTATTTAATTACCTCTAATCAAAACTAGTCATTATTCACCATATCTTATCAAATTTAACACCATTTTACCTTTTTAACAACCTTATACATTTATATACCAACGTATTGTTTACATATTTATCCTTTACATTTAACAATTTACATTTTAGCTTATAAATAGCTTTTATCGATGCCAGAAATCCGGCTTATTAACCTTTTATGTATAATCTTTAATACGGTTTTATTTCCAAACGTTCTAGGACACTGAATAGCCTAAATTGTGCCAATGTATCATTAAACAGCATCCATCCATCCATCCACCCACATCATTGTATTGCAAAATTAGTTGTTTTAGTGATAGTAGCTGAGTCATCACACTGCGTGTTTATAGACATAATGTTATTGCGGTTGAAAAAACTCTTTGACCATGAATATATATTTAATTATGTATTCTAGATGAGCTGAAAGACATTACTGAAGAATTACCCAATTATTATGAACACATAATCAATGAGAATGCCAGCAGTATCACTAATTGAAAACATAGAACAATTTCATTTAGTTCCTCGTTGCCTCCAAGATGCCTCAGTTAACAGATACAAGAGTGATTAGTGATTTTGTTCAGCTTCCTCTTGTATACCACAAACATGTACTATCCACCCCTCTTCTAGATCATAGTCACTGTCAGGATAATGGGTCTGTGATCAACTGCATTTCAACTACCAATTGATCAGTTTTGACTTTCATGCTGTCAGTTTTATTGAGTTAGCATCTGATGTGTCTAAATGATAGTAGTTTATCTGTTGTTCCTAATTATGAGAGGTTTTTAACAAAAACACTTTAGATGATTGAAATGCCTTTGTACGGTTGTTACCAATGAGGTGCCCAATAGAAACCTCAGGTAGATAAATAGATATTTCCCTAATAGCCCCTTGTAGATTTGTCCATTCAGTTAGCAACTTAGTCCGTGTTATGTGTGAATGGTATAAAGGGATCTGAGACTTGGCTGCCTTATTAGCATAACATGCAGTCGTTAAGACACTGTCAGTCTTTTTAGCTCCAGTTTGAGTGGATATCAGCTTTGTTGAACTGTAAGTTCTAATTTATATATTGTTTATAATTAATCTTTGTTCCTTTTGAAGATTGTGACCAAAAACCTGAAGACTGAGATGACGAGGAATGGACCAGCTCCCATCTGTGAGGATAAAGATTATACTGTTACTAGCTGTCTGCTGCTGAATGACACACTCTATTACATTGTTTGGTGAACAATAAAACTGGTAAGTTGAATTAAAATGTTGCTGTTTTACTGTGTTATGGTTATTTTTGTGCACATGTAAAAATTATGTTCTTTAGGTGTAATAAAATGAAATATAAAACACTGTGATGTCAGTTAGGGCAGAGACAGTGCTTCCTTCTAAGACGCGTTTTTGCGCGATTCCCGCGATATTTTAACGTAGTGCGCAGAATAATCCCTGCGTCCCACATGGCACATAATATAGCACCATGGCGCAATATTGCACGTCTTAACGGTCTCCCCGTCACTATTATATTTTGTGTGAATGGTTCCTAGGCAGTGCTAAGTCCCATATAGAGGGATCAGTGTAACTTCCACGCATATTTAAACCAACACAGTCGTTGTGTATAGTACAGGTTTATTTTCAACCATCTACATTAGAAGAAGACCGATGTCTAAAGATATTCACAATCCAATAACCAGAAACACGTCCGTCCACACGAACGCTGGCATTTGAACTGAACTGACGCACAGTCTAACAAACGAACTAACTTAATTGGCGCCAAACAATTGCCTGTACGATATAAAAACTATATTACAAATATATATATATATATATACCCATTGTTACATCCGTGTGGCATAAAACAAAAAAATCCCTGGCCACCACATGGTGCAGAATAAAATCCCATGACGCAATATTGTAAGTGTTGTGCTCATTAGCGATCTCCCCATCACATTAGCTTTAATAAAGCCATACCTCTGGCTCTGGTATGACATTATCAGCAGAAAATGGGTCAGGATAAACGCCAAATATTTATCATCCAATAGTTTCCTGATCTGAAATAATGCCAAAATCTGTAGCCATTTCAAGTGTCACATTTATAAATATTTACTGAATATAAGAACCATGCTTGAAGTATGCGAGAGACTTTGGTGAGCGTGTGATTTTGGCTGTTAAACGTCCATTTTGAATTATTATGGTCACGTGACTCAAATACTCTCTCCTGATTGGCCAGTTATCTTTGTTTACAGTAAATAAAAGCACATGGTCTTGTTTATATGGTGGATGTCTCTGTCCCTCTCCTGTATATTTGTTTGATCACTGTTTTTTTTTGTGCATTTTGTGCTAATATTATAACATAAATATGGATTTTATATATTATATTAACTGTATTCATACTTTACTGAGGGAATTATATGCAGTTTTTGGTAACTTAATAATTGTGTTTCTACCTTGACCCTCTGTCTATCTACTGCTGAGTGTGAGAGCCAGTATTCCTCTATGAATAGCGTTAAAACTTTGTTGAGGAACTGCCTTGATCAGGAAAATCTACATGATTTGATGCTTATTGCATGTGATGGCCCACTACCCAAAGAATTTCTTTCAGGTCTGTTGCTGAACGGGCACAATAAGATGTTGATGAAAATTAAAACATCAAAATGTTCTGTGCCTTACTTTTACATTTTCAGTTTAAATATTCCTGGGGGTATGCGTTTGTACCCCTAAATGGTTTTCATGCCAAGTGCCCATGTTACCTTAAAATCCCTCACATTTTTAAAAGCTAAGGGAGAGCTCCCTCGGATAGGCTAGATCCTAGAAGCAACACTGAGAGAAATGCCTAGGTTTAATTAAAATAATAATACCATGATGACAAGGATGATAATACAGTCAAAATCCATTAATCCGCCAAGGTTTGTCAGATGATAATATGTCGGATAAATGAGAATGTCAGAAAATACTGAGTTCATGACATACTGATAGTCTGTATCACACATTTTTATATCAACCCAAATGACATTTATAATCTCATGTTGTATTTATTTATTTATTTTCAACAATAATGACAATAAATAACCAGAATAAAAATCCAACTTAAAGGTCTGTTTAGTGGAATTAGTTGACAGATGTCACAGTTCTGGGCAGGAGAAATATCAATGTGACAGCGTTTTCTCACTGGACATATTGCTCTGTTATTATTTTGACAACCATAGAAGTGAATCTGATAGCAAGTTATTGATTGATTGATTTGTTTTTCAGGAAGAATCCCCAGGCTGCTGCTTATTCGGCACAGCCTCTATGTTGGAGTGGTTGAAAATATTCCTCCCCCACCACTCACAGGGGAGCAGTGCGGAAAGAAGAGTGTTTTACGGCCTCGGTGGGTCTTTGACGTCCCTTTTATTTTTCATAATCCAGTAATTTGCCATCTATGGGGGGAGATATTGAGATGCACGAAGCACAATTATTTGTTGTAACTATTTAGAAATCAGTATTATAGGAGAGAGCGGGAATCAGTGGGTCTAACTACCATGACAAGTTCAAGATGTGGGGAAGTTATAGCTCAGGAAACGCAAGTTGGAAAGGGAACATCAGCAGAGTGTGGAACATTAGTTACAATGCTAATGCCCATCAACACTTTTGAGAATGATGTCCCACCAATGTTTGTATTTCCTAGGGTAATTTTTTTGACCAAATGTTGAGAGGAGCTTCACCCGGCAGTATTGGGGTTGTCCACACTTCGGGGTGGATGGCAGCAGAGAAATTCATGATTTTTATGTCATTTTGTCAAGTATACATATGCCACCAAGGATAAGCCCATTCTGTTAGTCTTGTATAACCATGATTCCCCCATTTTGGCTCAGGTCATCAACTTTGCAAAAGAAAATGGGGTTCTTTTGACCTTTCCACCTCATTATAGCCACAAGTTGTACCCATTGGATGCATTTCTTTAATGATTTCGCAAACGCCTTGAAGAATTCCAATCCTAGGAAGACTAGGAAGTTTTGAGCAAAAACAAATCTCCCTTCTATCACAGTGTCTTTGGTGATGAGGAGTTTGCTCCTTCCCTCATCACTGACCATCCAATGGAACCACAGCCAAATGCTGTATCAACAATTGGAGGAGGAATCGAATGCTCTACCAGTGACCTAGACCCTGAATCCTCCACCTGTGGTCAAGGCCCCAGTGATGAACCGTTAGCTGGGGATGAAGATGCAATTGCAACCAGCATAGTGGATAAAGCAGAAAATTAAAGCCATGAGACAAACAAACATGATGGAGGTGAAGCAGATGTCTCAACATTTGAAAACATATTGCCAATTCCCAAATCATCCCCTCGGAAGAATAAAGGAGTTCGAATGAAAGGTGCCATTTTAGTCTTAACGAGCACTCCTATCATAGAAAGGAATGAGGCTGAGAAAAGTACAAAAGTTGGTACAGAGAACACAAAGGGGAAAGGGAAGGTTAAAGGTCAAGTAAAAGATATTCCTTTTGGCTGTAGCTTTAGGCCTGATTTGACTGATTTGGGAAGAGCTGGGTCAATACTGACAATCAAATCTATGGTAACCATCATCTACTTCACATACCTGATCATCAACTTGCAATCACTTCCCTTGCTAAAAATTGTCCTCGGCAATCTTGCTATCCAGTGCTCTCAGTAAAGGTCGTGATTTCTCCTAGGCCAAACTACCAGCACAAAGCAATTATCAAACAATAATAATTCAGTCTCTCTCTGATGGGTATGTGGATATCATTTATCACATCAATCAAGCTTTGAAATCTTCAAATTTTCACAATTTGTTATTATCTCCAATTGTTCTTCATTAGATGGCCAACAAATAAGAGAGTCCCTCAGGTTATCATTGTTGAAATGGAGTAATCTGAATATATTATAAATGCTTTCTCCATAGCAACTGATCTTCCTTCTACTAATAGTCCGTCGTCTAACACGTTATCTTCATAACTTGAACACCTTCACAATAACTGGACAATAATATTAATAATATAATATAGTATAATAGTTTCAGGTATTCAGTAGAGGTACATTCTCTGTATTATCCATTCTAGGGTATTGGGTCGAGGTGTACACAATGACGTTGAATCTCAACGTCATATCACGTACCAGACCACGTCATATGTACAGACCGTACGTATTTATTTCCGGGATCCGTGGGCTCTCCCAGAAAAGCTAGTCTACCGCTATGTCCTCAACAAATTGTAGTGGCTTTCCAATTTTCATCACGTTCCTAAATCTATAATAAGTCACTAAAACTGTAGATAACATTAATTCTAGCCTTTAATATATCCGGTTTAATTAGAATTCGTCAGAACGCACAAATGTGGTCTAATATTTGGCTACTGGGTCCATATTGTGACCAACCTTACGCGAATACGTTTACGTTGCAACACAATGTTATGTACATTTGCAAAGATTAGGTAGCAGCACCTTACGGGCTAACCTTATAATCATAAAGTGTGAAATACAGTACAACATCAAATCAAAGTGTGCTCTATGGTATCAGCGGGACACTACTTTTCCGGGTTATGCAGTACAACAAAATCATAACGCGCATATATAGGGCGATATAAGCAAAACATGTGGACAAACCTGGATGATGCAGTACATTAAATCATAGCATCTCTCTGGACGGTGCAGTACATGAAATCATAACGTCTCTCTTTCTCATATATATATATATATATATGGTGCTATATGCGATACGTAGCACGATCGGAACGCACAACTTTTTCGTATCAGTAGAACATCAAATCATAACGTGTACATATGAGAGGCTATTTTCTACGCATTACATTATCAAGACACATTTGTGTATGATATAATACATCAAATCATAACGAGCACATGTACGGTATTAAAACGCTACGCATAGCATGCTCGATACATGCATTTCCGTTTCATATAGTACAACATCAGATCATAACGAGCACATGTACGGTGCTATAATGCTACGTTGACATGAGCGGGACGTTGTACTTTTCCGGACTATGCAGTACAACATAAAATCATAATCCGAGTATACAAGGTGATGCAACCAACACATGTGAACAAACTTCTGGACGGTGCAGTACATTAAATCATAACATCTCTCTCTCTAGACAGTGCAGTACATGAAATCATAACGTCTATCTGTCTGTCTCTCTGTGTATGTATATATATATATATATATATATGGTGCTATATGCGATAGGTGGCATGATCGGAACGCACAACTTTTTCGAATCAGTAGAACATGGAATCATACCGTGTATAAATACAGTGCTATTTTCTACGCATTGCATGATCGGTACACACATTTTTGTTTGATATAACACATCAAATCATAACGAACACATGTACGGTGCTATAACGCTACGTTGACATGAGCGGGGCGTTGTACTTTTCCGGACTATGCAGTACAACATAAAATCATAACCCGCATATAGAACGTGATGTAAGCAACACATTTGAATAAACTTTCTGGACGATACGGTACATTAAAATCATAACGTCTCTCTTTATAACTTTTTCGGATCATTAGAACATGAAATCATAACTTGTACATATACGGTGCTATTTTCTACGCATTGCATAATGGAGGCACAATTTTTGTTTGACATAATACTTCAAATCATAACGAGCACATAAACGGTACTAAAATGCTACGCATAGCATGCTCGATACACGCATTTCCGTTTCATATAGTAGAACAGCAGATCATAAAGAGCAAATATAAGTTGATATAATGCTACGTTGAAATGAGCGGGACGTTCTACTTTTCCGGACTATGCAGTGCAACATAAAATCATAATCGGGTATACAAGTTGATGTAACCAACCCACATGTGAACAAACTTCTGGACGGTGCACTAAATTAAATCATAATCTCTCTGTACGATGCAGTACATGAAATCATAACGTCTCTATATATATATATATGTTGCTATATGCGATACGTGGCATGATCGGAACGCACAACTTTTTCGGATCAGTAGAACATGGAATCATAATTTGTACTTATACGGTGCAATTTTCTACGCATTGCATGATCGGGACACACATTTTTGTTTGATATAATACATCAAATCATTAGGAGCATATGTACGGTGCAATAATACTACGCAAGGCATGCTCGGTGCATGCATTTCCGTTTCACATAGTACAACATCAGATCATAACGAGCACATGTACGGTGCTATAACATTAGTTGACATGATCGGAATGTTCTACTTTTCCGGACTATTCAGTACAACATAAAATCATAACGCGCGTATATAGGGTGATGTAAGCAGCACATGTCCCCAAACTTTCTGCCCGATGCAGTAAATTAAATCATAACGTCTCTCTAACTTTTTCGGATCAGTAGACCATGAAGTCATAACGTGTACATATACGAGGATTTTTTCTACGCATTGCATGATCAAGACACATATTTTTGTTTGATATAATACTTCAAATCATTACGAGCACATGTATGGTGCAATAATGCTACACATAGCATTCTCGATACACGCATTTCCGTTTCATATAGAACAACAGCAGATCATAACGAGCACATGTACGCTGCTATAATGCTATGTTGACATGGTCGGGACGTTCTACTTTTCCGGACTATGCAGTATAAAATAATATCATAACGCGCTTATATAGGGTGATGTAATCAACACATATGAATAAACTTTCTGGACGATGCAGAACATTTAATTCGGATGTAACAGAATTATTTATCTTTAAAAAAATACATAATATATTCAGCTAGGAAAAGCTGAAACAAAAACATTTTTATCTTCTTTTTGAAGGTATCAAGGGTCTTGCACTTTGATGGTTACTGGAAGATTATTCCATAACGTTGCAGCAGCTTTTCTGAAACATCTATTACCGTATGTCACTCCACGTGTTGTTGTTACGGCTAAGAATGCTCCAGACTCGGAAGAACTTGTCGTACTGTATCAGCCGACAAGGTCTCTACGATCTAAGTAGTGAGGGGCAATTCACGAGCTTCTGCTTGGACGAGCGAATGTTAAAGTTTAGGTTTATTTCTCACAGTGATTATTAGCCTATGTTTCCAGCAAGCTTTAAAGTTAAACGTACAGATATATGTATAGTTCTAATTAGTTGTCATTATGCTTAAGACTAAGTAACTAGGTATGGGCGTTTTTTTCAAGTCGTCTATTGCTATTACGTAATCTTTCAGCAGTGTGAGTAACTGTCAGCTTTGGGTAAGCTATCGGCATCACAAAAGTCACAATTGCTCATTAAATTCTGATATGATGTTGGATATCATTATTACGCCTGATCCGGTCGTTATTATTGGCAATGAGTCTTCAGATCCTGGCGATAGTGCAGACACTACACCTGACACTAGAGGTACAAACATTATTATTCGTACTAAGACTACGTCTAGTTCGCGTCCGTGATCTGGCAAACAGCTTCATCGAGCCTGGTTCTGTTATTCTGAAATCGATTTTAATAAATAACACTGACGTCTTGACCAATTTGGGAGACCTTTTCCTGTGACATTTTGAAGACCTTTTCCTGTGACCCTAGTCTAAACCTAAACCGAAGTATTTGAGCAATTCACTAAATAAAAAAAAAGGAATAACACTGGAAATAAATGCTCACACTTTCTTATAGTTTGTTTTCTTTTGTTTCATGATCTACCATAAGTACAAGAAAACGTTTATTGTTTATTGGTATATTGTATATCGGTGAGATACGATTAGATCTAATGTATCCATTATAAATACGGGAGGTGAATCTGTAATCTAAAGTTTATATAACCCCTTCATGATGTAACCAATTTCTGTTTGTTAATTAGTGATATTTATTAGGCAGCAGTTACGCGTACTCAAGTGAGCTCAGGTAGCCTGGCGGTTAAGCACTTTGTGCCAACGGTTATGGTTCGAATCCCGTAAGAGGTCGAAACTTTTCCAGATTAATTTCTCGGCTCACAAAATCGTGGGTGGCTGACCATGTTAAATGGCACTGCCTTCTCCACTGAATTATTTAAAATAAAGGGGGACGCTAAAACTATTTGGGGACATTAAACACTCAAGGTATTTCGACTCCATCTTTCCGTACTGCTCTCCCGTGAGTGGTGGGGGAGGAAATTTCTCAACCACTCCCAACATAGAGGCTGTGCCGAATAAAAGACAGCCTCGGGATTCTCCCCGAACAACAAAGCCAAAGCGTAATCAATCCGTACGTTTAGACTGTAGTGTAAATGTACATCACTCATTATGCGTATGCTTTTATTTGTAGTTACGTGCGTTTTAGTGGCATTATTATAAAACTCGACTTCGGACCGGACGAGGCGCTGAGTGGGTGTGGGTCCCCCTCATACTAGCAGATTTAAAAAAGAAACCTTTCAAAGTAAATGGTTTTGGGACATCTGGGCAAAATGCTACCAATATATAAACTTGTTTCCAATTATATGGGTTGAAGAGTGCAATTTGTATTAGGTTAGTAGTCCACGCGGCGATTTCGTTACTAAGGGCATAGACACTGTGAAGCATGACCACTGCTAACCCAGCGGATTTCACAATAATGCGAAAAATCGCTGTATTCAGCCTCCATTTTCAGCGATTTGGCACACGGCGCCTCCTGATGGATGATGCAATGCGTTTTTATTATTGTGTTTGTGGTGCCTGGATTTAATGGGGCCTTCTACATCAAGGCGATCATGCCATTTATCCATCCGCGACCATTCAGGGTTTGCCGTCAGTCGTTGATCACCAATTCGACCGCTCGCTGGCCGTCGGCCGTAGTTGTTTTCTCATGTTTTCAAGTAGACTTATTTTCTAGACAGATGATGACTGCTTATTTTCTCAGAATGCGGTTCAGTAAACCTTACAGAGTCGCGCAATAAACGATACCTGCAACAAAAGGGAAAGTGCAAATTTGGGGAGGAATGGCTACAAATCTCCTAACACAAGGAGTGGGTATGTCCTGATCCAACTAGTAACAATCGCCTCGCGCGATGCAAATATTGCGTCAAAACGATAAATATCGACAACGGCGGCCGGTTTAATTTAGATGGTCACATCGGATCAAAGGTACAGCCCACAACAAAGACGCATACAGTTTAGTAATATTATTTTACTTAAAATTTATATCTAACTATAAAACAGAAATTTAAAAGAAATATCTAGATCTAGTGTGCAGTACATGCACGGGCGTACATCCCATTACATAAATCCGCTCGGCCATTCAATATGTTACGTATGAAACGAACGCCGTAATAGACCGATCCAGACGAAATGCGTTGCCTCGGTTACCAACATGCCGTTTCTGGTTAGAAACAGCTATGTCGCCCACTGTTAACAGCGGATGGCAGCTTTTCATTAACGGAAATATTTCAGCAAATTATTTCATATTACATGGAGACTTATCAATATATATCAATATCAATACTTATCAAGATATCACTCCAATGATTGAGCGGACCGATTTTTCCAGATGAACGATACAGCTAAGCCTTACTTATTCATGTTGACTTATAGGGCATTTTTAGCATAGGTTTCAATGGATTAAATAAATGATTTTAAAATTAAACTTTTAGCTGAAAGTAAATTGATGTTAATGAAGATTTAAAAAATATTTCATGTAGAGTTTAGGAAATATTATTTTACCTGGGAACTAATCATATATGTATTATTATGATTTAGTCATTATCGTTTTGATGTTATTGTTTGCCTTTTTTCTGTTGTGCCGACTGGAAGAGAAGCTAAACAAGCCCCCTCCCCAGACCGACCCCTCCCATGATCCAAGGGGTCCAGACTGATCCCTTATTTGAACAAGCCGACGCAGTCTCTCTGTGGCTTAGCGCGTGATTTCATCACGTCTGTCGCTCTCCCTACATCCGCAGAATGGGCAACATCAACCCAGCGGTCCCCATCCACTCCGACATTTACATATCCATTCGGGATGGGGGTTGTGACAAGTCCTGCGGGTCTTTGTCATGGTGCCACCCAATCGCACTTCGTAAGGGGCGTACAGCTTCTGGACCTCTTCGTTATCTATCCCGTCAACTTGGTTTGCCGTGACTCCTTTTCCCAGACATTTTCATATTCTTCCGGGAGTTCTCATGCTTGCAATTGTCACCTGCTTAAATTTAAGGTAGACTCAGCGGACATGTATCACCAAATTAGCAATACTTCGTGGCTGTGAGCGCTGCGATTAGCGGGGACAGGTACATTCCATACTGATGATACAACTCGTATGTAGCGCTGTTCCATGTATGTCCAACCAAAGAGAAGGGTCGGCCTCGGGATTAGCGATGGGCTTCGGTTGACTCCTGGTGGGGTTGGGTGGTTGTCGTTTAGTCTCGCGTATAGCTGGAGGGCCACTTGCCCCAGTGTCTTCGTCATGGTCCCACCCAGCCGCGTAACGGGCGTATAGCTTCTGGACCTCCTTGTCATCTATCGCGTCGATTTTCAGTGTCACATGATCAAACGACAGGCTGCGAAGATGGTGAACTGTTGAGTTATTGCCTATTGAATTCGCGTTGATGAAATCAAGTTGTGCGTTCCGATCATGCCACGCTACTTGCAACTTTTCCGGACTATGCAGTACAACATAAAATCATAACCCGCGTATACAACGTGATGTAAGCAACACATTTGAACAAACTTTCTGGACGATGCAGTACATTTTATCATAACGTCACTCTCTGGAAGGTGCAGTACATTAAAATCATGACGTCTCTCTCTCTAACTTTTTCGGATCAGTAGAACATGAAATCGTAACGTGTACATATACGGTGCTATTTTCTACGCATTGCATAATGGAGACACACATTTTTGTTTGATATAATACATCAAATCATTACGAGCAAATGTACGGTGCAATAATACTACGCAAGGCATGCTCGATACATGCATTTCCGTTTCATATAGTACAACATTAGAACATAACGAGGACATGTACGGTGCTATAACGCTACGTTGACATGAGCGGGGCGTTGTACTTTTCCGGACTATGCAGTACAACATAAAATCATAACCCGCATATAGAACGTGATGTAAGCAACACATTTGAATAAACTTTCTGGACGATACGGTACATTAAAATCATAACGTCTCTCTTTATAACTTTTTCGGATCATTAGAACATGAAATCATAACTTGTACATATACGGTGCTATTTTCTACGCATTGCATAATGGAGGCACAATTTTTGTTTGACATAATACTTCAAATCATAACGAGCACATAAACGGTACTAAAATGCTACGCATAGCATGCTCGATACACGCATTTCCGTTTCATATAGTAGAACAGCAGATCATAAAGAGCAAATATAAGTTGATATAATGCTACGTTGAAATGAGCGGGACGTTCTACTTTTCCGGACTATGCAGTGCAACATAAAATCATAATCGGGTATACAAGTTGATGTAACCAACCCACATGTGAACAAACTTCTGGATGGTGCAGTACATTAAATCATAACATCTCTCTGTCTCTGTACGGTGCAGTACACGAAATCATAACGTCTCTCTGTCTCTCTATTTCTCTCTCTCTCTCTCTCTCATAATATATATATATATATATATATATATATATATATGTTGCTATATGCGATACGTGGCATGATCGGAACGCACAACTTTTTCGGATCAGTAGAACATGGAATCATAATTTGTACTTATACGGTGCAATTTTCTACGCATTGCATGATCGGGACACACATTTTTGTTTGATATAATACATCAAATCATTAGGAGCATATGTACGGTGCAATAATACTACGCAAGGCATGCTCGGTGCATGCATTTCCGTTTCACATAGTACAACATCAGATCATAACGAGCACATGTACGGTGCTATAACATTAGTTGACATGATCGGAATGTTCTACTTTTCCGGACTATTCAGTACAACATAAAATCATAACGCGCGTATATAGGGTGATGTAAGCAGCACATGTCCCCAAACTTTCTGCCCGATGCAGTAAATTAAATCATAACGTCTCTCTAACTTTTTCGGATCAGTAGACCATGAAGTCATAACGTGTACATATACGAGGATTTTTTCTACGCATTGCATGATCAAGACACATATTTTTGTTTGATATAATACTTCAAATCATTACGAGCACATGTATGGTGCAATAATGCTACACATAGCATTCTCGATACACGCATTTCCGTTTCATATAGAACAACAGCAGATCATAACGAGCACATGTACGCTGCTATAATGCTATGTTGACATGGTCGGGACGTTCTACTTTTCCGGACTATGCAGTATAAAATAATATCATAACGCGCTTATATAGGGTGATGTAATCAACACATATGAATAAACTTTCTGGACGATGCAGAACATTTAATTCGGATGTAACAGAATTATTTATCTTTAAAAAAATACATAATATATTCAGCTAGGAAAAGCTGAAACAAAAACATTTTTATCTTCTTTTTGAAGGTATCAAGGGTCTTGCACTTTGATGGTTACTGGAAGATTATTCCATAACGTTGCAGCAGCTTTTCTGAAACATCTATTACCGTATGTCACTCCACGTGTTGTTGTTACGGCTAAGAATGCTCCAGACTCGGAAGAACTTGTCGTACTGTATCAGCCGACAAGGTCTCTACGATCTAAGTAGTGAGGGGCAATTCACGAGCTTCTGCTTGGACGAGCGAATGTTAAAGTTTAGGTTTATTTCTCACAGTGATTATTAGCCTATGTTTCCAGCAAGCTTTAAAGTTAAACGTACAGATATATGTATAGTTCTAATTAGTTGTCATTATGCTTAAGACTAAGTAACTAGGTATGGGCGTTTTTTTCAAGTCGTCTATTGCTATTACGTAATCTTTCAGCAGTGTGAGTAACTGTCAGCTTTGGGTAAGCTATCGGCATCACAAAAGTCACAATTGCTCATTAAATTCTGATATGATGTTGGATATCATTATTACGCCTGATCCGGTCGTTATTATTGGCAATGAGTCTTCAGATCCTGGCGATAGTGCAGACACTACACCTGACACTAGAGGTACAAACATTATTATTCGTACTAAGACTACGTCTAGTTCGCGTCCGTGATCTGGCAAACAGCTTCATCGAGCCTGGTTCTGTTATTCTGAAATCGATTTTAATAAATAACACTGACGTCTTGACCAATTTGGGAGACCTTTTCCTGTGACATTTTGAAGACCTTTTCCTGTGACCCTAGTCTAAACCTAAACCGAAGTATTTGAGCAATTCACTAAATAAAAAAAAAGGAATAACACTGGAAATAAATGCTCACACTTTCTTATAGTTTGTTTTCTTTTGTTTCATGATCTACCATAAGTACAAGAAAACGTTTATTGTTTATTGGTATATTGTATATCGGTGAGATACGATTAGATCTAATGTATCCATTATAAATACGGGAGGTGAATCTGTAATCTAAAGTTTATATAACCCCTTCATGATGTAACCAATTTCTGTTTGTTAATTAGTGATATTTATTAGGCAGCAGTTACGCGTACTCAAGTGAGCTCCGGTGGTCTGGCGGTTAAGCACTTGGTGCCAACGGTCAACGGTTCGAACCCCGTAAGAGGTCGAAACCTTTCCAGATAAATTTCTGAGCTCACAAAATCGTGGGTGGCTGACCACGTTAAATGGCACTGCCTTCTCCACTGAATTATTTAAAATAAAGGGGGACGCTAAAACCCCCTGAGGACGTTAAACACTCGAGGTATTTCGACTCCATCTTTCCGTACTGCTCCGCTGTGAGTGGTGGGGAGGAAATTTCTCAACCACTCCAACATAGAGTAGACTTTCAAAGTTTTCTGGTTTTAAGTTTAATTTACACATTTGTTCAAATTCAGACCAATCAGCTTTCCCCAATTGCCATCTTTGTAAATTATCATTTTGACCGTTATGTTTTAAGTGAAGAAATGTCGGGAGGTGATCACTTTCACAGAATTCTTCATAAACTTTCCAATATATATCTAGGAATAATGATGATGAAAATTACCAGTTGCTGGGTGGATATATGTGGGTTGTCCATTATTTAAAAGTCATAACTGATGTTGTGCAATGAAATGTTCTATTTTTCTACCCTTATTATTGTGATTTTTACATCCCCATAAAATACTTTGAGCATTCATGTCTCCAACTAAAATATATGGTAAAGGAAGCTGGTCAACAAGTTGATTTTTTGTGTGGATTTAGTGCAGATGTTGGAGGTAAATAAATTGAGCACATAGTTATTGTTTTGTGGGCGGAGATTGATACTGCAAAGGTGTATTTAAATTAATTTCTCGGTGTGGGATTCTTTTTCTGGTTAAAATGGATACACAATCAATGGGTTTACCATTTATGGCTTGGGAATAGTGATGATATGCTGAATATTTATGAAAGTCTATTGTTTTTGTTTGGTCAATATATGTTTCTTGTAGACATGTTGCTATTGGATTATATGCCTGTATAAATATTTTAATTTCTTCTATATTCCTACGAAACCTCTACAGTTCCAATTTATTATGGTATCAATCATCGTGGTTTTGCCAAAGATGTCTGGTTCATAGTATCCATAAACTCCAGTTCCATCTCTCCATCATCTAAGATATTTTTTAAGATATCAAACCTGTTGCTAACCTACAATACATGCAACCCAAATACCAGTTCTAAATGAATACAAATTTTTGGGTGTGATATTTGATAAGAAATTGTAATTTATACCTCATAAAATATTTAAAAATAAAATGCCAAAATGCACTCAACCTACTACGTATCGAACATAGACTGGGGAGCTGATCGCAATGTCTTGTTAAGGCTTTACAGGGCCCTAATTTGATCCAAATTAGATTATGGATGTATTGTATATGAATTGGCACGACCGTCATACATCAAATCATTAGACACAATATAAAATCAAGGACTGAGATTATGCTTGGGAGCTTTCCGTGCATCTCCAATGGAAAGCCTTTAAATGGAAGCCAATGAACCATCAGTGTACAATAGACGCAACAAAATTCAATTTCAATACGCACTTAAACTAATTGTTAATTGTTATCAAATGGACAGAATAACCAGCTCTAAACAATCACTACTACAAAAATATGACATTTAGTCCTGATCAGTGAACTGTTTAAAGTTAGACAGAATATACCCAGAGATGTAATAGACACATGCATTGACTACTGTAACAGATAACACCAGTAAATCTGTAACCAAGAGATTGGCCTGTTTACATGGTATCTCATGTAACAATACCTTGTAAAATAATGACTTGAACCAAGTGCATACACAATGTGTAAACACATGTTTTCCTTTTTTCAAGTTGGTTAAAGAAATTGATTTGATATGCATTTAAGTTATGAAGAGAAATATACCAATTAAACCACACGAGCTGAACATTCAAGTACTAATTTAGGTGCTGTAATCCGTTTTTGTATTAATTAATTAAGATATGAAATGGGCTGACAAAATTTCATGGGTTTGATGCCTTGTTTCTTATTTAATTAATTTTATAATACAAATTTTCACCATTAATATTTATAAATATTAATTACCATCACAGCTGGCCCTGTCTCCTGTATAGGTCTCCTATCTGTTAATACCTTCCTCTTTGATTTCAGTGGATGCATGCGGTGGATTTGGTACATCAAAAATAGTTCGAATAGCATTCTAGATAAGTTGTCTGCTTCATGAATTCCGTTTCAGTTAAATGCATATCATACATTCTACAATTAGTATTCAAGTAATTTAAATCTTTCCTCATCATATATCTGAACGACAACAATTAATAACCCATCTTTTACTTCTGTCAATAGAAAAAAATAACAAAATGAATGTTTCTACCACTAGTTGAGGTATTTAATAATTAATTTCATAACATTTAAATTATAAATAGAAGTCCATATATATATATATATATATATATATATATATATATATATATATATATATCAATAAGTACCAATTGCTTACGTTTAAAAATAAATATGGATGCAGGTGATTATGGAAATACTCAGCTACTTATAATTATTGTAATTAGGGAAAAAGTATCTGATTATAGTAATGTAATTTTAGAAGTCCAATTATATTATTAACAATAATAAAGTAAAATATACCTCTCGCTCATAACATCTTCAGTGGCTCCAGTACATGTAACTGTAAGCTTATGTATATCTTACATACCCATTTTGTGATTAATAGGTTGATGTTGTTCAATAAAATTTAATCAGATTTTGTCTGAAACAAATATAGATCTAGATAGATCCTGCTTCGGTCTACTGAATGGGTCATGTCAAATAGGGGTGTGTCTACTTCAAATTGTTATGCTTATTTTTTAAATATCCTTTATTAAGTTTATTTAAAAAAAAGCCAGATCATATCAAATTTGTACACTAGAATTCATTTCCTTTCGAGAATGTCTTTATTTGTGCATACTTTTTCTGTTACTGCAGCCGAAAGCGGCACAGAATGAACCAGTGCCATGTTAACGAAGGGAGCTGTCCGTGACAATCTACCCCCGGTCGCTAGGGCCCTGGCGCTCCATGAATTCAAAATGGCATCCCATGTTAAAACGCGAAGTAACACGTCTTGTTATAAATAGTCTTTGTATTTACCTCGCACTTGATCATGGTATTGGCTCTGCTGGGGACAAATCTTATTATATGCGTGGATTATTTGTCCTGCCTACAGGCCATAGAAAATTTAGACATAGAACTTCCACTTGTCCTCAGTATTTTAGAACTACATTCCACCCTTAAAGCTCTAAAAAAGGATGTAGTATTCTGCTGTATACCGAGCCATGTCGGTATTCGTGGCAAAGAACTCGCTGATAAGACTGCCAGAACTGCTCTAAAAGGTCGGAAGATCAACATTCCATTACCACACACTGATTTCCGACTTATCATAAAGCAAAACGTAAGAAAGCATTGGTAAGATTTCTCGTAACTGCAATCTGAAAATAAATTGCATGCAGTGCAGCCTGCATTAGGATGTTCGATGTGGTCCTGTCGGGAAAGGCGTCGTGAGGAAATTGTGCTCTGCCGTTTACGAATCGGACATGCTTTCCTCACCCATAGATACCTCTTGGCTGGAGAAGATCCACCAGAGTGTATCTCCTGCCAAGAACGCCTGACAGTCGATCACATCCTCCTTCATTGCTCGGAATGCCACCACATCAGTGTACACTACTACCATGCAGAGACTCGGATAGAGCTGCTGGAGAATATTTCACCGGACACAATTTTAAACTTCCTAAGAGAAGCTGGTCTTTTCTTCTGAATATAATTTATTTAAAGTGGTAACATCTAGTCAGCATCATTCCAAAGAGAAGATGGTCTTTTCTTATTAATATTATTTATTTAAAGTGAGAATATCTAGTCAATGTCATAACCTTATCTAGTATTTCCTCTATAGAAGCAGGTCTTCTCTATTAATGGAAATCTATTTAATTACCTCTAGTCATTATCTTCTATATTTCACATGTTATTCACCCTGTTGGACAATTAAGAATCTGATTTTATCTTTTTAACAAGCTTATACACCTATACACCAATGTATATTTACCATTTATACTTAACAATTTACATCCTAGCTTATACAAACATTTTATCAATGCCAGTAATCCGGCTTTTTAAGTTTTTATAAAGATTCGTTAAAACGGTTTTATTTCCAAACGTTGTAAGACACTGAATGGCCTAAATTGTGCCGATGTGTCGTTAAACAACATTCATCCATCCATCCTGATGCTGCTGCTAAACGGGTCCTTCAGCTTAATACTACAAGAAACAAATTACCCTACTCAGACTTTAGGCATACTTTAAAATCTCACTACGTAACAAAATGGTTGGGACGATCACATTTTCAATAAATTACATTCTGTTAAACCAGTCCTTGGCATTGTATTCAATGTTATTTTGTTGGTGTCTTTTGTAATCAATGTATTAACGAAAACCTTATAATTTCAATGACGTATGAATCACACACAATCTTATTTGTACCTTAACACTTTACATCCAATATTTATGTTTTAGCCCTATTTATATGTAGTTCGCCGTTGATGGCACAATATGATAGTCTGAAATAAATGATCCAACGCATGTAGCCGAGTTGTCTAGTTAGTGCATAAAGCAAGACGATATGTGTAGATCATCGTAGTTAGTCTGATAGTTCGTTTATCTAGATCGACGCAGTTAGTTTATACAGTGATCTGGTTCGCAATAGTTGTAGATCTGTAGAGGGAGTGACGCCATCACATTCACTGGCACAGTTGGGTTATCCCAATCTTTTATCCCAAATGACTCCCCGATTTATGTTTCGAAAGTTTGGACGAGTTTCGTTCGGTATCTGAAAGGCAAGTTCGGTTTCGTCGTAGTGCTGTGCTTTGAGATAGAAATATCTTTGTTCCAGGCAGTTTAAGGTCGTACCTTCATATGAAAACGTCGTAGGATAGAAGTTTGATAAAGGGATTTGAATACCATAAAAGTACAATACGTCGTTAGATTCAGAGCACCCTACAGAGATCTGTACCTCAGGTGGTAGCGCTGACAGGGTCTCAAGACTGTACCTTTTGTCTTTTACTACCAGACGGTCGTGTTTTAGGTAGGCATTGTCTTTGTATGATTTGGTGTTACGGGCATAATTGACAATATGTTGGAGTATTTTCCTTTTATTAGCGATGTGTTCCGGGTATTCTTGCCTCAGGTGAATCTTGTCAGCCAGAGTAGAGGGATGTTTCCAGGCAATTTGCCTATCCAGTGGATGGTGGAATTTAACCAGGATAGGTCGAGTTTTCTCCTTGTTATACTTTTCCATTCGGTATGCATGAATAATGGTGCGCTCATTTACATCAGCCCCGATGCTGGTCAACAGATTATCTATTACATTTATAGTGTTTTCCCGTTATCTCTCAGGAACAAGTGATATGACATGAGTTGATGGACTTATTGTATGAAATAATAAGGATATGAACTATCCATGTATATATCCCGAGTGTGTGTCGGAAATATGTGTGATTGTGTGATTGCGGACATAAGTCAGCAACGATGAGACCATTTCCAACAGTAAAATCATACATTATTTTGAATGTTCATTAAACCTTATTGTGCCTTGAATTTTGCTGGCCAACGGGAGCTTTACATTAAGATCACCCATTATGGCGATATGTGCTAGCGTGCCATAGTCACCTACGACTGTATGTGGTGAATCAATTGTGGATACATATTCATCAGTAAGGTCCCTGTTATCTCATTGAAAGGATGCCATATAAACACATATTACGACCCGTATTGTTGTGCCAGTGCCGTCCTGAACACTTACGGCCAGAATCCTGTCGCTTGTGGTTATGAGCTCCTGATAATAGAGACATTTGGCGGTGTCGGTGTAATTTGTAAACAACATAAAGGTACGACCCACATAGTCTGATTCTATGTCAGCCATGCCGGATTTAGCAAATACACAGTATGATTCGTCACTAGTTTTGGAATTGTTGGAGATAAGTGAATATATTAGATCAAGTTCATTGGCTCTCAGCCAAGTCCCTGAGAAACAAAGAACATCATTTAGCAGTAGCCTGTCACACCAATAATCAATTGATGATTTGATCGCTTTACAATTAAAATGTTCGATCTTAAATTGCGTCGTGCCAGTTGGGTCAGTCCCATCTGCGTGTATTGTGTCCAGGCGCCCTGTGATGTATGTGGTCGTTTCGTTCCCGTTCGTCACAGTATTGGTTTCTGTCGTACAAGTTCGTGTTGCCTATCATTGTAGGATCGTGTATAGGACTGTTCGTTGTGATTCGTTGTCTCAGTGGCCGTATTGCTTTCCTGTCGCTTTTCGTTTTTACTTGTGTCCTTATCGTGTCCGGAATGTCTTTCCAGTACGTTATTCTTCACGAAGGGGTCGCACATGTAAGCCTTTGTCCTATACATTCAACTTTTTAATGGATGGTATTGTGGCCATAAAAGATCCCCGACCATCCTTGTCACTACATATCACTACCACCTGTGTTCGAAATGGAAAAACTATATAAATATAAAAAATTGATATCGATAGTATGACGATTATAGAGATAGATGAACGGACATACGGACCAACGCGCACGCACGCACTGAAACACGGACGAACGTACAAGCAGGCACTGAACCACTACGGACATGCACTCGCGCACTGGAACACGCACAGACACGAAGGCACTGAAAAAAGCATGAACGGATACGGACGCTCATGACACACATACAAAGGTCGAAAAAAATCAAAATCTACGGAAACCAAAGAATAAAATATTGTACATAAGATCAAATATTATAATCTGATTATTTGGGAACATTTAATAATAATAATAATAATATATTATAAACCTCTTTTAATGGTGACGTTGTGGGTATATTATGTCATATTATTTAGTTATATTACTTACCATAAATAGGTACCAAGAAATACAATATAACGTTAACGTAAAGATAAAATATTACAATAACATAGAAATACAATATAACGTTAACGTAAAGATAAAATATTACAATAACATAGAAATACAATATAACGTTAACGTAAAGATAAAATATTACAATAACATAGAAATACAATATAACGTTAACATACCGAAAAATAAGAAGATTTATGTTTATTTTATTAATCCAGTATTTAGCATCAGATTACTTTATATCAATACAAATGTAACTTCTAAATAACAATAAATAACTTGATACGCCTCATTGGTCTAGCGGTAGCGTGTTGGATCACAGATCACTACCACCCGTGTTCGAATCTCGGCGTGAGCAGATCTGAAGGTTGTTTCATCTTTGACTTCGCTTCATTACATTTGGAGGTCGCTCGATTCATTTAGCCTGCCATGTATACAAAAGTGGCCGTAAAACATCAATCATCATCATCTTCTATTTTCAGTAATAAATGCTGTTTTAGGAAACCTGGAAACCGATTTTTATCAAATATTTCCGTTATATAATATATATATATATATATATATATATATATATATATATATATAGAGAGAGAGAGAGAGAGAGAGAGAGAGAGAGAGGAGAGTCCCTTATTACATACCAGTATTCGTAGCAATGAAATCGCTGATAAGGCTGCCAAAACTGCTCTAAAAGGTCGGAAGATCAACATTCCATTACCTTTCACTGACTTCCGACCTATCATAAAGCAAATCTCAAGAAAACAGTGGTAAGATATCTGGTCACTGCAATCCAAAAATAAATTCCATGCAGTGCAGCCTGCATTAAGATATTCGGTGTCGTCCTGTCAGGAAAGGCATCGTGAGGAAATTGTGCTCTGCCGCTTACTCTTCCCTCACTCATAGATATCTCTTGGCTGGAGAAGATCCACCAGAGTGTATCTCCTGCCAAGAACGCCTGACAGTAGTTATAAAACTAATGTTAGCTCGTTGTTTTGTTGTTGTTGTGAGGTACGAGCTAGACGATAAGTGACATAAAGTGATAGTGGTTTTAATCAAATCATCACCCATCTTAAATAAGGTATTCAACAAGAAGTCCTTCATTTTCTGGCCATTATCATTGTGTCACAAATCCCGAAATATTAAAAGTTTGGACAGATTTTTTAAATTCAATAATAAATATGAAAAGTGACTGTGTCCTCGTAGTATGTGCATGTGTGTCTATATGTACGTATCTATGTGTGTACGTCTATGTGTATGTGTCTATGAGTATGTGTACGTGTCTGTGTATGTATACGTGTCTGTGTGTATGTATACATGTCTATGTGTGTATGCGTACGCGTCTGGGCGTGTCTATGTGTGTATGTGTCTAAGTCTGTGTGCGTATGATTAAGTATATGTGTGCGTGCTTGTCTATGTGTGCGTGGATCGGTGGCAGCAACATTGCTTACTAGTTCTCACAGACATAATTACAGTTCTGTTGTGTTTAGACAAGTCTTATTATTGCAATTTTAAGTTTGTTCCCATCATGCTTACAGAATATACATGAATCACACTTTTGTGCCAGCCATATGTTGGTCTTGAATATATAACAACTGTTTTGGAAATTTGTGCTTTGAACATTAATAAAACATGGTTATAACATTTACAATTGCTTAACTATATTTAGTTTATGCATGATAATTGTTTTTATGAAAATGACAAGCGATAAAGTTTAAAAATATGTTTAATTTTCATAAAAATAGGCTTCTTCCGGTTTCTTATGAAAGTAACTATTTCTTCCTGGTAGTTTCTTCACCAGCTTAAACTACATTCAGATGATGATGATTGGTATTATTTTACCACTTTTGTGCACGTAATAGGTTAAATGGGCCGAGTGACCTCCAAAGGTAATGAAGTGAAGTGAAAGATGAAACACCCTTCAGATATGCCCATACCGAGATTCAAACATGGGTGGTAGTAATCTGTGATCCAATAAACTACCTTCAGAAGAAACTACCAACCCTGATATAAATATAGAACAGAGACACATAAACACGAGAGTATTCTGAACTCAGATGTTGTATAGAATTATAGAAATTTTATTGCTGATGCATCCAATGAAAATGTGATCTGAAACTATACAAAACTTTGACCATTCATTATTAAATTGGCTAAGCATGTGAATAGACAGTTGTACAATATAAGTATATTATTTATTTGTTAGTACTGATTTTGTCATTTTCAACTTATATTGTACAACTGTCTATTCACATGCTTAGCCAGATTAATAATGAATGGTCAATTAACTTGATTTTCAATCACAAACATACAAAAAGGTAATAGTAAAATTAAACAGAAGTACAAAAAACCTTTGAATATGTTGTTCTGTTTAACAATTTCATATAAATATATCTATACATCTAAAAAATTAAAGAGCGATGGCAAGAATATTCATAACAGAAAGGATATGTGTTGAAAGGCATAGGAAATTTCTGTGGATATTATAGTCAAATATAATTATATAAAAGACAATATGCATGATGTTATTAATTTAAGCAGATGGTGTCACTAAGAAATTATTACGTAACATGTGACATGAGAAGAAATGCAAGGGTCACACTGTCAAACAATAGCAATAGTATTTGATCAGTAAATTATGTCATTATTTTAAAACCATGTTAACATTCCATATAAATATAACATACAAGAATACTATATTAAGGTTATTATATAAATGATAAACAAATGGTTTATCCCATCGTGGTAAGGATGTATGAAATATTACCTAATTGCCGAATCAAGTTATTGTTTCCTTTCTATTTTTAACATATCTGTTGTGGTATATTTGTCCATGATTCTGACACTTTTACAACTGCACCGTGTGTTGCTCTGATTACATCCTGTGTCTGTTGTAATATAAACAATGCACCAATCCACCAGGCTGTGGCTTGTTCCTTTACAAGCAATCTGCAAAACAAGAAGTATGGATTCATTCTAATCATATATTATAGGCATGCATTCCTGAAAAATGGGCACACCAGAATAGGTTTTTTAAAGTTTGCATGTTTAAGTGTTTTATATGGTAAAGTGTAAAATAATAATACTATAATAATAGTAATAACAATAATGAAGAGCATAATGATAATAATATCTATTTAACAAAGTATTAAAAATAGCTCATACTTTAGGGATTTAGAAATGATAATATTTATAAACAAATTAAATGCTTATTTAAAACAAACTTTGGATAAAATTGAGGATGAGTTTTCATATGTTTTTTTATTGTCCAACTGTTGAGAAACTACTGATCGTGGAATGCAGACTGGTTAGGAAATTTGCTTGGTATGGGCAAATATTTTAAACCATAGCATGACTCGAGAGTGAAAATCTTAATGTTCCATAAAACTAAACAACATGCCACTTCGGAATGAAAAGCAACAACTTCATCCTTTACCGTTCAATTCTTTTTTAAATATGTAATGCTTAGAACAGTAACCAAAAATTCCACATTTTGACATTATTTATGATATTTGTGAGTATAGCTGTATTAGTCCTCAAAATATTTTCTGATGGTGGACCATCCCTTTAAATATCTGAATTAAATACATAAACTTGTATAGATATTTAATTAGCAGGTTAACCATTTCTAGATTCTTATCCAAAACCAGTTCTCCAAGATACTGAACAAATTGAGTCAGGTCTTCTTCTTCAGGTGCTTAAAAAGGGAAGATAACAACAATGAGAAACATGGACTCACTATGTCCTAAATTGAAATCCATGTATGACAGTTAATACAATCTAAGCTGTATGTGTATGACAGTTAATACAATCTAAGTTGTATGTGTACCTCGCATTAATAACAAATGAATGCTTTGAACGTACTGGGAGAAGATTTGATCCAATCTTTCATCAGCATCTTGACCTCAGCTAAGGTCACAGCACCAGCTAAGTTAACAGGATCAGGCTGAGATGAGGCATAGGTCTCACGATGAGGAAGTTGTTTATTGCTACTACTGTTTCCTTTTATTTCCTGTAATGGAATATTGAAATGTCAACAACAACTATAATGATAAGATGATAATAACAATTATATGACAAACAACTATTGTGATAAAATTCGTTACAATGATACTCAATATCTGTTACAACTTGGATTCCAAGTTTCTACCACAAAACAGCCATTATGAACAATAATATGTGCATTATTGAAATCACGTCAAACTAGTATCATGCATCTGTTTAGTTAAGAAAGCTATTCAATATTGTTTGAATAACAAGGTTTATAAGGTGTTATTATAAGTGGTACCATATTGATATAAGGTATGCATTGTAATAGAAAAACATAAGTTTCAACAC
Source organism: Paralvinella palmiformis (assembly GCA_025642065.1). Taxonomy (NCBI): domain Eukaryota; kingdom Metazoa; phylum Annelida; class Polychaeta; order Terebellida; family Alvinellidae; genus Paralvinella; species Paralvinella palmiformis. The sequence goes on along the minus strand of JAODUP010000138.1, from coordinate 600,536 downwards.
TTTCAACTTCAACCAAGATGATTACTGGATTAGTATTCCAGTTAATAAAGTTAATACAGTTTGAATTAACGTACAAAACAGTACATTGGCTGTTGTTTGCTAATAAAAAAAAACTGTTCAGCATCATAATCAGCAGTTTATACTTTGCAACCAATAAAAATGTTTTAATATGCTAACTTCCAATTGGAGATATCTTGGTAATAAAGCAGATTTTTCAGCCTACAGTCCCAAATAAAAAAATAAAAGCTACTAACGAAAATTAAATCTACTCATCAATATACAACATACATAACTAGTACAGATAAGAAACTGTGTTAATCAATTGTGTGTTTGTAATGTCAGCAAACTGTTGTGACTGATATGAATGTAATCATAATATGATACAATATGGCAGTATTTTTTGGACCCCTTACATTGAAGTGCTATGAGTTTCCTTACATATTTAAAATATTACATACCTCTACCTTTTCATTATGTTTATGTCCAGTGCCAAATTCCAGTTTTTTGGGATTCAGGTTTTTGTCTCTCCAATCTTGAGGTACTTTAAAAATGGGGCTTTGTTTCTTAATGTGTTTTGGTGATTTTCCTGGCGACTTTCTCGATGATTTTCTTGGAGACTTGTTTGGGGGCCCTTTGATGGGAGACCATTTTTGCTGTAAACAAAAATAATATTAGTACAACACAAGAATAATATCTAATCAGTGTGTGCATACATACGCACAAGTACAAATATATATTAAACAGTCATTCGTTCACAGAATAGCATAATACAAAACTTACATAGCCTTCACAGAGAACTGAGCACTGAATTTAATGTGAAGCTATTTTGTTAGAAAAGATAATAGTTTGAATAATAAATTATGACAAAAACAGTTTATTAATATTTCCCATCCTATACTTCACTCTGACTCATGTCTAAAATATATAATAGCCATCCAATTGGTAAAAAGGGTCATCTAGTACATATTATTTGTTGTCTATCAGTCAGAAGAACTGTTGTTTTCAACAATTATACTTCATAACAACATACTTTTATTCTCATCAGTGGATGTATATCAGACTGATCCACAACCTTGTTTGGCCTTTGGGTTGACTGATGTGATTGTTCAGCATAAGTTCTTTCTAGTTCAAGTCTCAAATCAGCTGGAAGAGCAGCTAGGCAACTTGGATCCACCAAATAACAGATAATGAAATGTATAATGAGTGTGTGTATGTGTATATTTGTGTGTGTGTGTGTGTGTGTGTTTAGGGTACATAGTAAGAGGCAACAGGCACAGAGCATCAACATATCTAAACATCCTTCGAAACCTACCTCCATAAATCTAAATACAACTATACATACATTAATCTAAAAATAAAATGTTTCATACCTCCACATATTGATAAATGTGTGCGTATACCTAAGCATGTGTCTGGTCTACTCATCAGCCTGTGGGAACCAGCTAATTCGCGTTTCGTACGCGACAAATATGTCACGCCCACAAGAAAGCGGCTACATGCAGGCTACGTACAAAAAGCGGAAGCACGTAAAAAACATACCATTTGATACCACAGTTCGCAACAAACAACACGTGCGTGTGGTTCAATGGTGACTTGCTACATACATATCATAAACTATTTGACACCACAGTTTACATTCAACAGTAATTTTCTGTGGTCCAAAAGAAACCTGTATATAAAACATTTCGACACCTCAGATGCTGACCTCAGCTTTATTCTGGGTTCGAATAACTGAATAAATCCTATTTATATGAACTACATGATGACACTGACTTATGTATCTAAAAACCTATACATCAATAAATATTTTAGTTCTTAGTGAATAAATTAAAAATATGCCAACCTAAATATTCTTTAATAATAGCTGTCAAAAAGGAGGAAGTGCCACAATATTTTCATCCAATGCAGCACATTTTTCGGTCGCCTTTCGGAGTGGTCAGTTTCTAAATCTAATGATGTTGTTGTTGACTGGGTTTGCCAAAAGGAACATTCTGGCTTTCTACATTGACATTATGCTCTGATTAGACGAGAAGCACTAGAAACACTCTTTTTAGAGCATTTTCAAGTCGAATATCTGCAGGAAGTTCGCTTAAAAACACCTTGTCAGCCTAATGAATAAACAAACTGGTCAGTAAAACAAACCACAAACAACAAGCCAGCATCATGACTGGATATAACTGACTTATCTTTATGAAAGTTCCCTCTTTAATGTATATTCTAATTATGATAAATAAATACAATATTGTGGGTATGTGTGTGTGTGGGTGAATGTGCATTCATATGTGTGTGTATATATTTAAGCGGTAAACGGACAAAACCCCACTGGACAAAACCCCATCGGGCATAACCCCATCGGACAAAACCCCACTCGGACAAAACCCCACTCACTAATACACATTTCGGACATAACCCCACTCTTAAATTAATACTCTCCATAATATTGTACAACATGTTCAAAAGTGCTTTACATGTAAACTTAAATTAACTATATATATATATATATATATATATATATATATATATATATATATATATATATATATATATATATATATATATATATATATAAAACTGTTGAAGAATATATATATATATATATATATATAGTGTGTGTTAAAAACCCTGAGGACGTAAAACCCTCTGACAGTGACCACCCTCAAGGTATTACGGCTCCATTTTTCCATACAGCTCCACTGTAAGTGGTAGGGGAGGAGGTTTCTCAACCACTCCAACATAGAGGTTGTAATAGTGGTGGTGACGATGATGGTGATGATGGCAGTGGTAGGGGTGATGGTGGTGGGAGTGGTGACGATCGTGGTGGTGATGATTGTGATAGTGGTGAAGGTAGTGGTGACAGTAGTGGTGACGGTAGTGGTGATGGTGGTGAGGTGGTAACGATCGTGATAGTGATGATTATGATAGCGGTAGTAATGGTGATGGTGGGGTTGATGGAGGTCAAAGTTAGAAGATGTTTCACCTGATGAACAAAAACGGAGTTTTGACATGAACGAGGTAACTTTAATTAGTTCCATTATTTGGATGAAGCTTTCTTTTATTTGTGTGGTAGGGGAGGAGGTTTCTCAACCACTCCAACATAGAGGCTATGCAGATTAAGCGACACCCTGGGGATTCTCCCCGAACAACAAAACCATAACTTCATATACTTATCATATTTTATTCGATTTGGATACAAAATTCTGACTCATCTGAAAGATAATACAAGGTACTATACAAACTTGTATACTACTACTACTACTTCTACTACTTTGAACAACACCACCACTACTACTACTACTACTACTTCTACTACTTTGAACAACACCACCACTACTACTACGCATACGCATACGGATCTGTTATTATTCTATTTGTAATAGTATTTTAATATCTTTGTATTTTCATGGACGCGTTATGCAAAGGGTTTATTAATGAAATAAAAATTAACGAATTCGATATCTTATATGTAGACGTTTCGTACAATGGGTTTTCAGTACACAATGGAATAAATTCTATATAAATAGAAATAAGCAAGTAGCTTGAAAAGGGACAAGCAAGCTCACACACACACACACACACACAGAGAGAGAGAGAGAGAGAGAGAGAGAGAGAGAGAGACACACACACACACACAATTATATAGTGTGCACACACGCACACAGAGCCAAGTAATAAACAAACGTCTTTGATACATTGATATTACTTTATTAAAATCAACCTGATTATATCAAAGCGTAATTAGGTAAATAGTAATATATTGCATATAAAGTATTTAATTGTATGAATTATTTTTATCTTAAAGAAATAAATGTTTGGTTTCTCATGTTACTTCATAATTGGATTTTGGAAGCTCAATCCAAACTTGTCTACTTAAACCATCATTATTGCTGTAACTGTCAGAACTGACAATCCATGTTAATGTTCTTTCACGTTCTTGGCCTTTAATCGTCACATCCAGGTACGATATCGCACACAGCCATATCAGGTTTGAAGCCAAGACCTTTAGGACACGTCAGATGAAATTTATACCATCTATTGCCATGACTGACGCATATATAATATTGTTTGCAGCTGGACGGGTGTGCATAGAGCCCTGGTGCTGTGCATGTGATACCTGGAAGGAAAGATAGTAATGCTTAAATACTAATAAACAGAGATGTATATAGAGATTTTCTTTGGTGTTCATGCAACTGTAGGAAGCAACATAGCAAGTAAAGTTACACCGTTTGTGGTAGATACTAATCTCACTCTTGCTAAATAATACTTTCACTGTTTCTATTTTAAACCTCAAATTTAATACAAATTGTGTTTGTCGGAACGTCACTAAAATTAATTGCACTTGTAAATTTCATTTGGATACTGAAAGACAGCTTTAATTGTAATGATATGAATGCACACAACACGATAATGTAATTACAGTTAAATGTCGGCTGGCCATAATTTATAATTGGTCGTAAATTTAGAATGTTATTCAAATGATAAAATAAAATTGAACTCTTAGATTACGAAATTTCATTTTAATGTGTGAAGTAGTTTTATAAGATAAATTCTCATGTTTTAGACAAAAAAAAAAAAACCCATACAGATGATAAAATTACCTACATTAGCTATGTTAACTGATATAGAATGTAAGGGGGGGGGGTAATTTATACTGTTTGTCTTTGTGATCGATATCACTCCAACCGGCAAGAACGTATCCATATTGGGAGAACATCTTAATTTAAGTCAATAATACACACAATGTCTTCTGATTGCGGGTTTACATTATTTATCATCGTCAACTTATTGTTCTACATCTCTCACCTGGCGTGTAATATTGCCAACTCTGTGCTACTGTTGCTATCTTCGTCTCGGACTTCTGAATCTTCTTCTTTTCATAAAGATCTTTATCCGACGATGGATTTGGTTCCGTCAATGATCGCTCACCGGTCATTCGTCCTTCCTGTTAATAGACAAGTTAGTAAAGAGCGCACTCTGTCAAACGCCACGAATTAAAGTAATCTTTACTGCTAACTTCGATCTTAACAAAACTGTTATTTGCTATAGCAATATTGTTTACGAACATTATTTTTAGTGTTTACTCTAATTTTTATATAATTTTCCTTTGTCCAATATCCTAAGTAATATATTGTCTCTTATATTTTTAATAATTCAATGTCATTTTGCGGTAATTGGTTAATCTTTTTTTATGCTGGCCGAAGTCAACAGTTGTACTATTGTTTCCTCGAACTTTAGCCTGTTTCGGAGGGACATTGTGAAGTTGACAAGTATCAACATATACTAATAAAACACACAATACTGTAATCTCAAAGTTCCAAAGTCAGGTTTTGTTTCTGGTATCTATTAAGCATCAGATAACTATCAACACTGAATCCATGTGACTGCTCAACTTACATGCCCATCCTGGCTAAACACCAGGTGGTTAACATTGAGTCAATGATCCCTTAAATGTATAGTAAAGATGTGACTTCAAGCGTCAGATCACTCCCACATTCACCCAGTTTGCCACATTGAAGCATCCCAACCATAGATATGGGAGAATTGTTGATGATCAGTATGACTTGTTAGACTACGTGGTGTTGACATCTAATTGCAATTTAATTCTAAATATATGGAAAAAAAATCATCTGGCATATTTAACAATTGATTTTAAATAACCTAAGATAATAAAAATTAAAGAATCAAAATGCACGATTTAAAAACACTTTGCAGTGATTTAAATAATGGTTTAAATCAAATAACTAAGACTAAAATATGATATGCTTATAGTCTATAATTAAAAATGTGACCAAAGTGCGCCCAAAAAACGATTAAATTTGTGGGGTTTATATCAGTGGAGGCAGAAGAATATATTTTATCCAATAAATATACTTACTATATTTTCCTACATATAGCACAAAGATAATATATTTATTGAATTAAAAAAGACATTATATAAATATGATTTTCTATATAAGCCATCAAGCTTGACGCCAGAAATCTTAATATGATTCTATTAACTTTTATGATGCCGTATCGCATAAAATGTGACATGATCCGAATTTAAGGTGACTTATTCGCAAAATAAAATCCATATTAAAAATTTACGGCAAATAGATTCCGGTCTTCTCAATTCTTAACGGAAACGCTGTTTGGTTATACGATTACAAATTTGTCAGGTAAAATTTCGGTCAACCTGATGGACTAAATGATGTTTATAGTTCTATTTACTACGGAAATTATAACGCGATTGTGATACTAAAGGTATTCGTTGTTGTCCCGTTATGACAGCCTAGACGATCATAACGTCTCGTTCCTGGAAACATCAATAAAACATCCCTACTCTAGCCACTGCTTTAAAGTGAACTCCGGTAGCCTAGTGGTTAAACACTCGTCACTTTGGTGCCAAGAGTCACAGGTTCGACCCCAGAAAGAGGTCGAAACTTTTCCAGAGATTAATTCCTGGGGTCAAAACATTGTGGGTGGATGACCACGTTAAATGGCGCTGCCGTATCCACTGGATTATTAAAAATAAAAAAGGTACGTTAAAAACACTCTGGCAGTGACCACCCTCAGGGTATTTCGGCTATTACTTTCCGACTGCTCCCGGAATGGTGGGGGAGGCGTTTTCTTTAACCTCTCCAACATAGAGGTTGTGCCGAATAAGCGACAGCCTGGGGATTCTCCCCGAAAAACAAATCAATAAACCCTACCTTAAGATACTGACGTTTGCCAGTTCTGTCAGACATCAAACGTCGGTTACTGATAACGCCTCGATATCTGTCGTCAGATAAGTGCTCTCTAATTCGTTTATTCCTGTATCTATCCTCTTCGTTGTTGTTTTTGACGAGACCCTGAGATTCTAATCCGACGATGTCACCTTGAAGAGGTCCCGTAAGTAGTCGAGTCAGGTAGGAGTTATCCAGGGGCTTCTCAGAAAAGGCTTCCGTTGCAGTATATTGGCCGTGAACGAAATCCTTCGTATCGTCGACTGGTTCGGATCCGTGAGATGGTCGAGGATGGCTCCGGATGGCGTACCTTGCATCCGATTCCTTCAGGGCTGGAAATTTTTGCGGCATTTTTCTCTCGGTTTTCGCCGACGAGTCGGCCTTAGCGCGAACGGAAGTCGACCTCCGCGCATGAGACGGGGGCTGTCGTCGGGATCTTCCGTTCGAATTCTGTCCCGGATAGCCGGGATCGCGCGAAACCCGTTGATTGGTGAACGAAATACGCCGCGATCGAAGGCCCCGCTGCCTGGCTTCGTGCGGCGCCGACCTCCCAACGGCGCTACCCAATAGAGAATGACCGGTTTCCAGAATGACGTCATGGGCATCGCGCAGCTCTTTGCCGACGTCGGGCTGCGAGCCGAAGTCGACGTCATACGAGTAGCTCGGATTCTGATTGTTGAGGAAGCTCTCGTCGTCATAATATTCGCTATCTCCGTATCTCCGGCGACTTTCGTCATCGTCCAAGTCTTGATTAGAGAGAGAATCAGCTTCAAAATTGTCATCGTAAGCGATGAAGTTCTCGTCGTATCTGGTCACCGTATCGTCGTCGTGTACATCCGCCTGGCTACCGTACTCGTCCGGATCCTGATAACTATAGTCGGACGTACCTTCCTTCGGATACTGGCTTCCAGAGACAGAAAGGCCGGAAGGCACCACCCGACTTGGACCAGGTAAATAATCGGCTCCGAGGGCGATGGCCTTTTCCGCCCTAGTTACGGGCTGTCTGAGTATGGTTGCTATGGTAGAGAGTAGAGGATACTTGCCGATTCCACAGACCCCTCTGAAATCATCCATTTCCACAGACCAAACGAATGCGCCACCCAACTTCATCTTGCGTATGTAATTAGCCTGAACAAAAGAATATAATAATAATAATAATAATAATTACTATTATTATTATTGTTGTTGTTGTTGTTGTTATACAACGCTGGTATTACTAGATTGACATTTTATTAATCTCTTACCTTGTAGGTCACACTGTCCGTGTTATCATAACCAACCCACTGACTGCCGCTATAAGCGTAAGGTGCCTTCTGCTCGTCTATCCAAACCGAGTTCCAACCAGCACCTAACTTTTGACATATCTGAATAACAACATATTATCCGGATAACGACCATTCTCGGTCAGTTGTTATATTGGAATGTTTGTTCTTGACTGAATATAATTTCTTAACAAATGTCTGTCAAACTCTAGCTGTTTAATTGTTTGTTTTTCTCTACGCTTATATCAATGTGAATTGGCATCACGGACACGCGCGCACGCACGCACGCACGCACACACACATACACACACGCACATACACGCACACGCCTACACGCGCCCACACACTTTCTTTAACTCTGTATGTGTGTGAGTGTATGTACGCCCGCGTGCGGAACATAAAAGAGTGATCATCTGCCAATGTTATGCCGACCTCATAATATGACAATATTCCACTCTCTCCTGTATATGGTCCTGGTCTACCACCGCCCACAGCAGCAGCCTTCAGACCATGATCCTTCGGATCCGCTAATGTAAACGTCATCCCATAGGTGGCTATGCCAACTATGATCTTCTCCTTTGGAGCACCAGCCTCATTGAGCCAAAAGTCAATGGTCCATGCCTAATCAGCCAGCATACAAAGCAATCATTATATCTCTTAAGGATTGAGTAGGAAAGTAGGATGGAGGCTCAAATTCCGATAAGAAATATTTGAGGTGGATAACACAATTAATAATGAATTTATTTGATGAAGGTGTCCAGAACTATTGAACCAAATCTATACTTTATTGTAGAATGAAATAACCAAACCTGATTCCATTCTCTTTCGCCTCCGGATTCATCCGCGCGAGGATATAGTCCGCTGTGGTGACCAGTAAAATCGTTCCAACTTCCGTGATAGTTGTACGTCATTAACAGAATATAGTCCACATATCTGTAATAATAATAATAATAATAATAATAATAATAATAATAAAACAATATCTGCTCTTATGTAATTAAAATATTTAAATAAAATTATCGATGAATAGAATGATTGATAATTGTATCAATAATGGCTGAAATGGCAGTTAATTTCAGTGGCTTAGACACTTCAAATGAGGGAGGTGTATATGGTCTGTGATTTGCTGCTTCACCACGGGGACTAATTCAAAATAAATTTAGAATTTACAATAGATTCGGCGGAGAAAACCTTACCAGTTGCCTGGTTGGATGAAAAACTCCCCCATCTATAGTGCCATGGTCGGGATTCGAACCTACGACCTCCCGCACAGCATGACCACGAGAAAGAAAGTCCCACGCTCTTTCCCACTAGGCCACAGAGTCGGTTTTGTACCAAAATAATTTGGAACTGGAGGTTATAAAATAATCTTGTCATGACAAGCCACATATTAAAACAAAATGACAACGGTTGACTTACCGCACTATTTTTTCCGGTTCATAAGCTAAACCAATAAAGTAGCTGCCTCCAGCTGCCGCCATAGTCAGAAGTAAACGTTCATTTCCTGATTGTTTCGCTTCTCTTTCAAAAGCCATGCGAATATCCTAGAAATACAGTGACGCCATATGATATAAATAACTGTAGTCGGAATGATTGTAGTAAACACATTGCTGAATGTTTACATTATTTGGCTTCATTAAAGGAAGAATAATAAACAATAATATCATAGATATACGCAGGAAGTTGAAATTACAAAAATATGATCAATTAGATAAATCCCAGCTACAAAACATACGTTCCAGTATAAATGTACTTCCGTTTTCCTACTACTACTACTACTACTTCTACTATTATTATTATTATTATTATTATTATTATTATTTTCTAGAAGAAATAATTTTCATGATGAAATTTTGATCATTGAAGTATATTGGTAAATATAAGTGCTAGTCACCTTTCAGTTATTTTGTTTTCATAATTCATATTTAAGAGACTCCGTGAAACGCTATTTTGTAATCCAAACATGAATAAATACAGCTGAACCAAAACTACTGTTGTAATTGTTAAGTCAATCAAAGACATTGAGTGAAATAGTATTTTCTAAACCATAGAACTGAAGAAACGCATGATAATTAATGAATAGGATGACAAAGTACGAAAATTTCCGTGTCCCTGAAGAGATATTGATGAGATTTTACATGTCTTAACACAACGAACTAATAATAGTCTGGTACAGTGCCTAATTAATTTTCTAGATGGTATAATCATAATTGATCGTCATCTGAATCATGTAAGCGCGTCCGCGCGCGCACACGAGCACACATACATACACGCACGCACATCCGCGCGCGGGCACACACACGCACACACATTTACATCATATAATGTTTTATAATTGTCCCGTTAGACTTTCAATGACAAAGTAACCAGTTAGTATAAAGCCATGTTTTGTGTAAATAATTTAATTGTTACAGACAGTACTGTGTAACAATACTTAAATATGGACGTTTACAGCTGTTATCTAGGCTATGGTCTACTGGAGAGCCAGAGGGCGATAGTAAAAAAGGCTTCGTAATATAAACGGAAAACATGCGAAAAGGCAGTTTTATCCAGAAACTGATCATAAATTTATCAGGGAACTGATGTATGAATGCTTGCATGCGCACGATCAAGTATTTGAGCGGTGTATCTGTACGCGTGTGTTTGCGCGCGCACGCGTTCGTGCGCACGCGCGTGTGTCTATATCGGTGTGTTGAGTGAATGTGTTTTGTCTCTCTCTCTCTCTCTCTCCCTCTCTCTGTGTGTGTGTGTCTGTCTGTCTATCTGTTTGTTTGTCTGTCAGTTTGTCTGTCTAACTATCAAATATAGTCAATATAACATCTGAACGATTCATCAGATGAATAATGAATAAGTACCGCCATTTGGACTAATTCAGTGTGCAACAAAACTCTAAAAACTGTGGTACAGAGAGTAAGATTCATAGGTAAGAAAACGCATGCGGCGTGCGTGGATGTGAGCGTGCTTGCGTGTATGCACACACGTGCAAGCAAACACAAGCGCCGATGTGATAAAAAAAATTATACTGAGAATGGAAGGAAATGCCTTTTTTTTAATAACACGATAAATCAAATATTGTTATGTCTTAAATTGACGAGTGAGAGATGTGGAATCTGTCGATCGAGGCAACCATCTTGGATGCATCTGATAAAACGATTGACTTACCTTCATGAGAGCCGTAAATCTGTATTTATCCTCGGGGGGACTTCCCCTGGTGCCAGGGAATTCCCAGTCCATATCGAGACCGTCGAAATCGTATTTACGCAAATAGCGCACCACGTTGCGGATGAACAATCTACGCTTACGTTTGTCGTTCATCATTGCAACAAATGGTTCAGATCCAATCTTCCAGCCTCCGAGAGCTAATAACACTTTTAACTTGGGATTCTTTTTCTTCAGTGCCATTGTCCTGGCGTACAAACCTGCATGTGTACAAAATAATACCTTATTTAATGTAAAGTACACGGAAATACGTTAATTTATGAGGATTTATATATATATATATATATATATATATATATATATATATATATTGTGTGTGTGTGTGTGTGTGTGTGTGTGTGTGTGTGTGTAATAAGGCACAGGCACATCAGAGAATCTCGAACCGTGAATTCAAACTCTGGGCGTTTCTTCAGGGGACTGAATCCAGAGTGGCGACTTTTCTTGCTGAGACATGTGTAATGTCTCACCAGTCCCTTTCATTCAAACTGAGATTGGTTTCACGATCTTAACTGTGAAATACTTTAATAATAAATAATAATAGTAATAAGTTTAATAATAATAATAATAATAATGCGCTGGAATATGTGTTTTCTATCTGGTTTCCATTAATAAAAGGGGAAATATAATAGGCTTGGAGATAAACATATAATGTTTATCACCTAAAAAATCATTGCGATATACAAAAGAATATATAATTTTGTTATTAGTCTATTGTATTGAATAGTTATTGTATAAACTCATTTCAGGTAAGGTTGATTTGTTTCATGGGCGGTTAGTGGCTATAATGTATACAATATAACACAGTTCTATTAAACTACAGAGCACAATTTAAATTTCTTTAAATTCTCGTTTCAATTACACGTGAAATTAATGTAAAGGTACTTTTAAATCGATATTACCATACAAACTTTAATTTAAAAAAACACATTTAACTTTCGCTGTTGCATGATGATGATGGTTGGTGTTTTACGGCTACTTTTGTGCACACTGTAGGCTAAATGGGCCGAGCGAGCTCCAAAGGTAATGAAGCGAGGTCAAAGATGAAACACCCTTCAGATATGGCCAGGCCGAGATTCGAAAACGCGTGGTAGTGATATGTGGTCCAACACGCTACCGCTAGACTACGGAGGTGCTATCGCTGTTGCACGAAGGAGGTGTTCTATATAAATATATTCCATTGATATTATTCTTAATTTCATTGTATTAACCTTGATCAACATGTTTATTACACTGGATTAGACTATAACGTTTGGTTGCTCAGCTATGTACCTCTACGCGAAAACTTATACATTTACACCAATTTATAACACAACATTTATACACGCACTTCCCCAAACCCACAATTGAACTTCTACTATATGTCCAGTGTATATTGTATATTGTTTAAAGAGATTACACATGTTAAATCTTTTTTTATGATTTCAGTAGTCTATTGAACATGATTATTTCCTGATATCCTAATCCAGAAACTATTCCATTGATGTTTGGTGACGCGCACACACATGTAATAGTGAATGATGAATGATCCAGGAGGTGAATATAAGTTCACCTTAATGATAATGTGTTAACAGGAGAGTCACATATGACGTTGATAAAATGGATTATAGAAATGAGGTAAAATATGTCACTTAATTGTACAATGAATATTATTTTGCTTATAAATATTAATAAGATGAATGAAATAATGTTAGCGAACATTTTATGAAATTTAAGGAAATTTAATTGATGCCAATTTATACAGTTTAGGCATGTTGCATAATAACAATGTCTACATAAAGGTAGCCAAACCATAGTTAAATCCGTGTGTAAATTAATAAACATTAATCTCTACTATAATTATATATATATATATATATATATATGTATGTTATGTGTGTGTGTGTGTGTGTGTGTGTGTGTGTGTGTGTGTGTGTGTGTGTTGATTGTAAAACAAATCCGCTCTTTGTTATCTAACTATTATTGGACATAAATACGATGTTTATTGTATTTGTTCAGTTTAAGACTAATGGGCTATTTCCTGCCTAATTTAGGAAATCTAGAGGTACGCTTTTAATTAAGCATTATAACAGATATACAAGTCTGTACAAGATGCTAAGACAATATCCCATCTGGGCTAATAACTTATTTATTATTCATTTTGCTACCTGGTAAATAATAAACACTTAACTTAATTTGGACACAATCCCCGCCGATGGTTCACGAAAAGATGGCCACGTACATTTGAGCTGATAAACCTTTATTATTATTAAAGATGTGACATATTACATCTCATCAATGTTATGTTAGTCTACTTTGTTGTTCTGTAAACATATCGAATATTTCCTGTGTAAAAGGCTTTACAGTTTCAGTCTGACTGTTATTTTTGCCCATAATACATCTCCAATTGCTTACCTTTACCCTTGCCGTTGGGCAAGTCATTCCAGGAGCTCGGCTTCAGAAAACTTCCCTTAACGAGGTCGGCAAAAGCGAAGATGATGTGTGTACACAGTCGTGGGTTTATATTCTCCGGGATAAACTTAGCGACACTTCGTCTGTTTTGGGAATAACTGCTGTAGTAACAAAACAGCTTCGGCTCATCTGAAAGAAGCGAATACAGAAACAGTCCCTGTTTCTATTTAATACATTTAATTGTACAATAACCCTATTGTACAAGACAAATAATACGCACATAACAACTATTAGTGAATGAATGAATGAATGAATGAATGAATGAAATAGAAAATGGACCAATGAATAAACAAATTTAAGTATTATTGAACTATTTATTAATCTAACTTTTTCCTATCATAAATACATGTATATAGAAATACATCACATACCTCCATTTTCCAGGTAATATTCTCCCGATATTTCGCGAACCATAATAGCCACAATTATAACAAGAGCCCCACAGGTCATCCACCCGTTCATACTAAACAAGGAATTCCAGTAAAATTACTAATATTAAAATATAGGCGCTAGGAAAGAAATCGAATCTTAATAAATATATATGCTTATACTTGAATTTTCAGAAATGCACTCACCTGCAAGTAGTCTTGGTTCTTCGAAAAAGAAAAAGTAATCCCGCAGTAAGCAGTTTGTGGTCTACAGAGCAGTAGAAGAGCGATCCCCGCGGACGATATTCCACTTATAGGCAGTGTTTGTTTCGAATGAAATGTGGAAATCAGCCAAGTTTCCAAATCATCATATTTATCAAGTGTCGCTGATGACTGTTTGCTTCATCAAAGTGCACTCTTTAGCTGGTCGGCGAGGGTGAGCAAATGGTATCACAGGTCTTACGCGAATAGACCACAGCAGTCGGCGTGAAGCGTGTTTATAATTACTAGCTGGGGCCTTGAATAGGTTGTTTCTACAGACACACACACACACACACACACACACACACGCGCACACACACACACACACACACATATATATATATATATATATATATATATATATATATATATATATATATATATATATATATATATTGGTGGGTGGGTGGCAGTGCGCGTGTGCCGCACATACACAGAACGTGAAAACAAATAAATGGCTAGATCGATTTAAAGGTTTATTACAACTTTTATTTCTTAAGCTTAATCTTCATATTAAATACGAAATCGTAATAAATGAAGAAGTAACCAAGACAACAACAAACAAACAAAAAAACACAATAAAAAAATTAAGCTCTAACACGGCGATATGTTAGACGTTAATTAATTATATTATTTATCGTATAGTATTCTCTAGGTGACAATGGATATATAACACCGTATTTTCAATAATGTTAGTGAAGACTGACAAGTATGTCAAAAATATTTAAACATTACGAGTAAGGTAGCCCCAGGGCCTAGCGTGTTGTACCATACAGACCAGCTGCTACACCAATGTTTTATAACGGAGACCAGTGTCCAGGCTTCTCTCCTTGGCTAGGTCGTATGGCAACAGTTTTTCCAGCGCTTAGTGACGTGTATGTATCGTTAGTGAGAGATCTTTATGAGGTCAAACATTTACTTGGAGTACTAATATAGGTTTGGTTAGGTTATTAAATTAATGGCTCTTTTGTTTTCTCTAATAGCGAGGTGAACTTTACGGATATTGATAAACTAGGTTTACAGCACCTCGTATATTTATATATAACGATATTCACATATGTAACATATTAATAACGTGAAAATATTATATAACCATGTTCAGGCTCGATTCTAAGAAAATAAAATGGAATATGTGGTTATAATTCGTTCATAATATGTGACTTTTCCTGTGAACAATCACAAATAACTGATTACATCCGAAATGTTGTCAATAAATACCCAAAGAAGGTAATTGAAGACGGTCTATTTAAATAATTGTAATTCTATCCGTGCTTGAACAATGTAGCATATCCTCGTTTCTCTTGTATCACGTGGTATGTTGTATTCAGCTGGTGTTATTTTAGCGTTGCTAGGCGTGATACAACAATACAACTGTACAGGCCTCTAATGACTTTGGTTTTCACTTCGTCGTGTTCAGCAATGCTTCTTTCTTGTCATAACTACCATGGCAACAGATTGTCGGCAGTGTCATTGCGTCATACTTCAAATGGCGTTCCGGGAGAAAATGACGATGTCTGCTGTGGTTAAGTGCCCGATAAACATATGGCCTTTGTCTTGATTCAGAATGACTTACATCTATAAGCACAGATAAATACATACGTAGATACATAACTGGGAATCTATATCAATGTCATGTCAGAGAAGAATGCGTACTTTAGCCATTTGGTTATTGTTTACAAGGCAGCAAATATACTTTATGACGACAATCTGGAGAATGTAACATCCACAAAACATGAACGCCTTATGGTCTGGCTTGTCTACATCACATTCTGGCTTCAATTGTTAATTACCTCGAACGATTAAGGTATTTCTTTGTTACCCCCTTTTATGTAGAAAACCATCCATCTTAATGGAGACATATAGACCGGAAATTATTATATGGATCCCAGGAGTCATTATCTGGATGTCGAAGTGGGATATTAGAATGGTTATTGGGAAAGTTTGAGTAGAATTCTATTGTATTAATTTTTTCAACAGATACGTGAATTTGTTACGCTATCCGATATGACCTAAGCCATTGATCATAAGAGAGAGACAGGTTGTATCCGAGGAGAATGCTAAATATGTGGAGTTTTTTACAATACCTTAAAACACAATATTATTTATTTGTAAAAAAACTGTCGTTATGACTATATTAGGACATATATATATATATATATATATATATATATATATGTGTGTGTGTGTGTGTGTGTGTGTGTGTGTACGTGTCAGCAGACATAGAGAAGAATCAGGATGATGATGGTGATTGATGTTTTACGTCCACTTTTCTGCAAATGGTAGGCTAAATGGGCCGAGCGACTTCCAAAGGTAATGAGACGAAGTGAAAGACGAAACAACCTTCAGATATGCCCACGCCGAGATTCGAACACGGGTGGTAGTAATCTGTGATCCAACACGCTACCGCTAGACCACTGAGCCGCCCAGAAAGAGAGAGAGAGAGAGAGAGAGAGAGAGAGAGAGAGAGAGAGAGCAGAAATCATGGATGCAACTTCTGAACTATCCATCGAGAAAGTCGCAGCTGCCACTAAGTCTCTTTGTAATGAGATTCCCCCAAAATGATCACCTACAGTCATGGCGTCTAACAGTAACTTGGTCAAGTTAGTAGACGATTATCGAAGATGAATGATATGCTTCTTTTCTCGCTGTCTACCGGGATCAAATCTCTCTACTCCAGACAGCCGGCTTCTAGTGACAATTATTAAAACAAATAATTAAATTCCAATCGGAAATTGACATTCGGGATGAATCAAAACGTTATGACGTAGTGGCGTTGGTGCCGCGAAAACGCACATCTTCATTTTGAACTCATGTTTAGATATAATATCTGCTATAGAAAATATGCGGCTAATTATACGGTTTGAGGCTATTTTTTCATTAGCGAACTGAAACTAATTATGAACCTCATGATATAGACGAGATATAATAGGATAAGAGAAAGGTAATTAATCTCTGATATATTACCGAAGTGATTTATATATAATGTTATATTAAACATACCAATCATTCGAGTTAAGCTTAATAGTACTACTCCAGATGTGATGTAATTTTACGATTCTCAATCCAGTCACTTTTATGCAAATAGGGTTTACATCATACAGCTCTAAATGTATATTGTGTGTGTATATATATATATATATATATATATATATATATATATATATATATACTTGTATGTGTGTGAATGTATGAGAGTGTGTGTGCGCGCGCGTGTGTGCGTGCCAGTGTCTGACTACCAGTATCTGACTATCTCACTATTTTTCAAAATAGTTTGTGTTTAATGTGAGATTTGGGTAAAGGAAGCCATGTTTAAGACCACTGAACCCTTAAATTCGTTTATATTTGGCACGAATACACCAGGATTATAATTATACGGATTGGTCAGCGGTCCCTTCAACGGATGAGAGAGGATTCACATTGCTGTGTGGGGAGCAATCTCTCAAAGATGAGACGAAATATGTTGTACATGAGATGGTCTGCTCAAATTCCAGATTGGAATCCCTTCGAAAATTTCTGCCTTTAGTTTGGTAGACACCGTCATAACCAGGTTCTAAACTGGATCAGTTTATCAGTAATTTGTACCATATCTCATACCCAATACCCCCATCAGACGTGTGTGACGTAAATTGTAAAATGTTGTAAATTGTATGTTGGTAGCGCCAATAATACGAGTACAAATAATATGAAATTTTAGATTGACCCATTTGAAATACCACCAAATATTAGTGTATTGTTTGATCAAACATTATCGCAGAAACATTTTTATTTTGTTTGGCAAAATATAATAATTGTTTAACCAGTTCAAATCTATTCCGATTGTACCATAACGAGGTAATTTTGTTTTCTATTGCATCAAATACCTTTTTAGATCAGTGAAAACGCATTTTGTTAATATCTAAAGAAGCCGAGTAATAAGCTCTAACCTATCCTTATTACACCTTAGACGACAACATTACGAGTTGAGCCAATTGTTCTCCTCCGTGGTCCATCTCGTAGCGCGTTGGATCACATATCGCTACTAACTGAGTTCGAATCTCGGCGTGGGCACACTTGATGGGTGTTTCAATGTTTGGGAAACTTCAGATGTATATTTAACTTTAATATTCGTGACTAGCCACAAGAGGAAACTAATTATCACCGACACACACACACACACACACACACACACACACACACACACACACACACACACATACACACACACACACACACACACAGTATTCTGCATCATGAAGAATTACACTGACTACAGACCGACCAAGTAAACATCAACAATGTATTCATTAGTTTCCATACAAAGTTGCAGACCTTTCCTCTCTTCTGAGAATTATCTACGTGCTCAGCTGCCGGCAAAATGGCGTTAAACTTAGCGCCAGTAATTAACTTATGATTAATTCCTCCCATGTTGCCATGTTTTATCAAAAGGCTGACGTTTTAGATGGTTGACCTAGTTTTTCTGTGACGGGAAACGACCTGTTATGATCGTGACACCGAGTTAGTTATTATAGCTTACTTTCAGGGTATCGAGGGAGACGTTAACGCTAATACATGGTTTTTTAATTCAATAGGACCGGCTTACCTCGTCGAAAAGTAATATAGTTACAATAAATGGTCTTATATCTTCCTTTGCCATAACAAACGTATATATATATATATATATATATATATATATATATATATATATATATATATATATAAGCCATACTATACCCTAGCCATACTCATACCCAAGCCATACCCAAACCCAGGCCATACCCATACCCAAGCCATACCCAAACCCAGGCCATACCAATACCCAAGCCATACCCAAACCCAGGCCATACCAATACCCAGGCCATACCCATACCCAGGCCATACCCATACCCAAGCCATACCCAAACCCAGGCCATACCAATACCCAAGCCATACCCAAACCCAGGCCATACCAATACCCAGGCCATACCCATACCCAGGCCATACCCATACCCAGGCCATACCCATACCCAGGCCATACTCATACCCAAGCAAAACCAAAAACACAATTATGATGTAGAAATTAATAATTGCCTGAGTTTAGTTATAGCCGTTTACCTCATACATAAATATGATATTTTCAATTAAAAGAAATTGCAATATAAAATATAACATGACATCCTCACAATCCCGACACGTGTATAATATGCCGATATTGGACTACGCCACCCCCCCCCCTCCGCCAGTATAAAACTGATTCCATGTCTAATTTTTAAAGATGACTGGCAATTATTTATTGCCGAAGAGTATGATTTATGAACAACGCGTAATGAATGCTGATTAATGATGCTTCTTTATCGGTGAGTAATTACAGTAAAATATTAATGTATCCAATCTCAGACGTCGCTTCTTAGACGTGTCACATATATAACGAGAGTTATCGGTATGAAGAAAATAGCATGATTAATCACATCGGATTTATTGTAAATAATTCATACGGTTAATCCATTAAGCGCAAGTCCCACTAACGAACTGCGATGGATGAACAATTTCAATTCGATTTAAAAACATCAACTCGACAAGAAGCCGAGTCTGGAGAACGATATGGCTTCTGCGTGTGTGCGAACGTATATATATATGGGTATGTGTATATGTGTGCGTGCGTGTGTAGTTTTATGTGTGTGGGGGGGAGTCGGCAAAACATTACTGTCCTATACTTTCTTATTATTCATGATCCAATACTACTTATGAATATTTCATATCAAAGAGAAAGTCTTGTATTGTCTAATGTATATTTCTCTTGTCTTACGATATATCTTCACATATGTAATTTAGAAACCAACAAATCATGTTAATTTAACCCGTTGTTTTATTTCATCTTATGCCAACAAAATAATAACAAAAACTAAAGGATTTGCTTTCTTTGATAATTTATTTTCTCCTTTTGTTGACATTATAAACGTAAGTTGTATTTTCAAATCTGCATTATCTTTCGGTCAGTCCGTATTCACAGACGTTCATTATTCGAGTAACACTGCTATTTGACCTATTTTAAATTGTTCTAATGTACTAGGGGACATAAATCTAAAGCTACATTTATCAAAATGTGTACAGAGTCAGTACATGTGTAAAATTGACGAAGAAAATTAATAGAAAACGTGGGAAATAAAAAATCATAAATCCAACTTGTCGTTGACTAATACGATGTGAAGATAACATTACACATGAAGACTATATAGTTCACTTTATTTGTACTCAAACTTTGACAGTTTTTTTTTATTTACAGAAATATCAAAAATGACAGACAAACTTAAGCTAATAAACTACAATATCCCAATGACTAGCAATTAGTAAATTATTATGGAACCACGATCCAACATCTAGAAATGATATCACAAGATTGATATACTTGGTGGTATTTACAGCAACATTCATATATGATTCCGTTGTGTATCATTCTGTATATGATGTGTTTCATCTCAGTGTTATTATTTACAAAGACTTCAAT
This sequence comes from Paralvinella palmiformis, assembly GCA_025642065.1. Classification (NCBI taxonomy): domain Eukaryota; kingdom Metazoa; phylum Annelida; class Polychaeta; order Terebellida; family Alvinellidae; genus Paralvinella; species Paralvinella palmiformis. Next base: position 579,814 of record JAODUP010000138.1, on the reverse strand, counting down.
ATTTAGCAGTTTGTTATATGTTTTGATTGATGTAGATAAGTTCACTTGATTATATCACTTGTGGTTCGTTTTACTGATAACAACAACAACAGCAACAACAACAAATCTAACAAACAACCTTCATTTCTAAATCAATATTAGCGGTGTCTTATAATGTAAGCTTATGTATCATTATTCTGTTCTTGTTAAAGGAAATGACTGTTTTATTGTAGTGATGTTTTACAATGATGAACTCATTATGTTTATATGCCTGACCTGTGTATTATGACCTCGTGTTTCCATAATGTTTAATGACGCCATTATGTGGTGAAGACCCTTTAATTTTTCCCCTTTAAAACGATACTAGCAATCTACACCCATAGAAACTAGTACAATATGTGCGTAACATGAATGAACGAATATCAGCTGCAGAAGACCCAAATTTAGTCATAACATAATTTGTTCTCCACACAATATTACGTAACGCATTATTGCAAACGATTTTGTTTGCATTTTCATTGCCAATAGGATGACTAAGATGATAAGGGTATTTCTGAACCTGTAGTGTTTCTCCATTTAGATGTAATTGGGGCATGTCAGTATATTGATAATTGATGTTATACAGTATAAGATGTTTTTTGTGTATTGAAGATAACATCATTGTTGGTGCAAACAAACACCTGTCGTCCGCATAACTTAAGCTACATAAATAGATATCTCAGATCAAACATCCAATCCCCGATTGTTTTAATCGACTAATTAGTTCATCCATACACACATATAACGAAATAGGGAATAATAATCCTCCCTGCTTCGCTCCATTGGAAGGGATTACTATAATAGCCATTCCAGTTGACCTTGAGGGATTAGTTGGCATACATACATGCTAGGAAATGATACGTAAGAGGACACAAACCACACTTTCTCAGCAGCCGGAAAAGTTTGATATATTGCACCAGATCAAAGCTTCGGGATGCATCCAGTAATACAAGGAACATAGATGAGTTATTACTGATATTAGAATCTAACATTTACAATATCCTCGTAATGCTAAGCAAGTTGGATGCTTTTCCTACTAGGAACGATGTAATTTGAATATAAGTTCACTCTGATTTTCATTTTATAATAGCTTATTATCCTGAAGCTATGATATTCTTTGTTTATATGTGGAGTAGTTTTTTAATATTTATAATAACCTGTTGTATAATGATTTCAAAAATGGTAAGTAATACATTATTTAATATAATATGACACAACTTAATCTATTCAAAATAAGATGTTACATTATATCAATAAAATTTGCTATATTACATTGTTAACATATCACCATTCGAAGAAGGAAAGCTATTTTGCTTATAATAAAAATATCTCTCCTGTAAACAAATCAAAGAAAAAATTATAACTAAAAATGAAAACCTGAATATCTAATCTATGACTAATTTCAGTGAATTGTTATTGCAATGGTAGTTGAGTGTGTTAATGCAATATTAACAAGAAAAACAAATTCATTGTTAGAAATAACATTTCATCAGCCAGTATTGTGCAAAATTACTCACCTTTTGTTATCCACAATTGCATAGCAAGTGAACATTTTTTTCGTGTAATATACTTATGTATGTTATTTCTAGTTCTAAGCATCTTCTGTATATTCACTGATAATATTATCTTTATACATAATAATTGACATCCATAAATTTGAGACTAAAATTTCATAAATAACTGGGACATATGACCACGATAACTAACCTTTCTTACAATTATGATTGTTTTCTTCTGTAGCAATGTGTTTTGATAGCTCATTGTTTGCCATACATTACAGATTCACAATTAAAATGTCATAACAGCAGCCTGTTACATGAACATAGGTAAACATGCCACAAGTAAAAATGTTGATGGTAATAACGTCATAGGTAAAAAATAGACAAAAATAGATAAAAAAAGTATATACTAATATCTGTTTCTTTAATAGGCTCAATATTTTAGTAATGGTATTGGTGCCATTTTCGTTAATATTCCGATAACTGCATAATTATTTATATATTTGTAAATTTTCTGGTGTATCAAATTTGTAATCCTTCACACTAAATATAGGTAAGTCGTCTTATGTATCACTGATACTAACACCATTATCATTATAAGTAAATATTACATTCCATAAATAAGTACCAATCAAAATCGCATGATAATTGAATATAAATAACATCAGGGAATAAAATAATAGCTATAAACATTAATCTTTTGTTAGAGAAATTATTCTTATCGCCATCTTTGAATAATGATTTTTTTTGGGTAAAACTTTTAACATGCCTCTGTCCATATCACAATGTCTATAAAT